>OZ023323.1:12789861-13110578 GCA_964007375.1 Ophion obscuratus
CTAGATTCAGTATGACACCCGCTACAAAATGACCCTCGAATATAAAGTTTTATCAAAAAATAAAAGAATGGCAGATGAAAAAAGAAAAACGCGTTTTTCGCAGTTTTTCGCAAAAAAAGAGTAAAAATCAAAATTTTAAAACCATCGAGTCATCTTGTTGCGAATCATGTTTACAATATGTGGTTCAAATTTCAAGAGAATCGGTTTATTAGTTTTAGAGATACGATGGAGCTAGATTTTGAAAGCGTTGTTTCGAGAAGAACGCATTTGAAGTTTATACTATGAAAAACTCTTACCTAAACTCAATCGGCAATTCCTGCACCGTAAAAAATCTCTTCTGATTGCTCATCATCATCGATTTCTTCAAGTCTTGCTTGCTTTGGATTTTTTGAAATTTTCAAAGTGGACCGGCCCCTTATAAGAAATTTTTATAATTTGTGAATTTTCTCTTCACTTTTTACTCTAGTTAGCTACTGCAACTCGATGGACACGGTGATATTTAAAGAATTGTTGTTTTCTACAGATACATTCGGTGAAATTCCCAGTCAAAAGTTTTACATCGACGGTCACGATTATCGATAAATATTGTATAAATAATCAACAAATAATGCAAAATACCTGTCAATTAGATAAACTATGTTACTTTACACTATATCTGATACTTATCAATCGTGTTAGCATTGTATATTTGGCAATTTCACCAAATACCCGTACTTTTGACGGAGGTTGTATGGGCAAAGCACCCTTAAGGGATCATCACAGTGTGGACGCCCGAAAAATAGCCGTTTTTCTCGATTTTTTAAAAGGTGGATAGGATAAGCTATTCGGTCTAATTTTTTTTTACAAATTGAAGCACCGATGAAGAATACAATTTTTTTTGTTATTTATTGTTTAACATTGTTTTTATTTGCGGAAAATTGCGTGGAAAAAACGGTGTCCCATGGTGGCCAGGATTGCGGCCGCAAATTTTATCTGAAACAAAAATTTCAAAATGATTATTAATCTGTAGAAAAGTTCCTATAGGGGTATTTTTACTGAAATTAGAAAAAATGGCGGCGGTTTGAACACAAAGTATCAAATTTAGCCTCTTTAGCATTTTTTCGTAAAAAAATAGGAAGATTAGAAAAAAAAGCTTCAATAGCAACATAAGGAATGACTCGAAGAATGTTCTGTTAAAATTTCAAACGGATAACTTGAAAACATTTTCTTTGAGAATGGCCACTGTTTTAAAGAACAGCATTCCTAGAAAAACGCGTTTAAAGTTCGGAGTGCGGGACTCACACTCCAATCATTTTTTCTAAGAAGGGCTGTAGCGACCGGAATAATTCGAATTTCGATCTAAAAATTGGACAGAATGTTTATAAGGGGCCGTACGCAAATTAAGTAATGCAATGGGGGGGGGGGGGGGGGGGGGGGTCAAGGTTTACGTTACGTCGCTATTTTCAAACTGCCGGAAATAGCAAAAGTTCTGCATGTTCAAGTTTTTAATTCAAACCTCGTGTGTAATTTTACCATGGACAGCTCACAGCTTTCTATACGCAATGTCAGTAAAGGAGGAAAGACACTGTGCAAGAACAGTAGCTTTCCCACATCCCCCAAGCAAAATTTGAAGGAGCTATTTTTTTTTCTATCATTCATGAAAGTTCATGTATTAAAAAATATGTTAGCAACATTTTTATTCACAAGTCCGAAAATTGACGGAGTTAGAGTCACTTTAGTGAGAACAGATAGCGCGACCGGTTAGTGCCCTCAGTGCCTACAGGTGTGGCATCATTTACAATAGATAAAGTACATCCTCATTATTTTGTGAATTATCATGAAGATGATGAACCGTTATATCGCCCGCTTCTAGATACTTCAATGCAAGTATCAATATTCTATAAAAAACATAACTTTATATCAAGAAACACGGAACGAAAACTTTGAACGCGTTTTTCCCGAAACTAGTTTTTTTCGACCTTGTCCGAGCGAATATTTAAAAACTTATCGACCGATTTTCAAATTTTTTAAAAACATTTTTGTAATCGCATTGACTTAGGTCGTACGTATCCGCGTTTTGAACATTTGATAATTACTATTTTTTGTAATTATGCAGTATAAGGACTATTCCGAAAAACGACGGGATTTTTTTGTTCGCTATGATGTTTATTTCATTATAGTAAGTGATATTCCGTCGGGAGAGGTTGACATTTCCCATTAATTCCATACGTTATGGGGTTTTGAAGTTTATAGAAACATGTAATATTTCGACGCCTTGCTAAACAGCTACGTGTTTCCTTATAGATAGTCTATTATGAAGGTAACAATGTATGTGTTTTAATTTCGTGACTAAAGCTGTCCTGGTTCCGGAAACGGGTAATGTTTCGACGCCTCTTGTTTGTTGTCGCTAAACAGCTACGTGTTTCCGAAGGGCCAATCCAAACAAACAAATCCAAACAGACCCAAACAAACTCCCCAATATAGGCGTCGAAATGTTTAAAAATTCCCTATTTTATCACGTGTTTCCGCGAACTTCAATACCCCATAACTTATGGAATGAATGGAAAATATCAGCCTCCCCCGACGGAATATCACTCAATATAATGGGATAAACAAGTTGACGGTGAAAAAAAATTGCCTGTCGTTTTTCGGAAAAGTCCTCATACTCCATAATTACCCTATTTTTGAAGACTGCTTGAACACAGAAAACGGGCCTTGAAAATAGAAAAAAGTCCAAACTGTCGGCATTTTGTAAAAAAAGAAAAAAAAATGGCTACACATAACGATAGCTACATTTGTATAGATATCGATAAATTGTCGACTTTTAATTTACAGATAAAGTTTCGTAAAGATATCGATGGGACAATGAAGAGACATTTTTTTCTTCGTCGTCAAATCAAGACATAATCTCGGTTAATTTTCAAGATTTTGTCATAAAAATCGGTATGAAACTAGATGAATATATACTTCATAAAATGTGTATAAATCTTTCATAATTATTTATGTCTATGAAAAAAATCGCCATTGTTGACTACAACGCACCCGTTACGTAACGGAATAGGGGGTTCTGGCCAAGCGTTACGGTCCCGTTACGTGTGTGGGGGGGGGGGGGTGCAAAAATAGGGAAATTTTGCTGTACGTAATTTGTGTACCCCCCCTAACCGTGTATACTATCGGATAATGCAAAAAAATCGATTTTTTAAAAATTTTTACATTGTGATGCTCCCTTAATTAAATCGATATCATGAATCGGATTTTCACGAATAGTCATCTATCTCTCCCAGGATGACTGGTGGTACGGCGAGTCCTCGGTCGGCTCCGAAGGCTGGTTCCCAAAATCGTACGTGAGAGTGAGCGCGAGCACAGCGACGATCAATGTACCCGTCGCGACGACCAACGGTCTCGAGGCCTCAGCGAACGATGCCTCGGAGTTACAGTCGGACGAATACTACATGGCTCTGTATCAGTACGCGTCCAACGAACCCGACGATCTCAGCTTCAACGAGGGCGAAATTATCAGGGTGACAAAGAACGAGGGCCAATGGTGGACCGGCACGATAGGCGACAGAAGTGGATTTTTTCCCTCGAACTACGTGGAAAAGTGCGACGCGCCCGTTAATCAGGTGAGCCTCCGATGCCTGTTTGGAGCAAAATTTTCACACTGCGGAAGCAATTCTTTGGAGTTTGGCTAAGATATTGATCCGTTGAACATGATTCTTGGGTGACAGATGGACGAGGCCCGGACCGAGGTGTCGAACGCGACGCCCGTGACTTCTGCTCAGACCACACCGGTACGTAGTCTCTCTCCGCTGCTCTTATGTCTATTTATCTCGCAATTCTCGTTGCCCTTGCTATTACAATCTCATGTCAGGAAAAGCTGCGCTTATTTATTTTTCGTTCGAAATTACCGACACCAGTACAGTACAGTTCGATGAGCTTGAATTTTGAGAAAGATTAGTCGCCTCGGCCATACGTGAAATAACAAACTAACCCCCGATCACGCTCGTTTGAGTAAGCTAGACGCGTTTGCCATCTCGTGTATTGTGTCGTTTTAGCCAGTGGAAAAGACCGCCGAGCAGATTGAGGACGAGCGCGCCGCGGCCGAAGACAGAGCCGAACTTCCGGACTTTGCGGCAATGGGCTCGCAACAGGTAAGGCGAACTCGAGAAGAGAAATAATCTTTTCTCGTCTCGCAATTATTTACCGTCACGACTCTCTTCGTTCCCTCACGTTTTCGGTGTACGCTTGCCGTTTTACCCCTTAAGATTCTTCCTTACGTTCTGTCTGTTTACGCGACTCGTGCGCGTAGTCCCCGTGACGTATGCTCAAACACTTCCAGTGTGATAGATCAAAGACTCGAAGGTAAACGGCGTGGAGCCTTACTTTTCGTTGCACTGTGTTGAAAGAAAAAGCGCGAAGCGAGGAGGAAGGGGAGTCGAGATCGATTTGCCATCGGTGTTTAAAACAAAATTGTTTTCGAGACTTCGATGGTGGAGTCAGTTGATCAATGGTCGGGGAATATTATCTCCGTTTGGGTTTATTTGGGGTTTTCGGGATGCAAGTCGATCTCGTGCTCGTGAAAAGAAAGAACGAAAGAAACAAAAAAGCCGGTGACTCTAATCGAATGGTGGTTGTGCCAACAATTCTCGGATGCTGCTACTCGACCGACGTCCATCTTTGCTGCCTCATATCCCACTGCCCGCTGCGACAGTGTTACAAGGTATTAACGTTGTGTCCCCTCCGATGAAAAATCACTGACGTTGTTTTACGCACTTTGACAATCCACAACTCGACCATCAACCATTTCCGTATTTGTATTTCTCGTTTTTAGAGTAGTAACTGTGACTTCCGTTTCGTAAGCCTTTGTTACCGTAGTGTGTGTGTGTGTGTGTCGCTTGATGACTTTTTGGACGACCCGTACAAGTGTACCGTAAACGTTTTCCCGAGATCATCATCTCCCGACTTTGCGAACGATTCTTGTCCCTTTTTGTCGCAATTCGTTGATCGTCGAGGGTGTACAGTGTAAAAAAAGTTGACCCATCTACTTTTGTCATTCGTCAACGTAGGGCGTGTGTGTTCGCCGAGTCTCGTATCGGTGCAGCGTAGATCGTGCACGTTTGCTCGTTTCGTGTGTTTTCGCGATAAACGGACGCGATTCTGCGACAACGATGAGCTTTCTTTCGCGCATACGTTCTGATGGCTCGTTGTGTGTGTGTTGAAAACAGGCGCGCGGAAGAAAACCGGAAATCGTTCAGGTGATCGCCCCCTATCAGGCCACGAGCGCCGAACAACTGGATCTTCAGAGGGGACAGTTGATCATGATAAGGAAGAAGACGGAAACCGGCTGGTGGGAGGGTGAACTGCAGGTAGAACATGTGTTCTCGTTCATTTGCAATGTTTGAGTTTGTTGAGGTTGCGATCTTTTACGATCCCAGCACTTACACTTTCAACCCACACTTTGTCATTCGCTGATGTACGTCGTTTCAGGCGCGAGGCAAGAAGCGACAAATTGGGTGGTTTCCGGCTTCGTATGTAAAACCGTTAACCAGCAGCAGCAACCGGAGCACACCGATATCTCACGGCTATCAGGACTCACCGACAGATCCGAACGTTGGTAAGGTTCATTTCTAAATTACGCGTCGATGACGATTGACAGTGGAGTTTTGTAATCCCTTTTTTTTTGGGCTCGATAAAAAACGAAAGAACATTTACGCAATATCGTAAGTTCGAAGGTCTTTTGTGACTTTTTCCAATGTATGAACGTTTGGGAACGTTTCAGAACGCGTCATGGCACTGTATCCGCATCAGGCCCAAAACGAGGACGAGCTGAGCTTCGAGAAAGGCGACGTGATAACGGTGCTCGCGAAGGAGGAGGAAGCCTGGTGGAAGGGAACGATGAACGGCGTATCCGGGATTTTTCCTAGCAACTACGTCACGCCCATGTGTGAGTAATAAAAACCAATAAAACACGCATCTTCCCGCGGAAACATCTGTTGGACGTGGGAAAGTACTTCGGGAACGGATGGGCGGACGAGCCTCTAAGAGCTGTCACTCAGTCTGCATTAAGGGATCATCATAGTGTGACAGGTCGAAAAAAGCTGAATTTTGCGATTCATTTTTCGAGCGTTAAAATACGCTAATCAGTCTGATTTTTTTATGTCAAATTAAAGCACTCGCGAAGAACAGAAAATAATTTTGAAACGTTCATTTTTTTTTACACATTTTTTAACGGTTGAAAATGTCTTCGAAAAAAAAGAAGTCCTCACGGTGTACACGGTTATGGCCGTAAATATTGTCCGAAATAAAATTTGTAAAAAGATTATTAATCTAAGAAATTTGTAGAAAGAAAAATTGTAAAAAGCTTATTAATCTAAGAAATTTGTAAAAAGATTATTAATTTAGCATATTTTTTCGACAGTTTTTCATTAAAAAAATATGAAGATTTCAACAAAAGCTTCCATGGCAAGATAAATAATGGCGTGGAGAATGTTGTGTGAAAATTTGCGACGGATAGCTTGAAAACTCGTCCTTTGAGAGTGTACACCGTTTTGAAAAACGACATTTCGAGAAAAACGCCCTTAAGGGATAACACCACTCTAGCGGCAGAAAATAAGGCCTAACTTTGGAAATTTATTTTGGGAGTATGAAAAAAGGAATAGGATTTATTTTGAGAGGGTTTATTCAATACATTAAAGTATAATAAAAGTTATTATAATTTTCATACAAAATGACGACGACAGAGCCCATCTTGAAAAACGTGTTTTTCACAAATAGCTTCACGGAAGGACGCTTTTCTCGTAAAGTATAACACCTGGAACACAAAACAAAAAAATTATAATCTATATATTGATAGCTATGGACTACGTTGGGAATCTTTTTTATAAAATTTTGAAAAGATGGCGTACTTTGAAAGAAATAAATCGAAGTTTTGCCCACAAATAAGCAGTATATTGTTTATAAAAAAGTTTACATTTAATTAAAAAAAAAACGGCTACGTACGCCTATAGAGAATGCAATTGTGAAGCTACAATAAAAATTTCAAATCGATCCATGCAAAGGTATTCGAGTAATTCGTCCAGTTTGAAAAAAGTGGTTTCGAGAAAAACGCGCTTAAAGTTTTACGAGGCGCTTGAAAGAAGTCCGAGGCGCTGCAGCCAAATCGATAATTGAAATTAAAAAAAAAATCGCTACAAGACCGATTGCATATTGTTCTTATGACCCCAAAGTATTTTGTAAGCAAAAAAAAACGATTTTTCCAAAATCCTAGAGTGATGTTATGCCTTAAAGTTCGAGAGCGGAATTTTCATATCAATTGTCTACTTACGTTTATGTAAGTATATGAATAGCATGTCTATCACCGTCTGTACTACCGGATAATGCGAAAAAAATCGATATTTTCAAAATTTTACACCGTGATGATCCCTTAACACGTTTATGTATGCGAAGTTTCATACGTGCGGAAGAAAGCAAAAAATTGAGCCAAGTGCGAACTTTTATCTTTCTTTAGAGACTCACAATCCCTGTCAGATAGAAGCTGCCTTCAGCGTCGAATATAGGTATAAGAGACGTGATCTCAAAAGCGTTCAACGGCGGTGGCAATAAATATATAGAGATTACACGCTCCGAAATGAGAAATAAACGCCCGAATATTTCAGCTTTTTCACAGTAGTGACAGCTCTGCTTTTTCCCTGTAAATTGTGTCGATGCTCGCTTGTCCGCTCACGCGTCGTTTGAAGTTTTTCCCGTAAATAATAATATGGACGAGTATAATTGATAATTTGCCCCTTGGATTAGCTAATTCCGGAACGTTTGTAAATTGTTTTCCATGCTCCGACTCTAATATTTCGACGGGTCTGCATAACCTTAGGTGCCAAAAAGCAGATAGTTTTTTTCTGATCAGATTATTAGAATGACGTGGTCGGAATTACTCACAAATGCTACATAGTCATTCCGAGTTTCAGTTTTTTTCTTCTTCTAATCTAAAAGTGTCGATGAACAATGAAATTATTAATGTTTTGACAAAGTGCCGGCGTTGCTGCATGGCAAATCGGTGTTGGTGGTCCTGCCGAACTAGGCTAATCAGAAATAAAGAGTAAAAAATGTAGTTTTAGTATAATAATGAAAATTTCGTATGACTGGATACTTTTTATATCGTTTCATCATTACAAAAATGGCAAGCTGTAAAAAAAACGTTGCATTTTCGAAGAAAAAAAAAGACAACTGTAGCTATCCGTTCCCAACAAATCGACAAACATAAAACAAAATCATCTAGTAATGCGATAGAAAAAGTTATAAACTATGCTCCGTCCGAATTCAAAGTTAATTTTGGGAATTTTTACAAAATCTCGCAAATTAAAGTTAAGGGGTCTTCTCACTTCAGACGCTATAAAGGCTATTTTCATGAATTTTTTAAATAGGTTTATATTATAGATATTGATATGAAAGTTGTTACACTTAAAAAATACACTTTCGAAATACGTTTTAAAAAAATTGATATATTTAAGTAACTATTTATAGACGAAAATGGTAGTTAAAAAAATGTCCTAAAAAAATTATAGATCTGCCCTGTTGATAAAATCTCGGAGATGGACCATCCGAAACAAAAAAATCGAACGATTTTAGATTCAGTATGTTAATGGCTATAGCACATATCATACGATTTTTGATATATGCAAAATAACAAAATGGCGGACATTTTCCGAAATAACAACAACAAAAAAACGTTTTTTTTCCACTGTTTTCGGCAAATAGAGTAAATATGAAATTTTTTTAAAAATTATTCATATGCGCTATAGCTACAGTTCAGATTCAGACTCAGATCGGTTCAGTAGTTTCGAATATTTTATCAACAAGGCGTCGAAAAACGTTGTTTCGAGAAAAAAGCGTTTAAAGTTTGTTTGGGTTACATAAATACATACATTTAAAAAAAAATGTATTTTGAAAGTATTTATTAAGTGTAACAACTTTTATATCAATATTTATAATATAAACGTATCAAAAAGTGAGAAGACTCCTTAAGACACTAGGTTACAAAAATACACAATAAAAACATCGTATTTTTGAAACATCAAGCTTATGCAGGCCCCTTAAACGGTCTTCATCGTCAAAGTTTTTCCAACTCAATCCACTATCCATCATTCGCGAGTTTCCATCTCCGGTCTCGAACTTCCCCTGAAATATTCCCTTGTCACGCCATAGTAAAAGCAAATAACCATAGCACAAAGTTCCATACGCATCTGTTTTTCACGTCCGTCCGTGTGTCTTCGTAGAAAGAAAATGGAAGCTCGATGCCCAACGTGCGTTTTTTTGTCTCTTACTCCCCGGAATTTTTTTAAAACTCGCGCGGGTGCCTTGGTACCTTCTCAATTCCCCCACCCCCTCTCTCTCTCTCTCAACTAATCGTATACTTTCGCCTCTGCTTGACACGCAGCATAAGGGTAGCAGCAAATCACCGCATCGCCGAGTTAAAAAACGAACATTACCGAAATGTTAAAAAAAAAAACAAATAAAAATTGAACACGCAAAAAACAAAAAGAGAGTGTAAAAGAGTCGTCCTCTTAACGAAGGAACCCCACAACGACAAGTGTCAACGGCCGAGACTCAGCGTATCTGTGTGCGTGCGTGTGGGTGTGTGCCTGTATCTATATACATATATATCCATATATATAAATCTATATATATATATTCACATATATATATATATACACACGCACATACACATTATATATACACACACATATATATATATATATATGTGTGTGTGTGTGTGTGTGTGTGTGTGTGTGTGTGTGCGTATAAATTGTGAGGTGTCACGAGAAACAAAGCGTAGCAAGGGAGGGAGAGAATGAAAAAAACAAAGAGGAAGAAACGAGAAGTCGCACGCGATTGACGAGATGCCCTGAGTTTGCAAAAAAAAAAAAAACACGATGTTGTAGTAGTCACGATACGCGTGTGTATTTATATTTATATATACACATATTTATACATATATCACGTATATACACACGCATCGATGGGTATGGACGAAGATATGTAACGAGAGATTCAGAAAGATACAGAACTGATGAAAACGTGACAAAAAATGAAACGGAAAATTGAGAGAGCAGTACAGAGATCTACAGTCTTCCCCGTGCAAGTGCCTCGTGAGGTGAGTTGGCAAGGAAGAAAGAAAAAAAAAGAACTGGTAGCCGGATGTACGATCGAAACCACACGAAGTAGCACTATTGTTATCGTAATTTATATATATTGTTTTTGTTGTTTGTTTTATTGTTCGTCACGAGTCTGCTTCGTCACGATAAACTGCTAGTCACACGAAAACGGAGAAGTGGAAGTAAAAAAAGTGAAACAAATGAAAAGTATGAATCTCTCGGTAAACTGTGTCATTTGTCTTGAAATAGCAGTAGAGTTATTACGTCACCGTGTGTCTTTCACGTAATGTCGATCTCTCCCTCTCTTTCGATGTAATATTCATTGAAAAAGAAACGAAACCAAACCGCCGTTGGTGGATAAACAAATGTAGAACTCATCTGCATTTCTTTATCTCCGTCTCTATCTTTATCCCTTTCTCTCTCTCTCTCTCTTTCTCGATCTCTTTTGGTGTACAGGAGAGCATGCGAGTGCGTCTTCTATGTAATATTCGGATATCCGTCGATTGTGTGGCCTAAAACGAAAATATATACATGTATTTCGGGTGTGTGCCAAATGACATTCTTTTTTTTTTGGGTCCTTCACTTTTGATTACAATTAAAAGAAGTTTTCCCTGCTCCTTGTAAAAGGCGAGTCCCGGCGAACAATCTCAACGGGCGCTTCGACAGGCAAAACTAACGAAGCAATCTTCCGGAGTTGGATGCCAGATCGCTCTCGTAAAGCATCGCAACGTTACCCAATTCAGTGAAGGATACGTAACATCTTTCAGCTTGCTTCGTGAGAGAGCAATTTTTCGTTGTAATCAAAAGAAGACCGGCAAAAAATAAATTACTGTTTTTAACATGCCCACACACACACACACACACACACACACACACACACACACACACACACACACACACACACACACACACACACACACACACACACACACACACACACACACACACACACACACACACACACACACACACACACACACACACACACACACACACACACACACACACACACACACACACACACACACACACACACACACACACACACACACACACACACACACACACACACACACACACACACACACACACACACACACACACACACACACACACACACACACACACACACACACACACACACACACACACACACACACACACACACACACACACACACACACACACACACACACACACACACACACACACACACACACACACACACACACACACACACACACACACACACACACACACACACACACACACACACACACACACACACACACACACACACACACACACACACACACACACGCGTACACCACGGATATATATATATATATATATATATATATATATAATGATCATACGCGATAAAAAAAAAACAAATACTGCTACACAACGCTGGTACATGATAAATCGTTGAAACGGTAGGGAAAAAAGTTATTTGATATTGCAGAATTTACACGGGAAAAAAACATCGGTAAATATTCGTAAGTGGGGCTTTTGCTAGAATCAGGCCAATTTTTATTCGAATATAACAGATCCATGCAAAAAATAAGAACAAAAATTAGCCTGATTCTAGCAAGAGTCCCACTTCCGAATATTTACCAAAACATTGAACAGATAGCATAATCATGAAGCGCAGAAAGGGATCATAACGACGTGTTCATATTCGACAATTCCCTTCTGTCTAGTGACTAAGGGCACGCGCGCGCGCACACATACACAGAGAGAGGACAGACAGCCAGACACACACACACATATATATATATATATATATATATAGATGCTAGTATTTAAAGACGGAAATATGAGAAAAAGGAGAGGACCGAAAGATGCGATAAAGTTATGTAGTTGTGTAATCGAAATCACAGTACCGAGAGTTTTCGAAGCGAAAGAAACCAGAATATTTCCCAGAATGTTTGTAATACCTGCCACGGTAATTCTCCAAAGCATACACACACACGCATCTCCGGGCCTGAATGAAAAACGAAGAAACGAAAGAAAAAAAAAATAAGATCTGAGAATGTTTCGCGGAGCGCACAACGCAATCTATGGATAAAGAACAAAAAAGCAGCTTATTGTTTTCCTTCTCTTGTTTTAAAGAATACATGACAAAAAAAAAATGAATCGAATCGTTCATATATACATATATATATATACCTTCAATATTATAAGCTACATTGCGCTTCGAAATTGTAGAAAGAGAGTCTATATTGTTCCCGCGTATGAGAAATATTACAACGTTATACAACGCGAATAATGTGTAGTGAGGAAAGTTTGTCCCGTCTAGACAATACTGTTTTTCTTTTTTTTTCTTTTCTTAATTCCGCGCGTCCTTATTTCTTCCCAACGTTGTTACACTTGCAAAAAAAAAAAAAAAAAATACGTACGGTTGTCGTTTGTCCTTGTATCGTCGGAATCTCAATAAAAAAAGCCGCATATACAAAGATCACTGTGGATTTGGACGGATTTGGAAAGTGCCAAGAATCAACGAAGAACGTTGATTGTGTGAATACATAAAAGTGGAAAGATGAATCGATGGTGGTGGGGGTCGAATTGGTCGTCAACTCGTCGTGCACAAAATGCGAAATCGGCCAAACAATTTTCTACGGTTTTTGCTTCTCATTTTTTTTTGCGTCTGCGATTTCCCTCGATTTTGTGGGAACTCCTGTCGGCACTCAAGTTACGAATTAATTGTCGCCCCGGTCCCCCGTTTGAGGAGTTTTAAATATCGGTAAGTGTCGTAATAATCTCGATATCGAAGTCGTAAAGAAGCATGTGTGTGGGTTTTGTGTACAGCAAGTGAGCTCACGAGTGAATTCATGATGTCGAGGCTCGAGCCAAGCGAGAGAAAACGCCAGGAATACATAAAGGAACTGATCGCGACGGAACAGGCTTACATAGAGGACATGAGACTCGTACACGAGGTATCGACGCACTTTTCTTATTGATCCTCGGCCTCGGGGTGTATTTGAATTGCCTGCGATTTTTTACCTTGATCCGATCGCCTTCAGGTGTTCGAAAAACCGCTGCTGCAGAGTTTAGTCCTCACGGTCGACGAGGTTGAGAGGATCTTTGTCAATTGGCGTGACATCATAGCTTGCAACGACAATTTCTTGAGGTGAGTACTTTGTTTGTTCAATGTCGACGAAAAGGGCTTGGAAAATAACTGAAAATTGCCATTCTTTCTGTAGAACTTTGAGGATAAGACGGGACAACAGCGAGGGCGGTATTGTCAGAATGATCGGCGATATACTATGCGAAAACGTCAGTAGAAGAGACAACCCTATGACATCTATGATGATTATCGTAATACGGAATCAATAATAAATTAAACGTGATTGTTTGTTCTCGAAAGATTCCACGAATGTCAGCCTACATTAGATTCTGCAGTTGCCAAATATCGGCGGCCCATTATCTTCAGAAACTCACGGAAACGTCGCAGGAATTTGTCGCCGTTGCGCACGCCTGCCAGCAGGATCCTAGGACCAAGGGAATGCCTCTATCGTCTTTTCTCATCAAGCCGATGCAACGAATCACCAAGTATCCTCTGATAATAAACAAGGTTTGCGCCTGGTGGTCGTATTTTCGCTACTCGTATGTGGATACTCGTCGCGGACATGAAATTACTTGAACTTTGCGCTCTCAGATAATGGAGCACACGCCTGTCGATCATCCGGATCGGCAATATCTGCAGGAAGCTCTCGCCAAGGCCGAGGAATTTTGCACTCAGGTCAACGAAGGCGTGAGGGAGAAGGAAAACAGCGATCGGCTCGAGTGGCTTCAGAGTCACGTCGCCTGTGACGATGGACTTGAAGAACAATTGGTCTTCAACTCTATCACGAATTCAGCGGGACCGCGGAAAACGAATTCAGCGGGACCGCGGAAATTGTTGCATTTCGGTATATTGCACAAGGTAATTCGCAGATTTTTCGCGCTCATATTCATGGACCTACTTTTCTTCGAGTGCAGAATTCTTTTTCTCTTTATATTTTCATTTTACGTGTCAGATATTCCACGTGTGTCGGTTTAAGGGCGGGGTAAAGTATTAAAATTTTTTTTTTTTCATTTTTGTTTAATTTTTTAAATGAATGCATAATATATCAAGAATATTGTGTTAAAATTTCAAGTCGATCGGAGTAAAATTGACGAAGTTATGAGTATTTGAGCGTCTATTGCTCCATGCCGTTCTCTTCTCTTCTGCGTTTTTCAAACCGTTTTTCTGAGACTTGTCATATTTGAAGTCCGTGTGCACGATAAATCAAAATCTACTGGACCAATCGCTTTGAAATTTTGCACAGTACTTCTTCACATAATTCACCAGGTATTGTCGAGAGCTTTTTTGTTTTTTTTTTAAATAATTACTAATTTTTCAACAACAAATTAGCCGATTTTTTTAGCGAAAATCGGGTTTTTGGCTCCCAAGTGCTACGAAAAATCGAAAAATCGAAAAAAAAAATCCTCCCGTCATTACCTCGAGAAACATCTTCTTTAACAAATGCATTTTGATTTTTTTGTTTCAAATGATTCTGTTGCGAGTTATGGTGCACACCGCAAACCAACTTTTTTTCGAGGCGCCTCCGGGGTTTAGTTTTCACTCGCTCAATTTTGAATATTTTGCAATGCAAATTTAGGAGAATGTTGTTCAAATGTTACTTTATTATATGTAAATTTTTCAATAAACGAACACTATTCGTTACACCAAAAAAAAAATCTTGAAAACATGCCTTTTTTTACCGAATTAACTTTACCCCGCCGTTAAGGCCTCAGAGCCACGTAACGGGAATAAAATCATGTGCGAATTTTACATTTTTTTTTCGTATGAAAAAGTGATTCACTCATAAAATTAATAACACATCTATTTAGTATGAATATCAATCTGTTAGAAAATCAATTTTTTTTTATGTACAAAATGGTTGACTGCCAATATTTTATTTTGTTATTTTTTTTAGGCGCTCCGCGGCGTGACACGTAGCATCCACAATTTTTGTACCTAAAACAAATACAACAATTGTCGTCGATCTACATTAGAATTACAAAAATATTATTTTATTCAAAAGTTGTAGGTATTTGAACTTAAGAAATGAATTTTCAGTGAAAATTTTTGTCATAACTGCTCATAGAATGAAAAGTTTTCGATTAATCAGAAATTCCGTACGTACTTCTCTGCGAAATGCAATTAGGAACATAACTTTTTAATTTGAAGTAAATCGAGTGAAAATTGTTGAAGTTATTTGTCACGCCAATTGGAAAAAAGCCATTTTTTACATCGAAAAAAAAAATATATATTTTCTAACAGCTTGATATTCATACTAAATAGATGCGTAATTAATTTTATGAGTGAATCACTTTATCGTACGAAAAAAAATGGTTACATTCGCACATGATTTTATACCCGTTACTGTGGCCTAAGGCCTCAATCCTTTGTGAATCTCACGATGGATTTGTAAACGAATGGATCGAAAATAATTTCGCAGGCAAAGAGCGGCAAAGAGCTCGTAGCTTTTCTGACGAATGACTTTTTGCTGTTCGCCCAACCGTTCAAGTCGCTGCCAACTGGACAACAGTTCTCCTTCGAACGGAACAGGAATCAACGTTTCAAGATGTACAGAAAGGTACGTTTCGGTGTTAATTTCTCCTTCCTTTGACTATATTACGATAATTGTCTCGTTTCACCGTTGAAGCCGATCTTTTTGAACGAACTCTCGCTACTCGGAGAGTCCGAGGCCAGTGGAAGCGGCAGCGCGAACGAGGTCACGGAAAACTCGTCGAGGACACTGCGACTCCACGACTCGAAAAAGCCAATTATATTGCTCGCACCCTCCACCGGGGAGTGCTCGCTCTGGACTAAGAGAATAAACGAGGCGAGAAAGCAATTCGCAAGATACGAGAAGAATCTCTTGCAGCGACAACGTTCGAGTAAGTTCGAACTATTACGCTTCTTCCTCGTGTCTTTGTCGCGATCGTGCCATTTTGCAAATATGATCCACATTTTGTCCAAAATGGATTCTTTTTTTTTTTCGATATTATTTAAAATGATCAATATGTCTGTCTGTGTGGCGAACAAAAAAAAAAAAACAGAACAGGCACAATTCGGAGCGTGTGGTCGCATTCTCGTTACCGTCCTTCAGGGTTATAGTCTGAAAACAACTCCAGCAGTTGGTAAGCTTATTGTCGTTGGACGAGAGGTTCGCATTTTTGTGACGAATAGTAGCGCTGTTTCGCTTTGCTTTGCATGTCGCTGGAATGAAAAAATGGCTTTGGTAATTAACGTTGTTGTTAAAAAAAAATCGATCAATTGATTCGTTTCGTAGTATGCCTGATTGACGAAATTCTGTTGCATGCTTGTAGTTCGGAGAAGACCTCCGAGGGGCTGTCTAAGACTCGTTGTTGTCGAGGCCGAGGATCTCGATGTGTCGAAAAGAATTAACTTTATGGGAACGACGAGCCTCGACCGTCGATCGAATAGACTGCGACGCGCCGCGACGACTAACAATTTGCATGCGCTAGGTACGCACCGAGAAAACATCCAAAGCTACTAACTTAAAAAAAAGCTCCACTCTTTTTGTATTACATTTTTTGCCCTACTCTCTCTACTTAATATTCTGTGCTCTTGCGGACTTTCTCCCATTCCTGCAACTTTTGGTGCTCTTGAAGTTTACATCGTCGGATTGCAACGAATTTTTTTATTTATTTTATTTCCTCTTATCCATCATTACACCCAATCTTTATTTGCAAATTTATATTATAGATCTCTAAATAAGTAAATTAAAAAATTATTGAGCGATTTTCGCGGCGAAGATTTTCCAATAAAAAATGGAGGAAATAAAAAAAATATAATTTTCGTCGCATCCCAACGATGCGAACTTCAACGTCGCCACTTTTGAACCTACACTGTTGCACTAATCAAAAATCTAATCGCAGCTCGACCTTACCTTTTTTTTCGCTTTTGGAATCGCACGCGGCATAATTGCATATTGAGATTGATATCGATCGATCTACTGGACGCGAGCAGTTTTCTGTTTCTGGAGTTAGGTAAATCGAGTCGTTGAGCCGACGAATATTCTCTGCGTGCACTTGTGCTTTTTGCAATACAAGCGACGATTTCCCTTGTGAATGTATACTCTGCCGTTTGATCGCTCGTTGGAGATATGAAAAGGTGCGATTAATTTTGAATCCAACGACACTCCTGTTGGCGAAGGTTCACGCATTGATTTACCTGACTCCAGAAAGTTTTGCGAGACTATAATTATCGCTCGTGTGACGGTTTTTCGACGCAGGCAAGTGCAACGCGTTCTGCAAGGTCTCGATGGGCTCGCAGGAGGAAAGAACGAGCGTCGTCTCGGGCACGGATTGCCCTCTGTGGGACGCATCGATGCAGTTCCAGGTGAAGGATCTCACGGAGGATACTCTCTGCATCACGGTCTTCGACAAGGGTTACTACAGTCCCGACGGTGAGCTCAATGCGCCAATAAAAATCTTCGATGTCATTTTCAGTAGCTTTTTGTCTTTTCGCGAATCTTGATCGATATTTGCCTCTTGCCAACAGATTTTCTCGGTCGAGCGGAAGTTCGGGTCGCCGACATAATGAGGGACAGCAAGGACGCCTGCGGGCCGATACAGAAGAGAATAAAGTTGCGCGAGGTCGAGCGTGGCGAAGTTGTTCTCAAGCTCGACCTACGCCTGTTCGGCAGTAGGTGAGGGAGAGAGAGAGAGAGAAAGAGATAGAGAGAGGAAGGGAGACTTCATTCCAGCAATGTTCACAGTATATATATATGTACCATTGGAGTATTATGTCAGAGATACGCAGTCCGAGGAAATTTCCTCGCCGATGACGAAAATCTTACCGCCAACGGTTCAGGTACACGACGAAGAAATGAGCGCGTTGTGGGTTCGATTAAATTGACAAATATAATATATTTTCCATACATAAATCAATTCTTTTGAATGGATTTTCACGTTGACTCGTGACTCGCATCGATTCGTTGTCGGCTCGCTGTCCTCCGGACGTCGGTAGCTCATAAACTATCTCAATGCGAATTGACCAATAAATTCGTGTGTGTGTATATATATAAATACATAAATTTGCATATCTAGTCACTGAACGATAGTTTGGTAGAAATGACAAAATCGGCATTCCATTACGCGCATTCATACATAAGCGGCAGCACACAAATTTTCCCGTTTTTGTTTTTTTTTTTTACAACTTGGCGAAGTTTCGTGTCTGGGCGTTACCGCGTACGTACGAGTACAGGGCGTTATTATTATTATAAATAATAAATATACATTTGCGAATGACGATAAAACGATGCAACAGGCTGATTTATACTTTTTTTTTTATCGTACGGCCTTGATCGCGTCACCGGCGAATCGAGAGACGAAGAGAGAAAGAAAGAGAACGAATGCAAAGCCTGTGAATCTGCTCGCGATCCATTTGAATTACGTAACGTGTGAACCTTCTACTTTCTTTTTCGAACTGAACCTGTTTTCTTCCCTCCACAGATCGATCGTTCTCGTTGCGTCTCTCTCTTCGTCGTCTCAGTGGATTCTCGCTGTGGACTCGTTAAAGAGAAAACAAACGTATGTCTCCGGGCAGTCTCGACATCTCGATACGGGGAAATCAGCCGGTTTCGGATCGCGGTCTCTCAACAATGGAGCCGCTCTCCGCGTTCTTCTTGTCGGCCATACCAGGATCGGTATCGTCGTCGGACGGGAACTCGAATATCGGCCTGAAGCCCCCGAACAACTGGGGCGTAAAGTTTTCAACGTCGAATTCGTTTTTCTCCGTTTGCGAGTCGATCGTCTCGTAATTTCCGGTAGTTTCCGAAGATTTGCTCGCGTCGCTCATGGATTCGTCGGGGGAATTCTTGTTATCGTTCACGACGGGAGGACCGGATTGTTTGGCTTCGGTGTCGTGTTTCGGCGGGTTATCGTGTCGACGTCGATTCGTCGAGTCCTCGGCACCGGGAAGAACGACGCTCCAGCCGTTTTTCGAGGGTGCCTCGGCGCTCGCGCTCGCGACGAACGGCGCCATGAAGCTCTGCGGCGAGGGCGCTGAGCTGGAGGAGCTCGAGGGTTGTTGCGACGGGAGCAAGACCGGTCCGGCTCTCTCGAGATTGGCGTAGAGGTCGTCTTGCCGCCTGACGGGTCTTCCGGTCGTGGGTGTGTAGACGTAGGCGATCGGCGTCGACGAGGCCACGTTTGCTGACGAGCTCAAGCGATGAAGAGTCGCCGATATGGTGCCGGCGTTCTCCTTCAGGGCGAACGGCACGTGATCCTGGAGATAAGGTATCACATTTACGCTGGCGTCTCGATCGATATCACGAACAACGTCGATTCCGCTTTGCCCGTTGCTCGTTGTGTCGACGTTATCGTCCGGTTGCGTCCTGTCGCTGGTCTTTCGTTGCTCGCTGGGCACGAGGAGGGGCGTCTCTCTCAGTTGGCTCGTGAACATCGAGGGATCGGGTCTTTCCAGAGGATACGGAAAGTCCGAGGCCAATTGGGGCCTCGGTGACTCGGCGACGCTCGTCGAGCCACCGTAGGGATCTTTGACGGACTCGTTCGTGTCTTGGAGAAGAGTGTCCGGTGGCAGTGGACGTTGAGATCCGTAAGTGCCGAGTATCACGCTCGCGTCGTCTCGCTCGGCCTCGACGTCACTCCGAGTGTCCAGAGGCACTCCCTTGGCCGGGTAAACGATGTAGACCGGGGAATCGGGATTGTCGACGTAATCAGCTCGCGTGGCCTCGTCATCGCCGCGTCGATCGGCGCTATCACCTTCGCCCGTTGCTTCGTCTCGCTCCTGATCGTCCTCGTGTACGTCCTCACCGTTGGAAGGCTTTTTCTCGTTAGTATCGAATCGGTATGGCGGCAAACTCGGCCTCGAAGTGTCCTCGTCGCGAGAGCCAACGTGCTGGATCATCTGGAGGGTGGCGATCCGCGGCACGCCATCGTTGTCGCTGCTGGTGCGCTTGGTGAAGTAGGGCGGTCGTATCGGCGGCTCGGCGGAGAATCTCTCAAGGTTGTCGTCCTCGAGGCGCGATTTGATCGTCTGACGATGACGCTCGTCCAACGAGAGACTCGGTGGTACGCCTACGGAAACTTTGTGCAACGAGCCGTTCTGAGGCCCGCCGAGCCTCACCGAGTTCTCGTTCTGAGTTTCGTGCTGGTTGGTCGGCAAGCCGAGACTCGAGGAAGCAACCAACGGGACCGGCGTTGGCAATCTCAGGGCGCTTATCGGAGGCGGCGGAGGTGGCAGAGGAGGTGGATTCAGCCTTTGGAGATGCGGCGGACCGGACGGTCGTCTCGACGGTGGAGAACGATGATGATGGTGATGCTGCTGATGATGGGGCGGTGGCCTGCGGATCCTCGTGACGGTGTGAGGCGGCGGTGGACCAGCTGAGATCGTACCTATCGTCTCGCCCCGGTTGTGGCCGTGAGAGGTTTTCGCGTTGGGACGAAACTGCGGCAGTATGTTGGGCAGATTGGAATCAACCGGGGGTGTAGCTGGCCTTCTTTTGAAGGCGTTGCTACCACTGGCGGGCAGTGCCGACTGCGCAAGTGGCACTCGCGGTGGAAGTCTTTGATCCCGATAGTCGCTGGGTCGCGAATTGCCCGGTGAATGATGATTGTGATGATGATGATGATAATAATTGTAGGTTGGAGGCGGTCGTTGAATGCCGGACGGCAGGACGTTCGGACGCTCTGCGGGCGGAGTTAGGCTCTCGGACAATTCTGGCAACGGCTTGTCGTCGGAGCTGACGGGGAGACGCTGGGTCGTCGGGCTGTCCGGATGATAACCGGTGGTTGGACTCGAGGACAGATCCAGGCGTATGGTGTTGCCGTTACCGAGCTCGGACTCGTGCACCACTATCACGTGTTCCTCGATCGGTCTTGCGGTACCGGCGGCATTTTCGGAACCACCTGGCGTCTTGTCGTCCGGGAAAACGACGCGGTAGCCGAACTTCTGGCTTGTGGAGTCTTGAGACTCCGATTGCTGGCTGCTGGCCGACGAGCCCGTCGATGCCCACCACGTTTGGCCGGCTCGAGTGTCCAACGAGCCGGTCGCGTCCGGATTCTTGTTGTTGGACGTCGCGCCACCGGACTCGCCGGGACTGGCGACGTGGACCGCTGGCATGCCGACCGTCACAACCGCGTGATCGAAGCTGTCGCCACCGGAGATCGGTTGGCGCTGATGATAAGAGCCGATCGGAGCGCTGCCCACGCCGATACCGGCGGACACGATCATCTGACCGGAATAGTTGTCCTGAGTGGCGCCCGGACGGGACGGGCCGATTTTACCAAAGGACACGTTAGGCCTGCTGTTGCTGAGGCTCGAGGGCGCGCGGATACCGTAGAAATCGGCATCGCTCACGCTTCCAACGCTCTGATGATTTCCCAGCACGAAGGACACGGTGTCCTGTCCCGGTGGCACGACGACGTTGCTCGTACTCTTGACGACTATACCACCGGCTGGCATACCGATCGGCGCACCGATCGGCATACCGATCGGCCCCGGCCTCCCGTAATAATTCTCGGCGTTGCTGCTGCTGCCCGGTCGATTGTTTTGATAAAGCGCATTTGCGACACTGGGTATCGTATTGTCACTCGTCGCCAGTACAGCTCCGTTTCCGCCGTAATTGCCGGTAACCCGATAGTCATCACTGTAGCCGATATCGTCGATCGGCATCGACGTCACTCTTTTCTCTTCCAATGGCCTGGAGGTCGTTGGAACCGTGCGATCATCATCCTCGCTGTTGGTTGTCGTAAATCTGGTCGTCGCGACAGTCGTGCTCGGTCTTGGGCTGGTGATCGCGCTACTGGCGGGAAGGCTCGTCGTTGAACTCGGCGGGGCGGTTTCCTTTGGAGGCCTCGAATCTTCGGCGATATCCATTGAGTAGTCCTGGGAAGCGCTCTCTTCGTGGGAGGAAGGCCTGTCGGCTATTTGCAATATGCGATCGTAATCGTCGTCGTAGCCGTCGTAGTCCGCTTCACTGTCGGAATCCGGACTTGAGTCGGGCGTCGGTGGCGTGGAGCCTTCCGTGGTCGTTTCTTTATCGGCATTGGAGGCCTGCTGGAGTCTTTCGATCGGCAGGGTAGCCTCGTAATCCCCGTAGATCCCGTAAATGTTCGGTGGCCGGTTTGGCGATTGTTTGGGCTTCCAGGTGGTGGGACTGGGCGAACGAGAGGTGTAGGAAGGCCTGCTCGTCGTGGAAGAAGGAGTCGTCGTCTTGGCGGTGGTGCTCGTTGGGGGTGGGGTCCTTTCGGTAGTGCTCGTGGTAGACGTTGGCCTTGCGGTTGTCCTCGTCACCGAATCGTGGTAAGTCTTTCTCGACGGTTGAACGTAGAGGGTCTGAACGTCGACGCCCGCTTTGACCGTTTCGTGATACTTTTTGTGATTGTAGGTGTTGTAGCTGTTGGAACCACTTTGGACCTTCGTGTTGGCGTAAGAGCTGGAAATAAGGGGATACTTTTCGGCGTTCTCGTACTTGTCGTAGCTGTAGCGCACGGGCAAATTGAGAAAATCGTGGAAGCTGGGTGAGTAAGGATTTATCTCGTTAGGCCCGAGGGCAACGTCCTCCCTTTGACCGTTCTCATCGAGCCTGTCCTCGGCGCTCGTGCCCGCCTCGTCCTCGGCGTTCTCCACGGGACTTTTCACATTGTACTCGAGGGCTTTCAGGGGCGGAGCTTTCTCGAAGTCAATCTGGCCGGTTATGGGATCCTTCTCGAGGGAAAAAGGTTGACCACCGTTGAACGCGTACGGAAGAACGCGATATCTGGGCGCCGTGTCCGACTCGTCGCTGATCGTCGCTGAGGCGTTTGCTCCGTTGGACTTGCTCGAGTCCGGGGCGCTCTGCTCCGCAAGGAGATCCAACTCGAGGTCGAAGTCACCGTCGACCTCGAGCCTCGAAGAGGTTCTGGAGGATACTTGACTTGGCTCCTCGTCACTGCGATGCTCCATCACGTAGCCTCCATTCGTCTCCTTGTTGTCCAGGTGACCACCCATCATCGAGTCACCTTGGCATTCACCGATAACGAGGAGAATCACCGCGGTCACGAGTAGCCTCATTTCTGGCTTGTGGCACGTGGATAATGGCGGCCGTAAGTCCATCGCGTTTCCTCTTCTTCTCGTCATCGCTACGGCCCCTGCTTGTACAATGACGAACATTTAATAACTTTGTTTGGGTTTGTTTCGGTTTTTGTTTTGGTGGCGATGGCGTTTGCATCGTTGGAATGCAACGAAAATTATTATTTAATCAATTTCCGAAATTTCCTTCGGCAGGTTTGAGCTGGTCAAATCGAGGGAATCGTTTTTCGGAATCTTATTCAGCGATCTACGACACATTTTCAAAGGGTGATTTTGGATGATAATGAAAATGAGAAATTGAAAAGAATTTTCGTTCCATTGGAAAGATGCAAAATTCAACTCCATTTTTTGGGTCCTTAAAAGTCGGAACAATTCGAGGGAAATTGGTTGCAAGGGAAGAAGATCGGTTTCTGTGTAAAGTCGCGTGGGCTGCTTAAGGCCTCAGGCCACAGTAACGGGTATAAAATCATCTGTGAATTTAACATTTTTTTTTCGTATGAAAAAGTGATTTACTCATAAAATTAATTACACATCTATTTAGTATGAATATCAAGCTGTTAGAATTTTTTTTCTTTTTCGATGTACCGACTACTCGAAACTTCTCGAAACAGCTTTTTTTTCAATTGGCGTGCCAAATAACTTCAACAATTTTCACTCGATTTACTTCAAATTTAAAAATGATGTTCCTAATTACATGCCGCAGAGAAGTACGTACTCAATTTCTGATTAATCGAAAACTTTTCATTTTATGAGCAGTTTATGAGCAGTTATAACGAAATTGTTCACTGAAAATCCATTTCTTAAGTTCAAATACCTACAACTTTTGAATAAAACAATATTTTTCAAATTCCGTACGTACTTCTCTAGATATTCTAATGTTGATTGACGAGAATTATTGTTTTTTGTTCTAGGTAAAAAATTGTGGACGCTAAATGTCACGCCCCGGAGCGCCTAAAAAAAGATAAAAGAAAATATTAGCAGTCGGCCATTTTGTACATCGAAAAAAAATATATGTTTTTTTCTAACAGCTTGATATTCATACTAAATAGATGTGTAATTAATTTTATGAGTGAATCACTTTTTCATACGAAAAAAATTGTTAAATTTGCACATGACTTTATACCCGTCACTGTGGCCTAAGGCCTTAATCTGTTCTGGTAAAATGGCCGAGTTGTACTATATCCATACAGGAAGATTCGCAACCATCAGTTACCATCATAATTTACGTCATTTTAAAATAGGGGGGGGGGGGGGTTCGTCTGCGGATGACGGTAAATGATGGATGAGGGGGGGGGGGGGGGGGGGCGTTTCGAAATTGACGTCATTCTTGTGATACCAGTTACTTCAAAATGTACAATATTATATTGTACAACTAGAGTGGTTACCCCGCATGAGTGATGAAAAATATTTTGCAAGTACCTAATGGTATTAATTATTGAACTCATTATTTATTTATTTATTACATAAGGTTTGTCTACATTATATTCGAGAACTTCAAATAACAGCGTACCTATGAAAATAGTTCGATCGAGCCAAAATGAATATGGGGAGGATACGGAGATATTACCCGTGATCCAGGATTTGCAAGAGTGGGTGAAAACTCCGTGGGAGCTATCCAAAGAAAACCAAAGAATAGAGAAGAATAATATTATTATATTAATGAAAATTGCCAAAGTACAAAATAATAAAAGATGATTCTATAACAAAATGTGGGAGCTGTCCAAAGAAAACTAAAGAATAGGGAAGAATAATATTATTATATTAATAAACATTGCCAAAGTACAAAATAATAAAAGATGATTCTATAACAAAATGTTTTAATGTTACCCAATTTTTCTCAAATCCGCAAATATTTTAATTTTGCCAAACTGGTAATGACGTCAATTTTGCGAGGGGGGGTCATTAGGAAATGACGATAGGATGATTGTAGGGGGGGTCGAAAATCAGCAAAAATCGATGACGTAATATATGGACGGCCCCTAATACGATTCAATAATTTTCGTTAATTATTTAATACGCGAAGAAAAAAAAGTCGCGCGTAAGCTACTACTTTGCAATTGTTTGCACAGCGGCGGACTTTGAACGCGAATATCTCGGCCAATTTTTGTGGCACGATATTTCAAAGAAAGCGTTTTGCTCGCAATGACACACCCTGTATGTTGAACAAGGGAACCCTGATGGTTGCGAATCCCCCCCTGTATGTATATATAATTTCATTTTGGGGCAAGAAAAGATGATCGAGTTACGTCCCTTGCGCGTTCGATATTCTGCTCGTATGATTAATAAATACGCGTACCAAAGATACGGCTTCGTCGAGTGCTCTACTGTATACAAAATTACCGTTAAGATCTCGGTTAGTCCGGCTACGTTACGTCAGAGGGGAATGTCGGACTTCCGAGCGCGAGTGGGTCACCGCGACTCCTGCCGAGAATCAAACTCAAGATTCATCGCTGAGTCGGTTCTCGCCTGACCCCTTTCTTTCGTCGCTCTCCGCGTACACATTCGCTATATCCCACCTGATTTTACCTCCGCGGGCCCCCCCTTTCGATTCAACATTTATTCAAATATTCATCCGCGTTCCACCTTCAAATTATTATATACATTTAATTAAATCTTTTAAATATTTTGTAAATTAAATTATTAAATTATTAAATGCTTAAATTGTTTGGACTAACTTAAATGATTAAAATATTGTTGTAATGAAAATACATCATTGAATCATTTAATTAATTTAAATTAAATCAAATTCGACATTACGTAGGCACAGGTTTTTCACAGTTTTCCTTCGTCCGCGTGCAAATGCAACGTAGGAGAAAGCGAACTTCTATGGGCAACTGCCTATGGGGGTCCTTAAGGCGAAGTGAAGCGACGTCAAAGGTACCATGATCGTAAAAGCCGGGAAAGGCATACCAAAGATCGATACAATTTTTTTGCATATGCATAAACGATACTTTTTTCCCGGTGCACACAAAGCCAATTGTTTACGAACAATTTATCGTTTTTTTTTTGACAGTTCCTCGGTTTTGGAAACAGACGTCAAAGAGCAATTGAACGTCGCAGTGTTCTACTGTCGTCCGTACAACGTACAACGGAGAATATTCAATCGGGGAAAAAGTGAGCTTCGGAGGTGCAAGTAACCTCGGCAATGAGAATCCCTTTCGCTCCCGGTCTGTACTCTCGAACGTACAAGCTGCGACGCGTGTGTCTGCGTGTGCTTGGACGGTCGCGAAACTTCGACCGATGCAGGTATATATCTCGCGCATTCTACAGGGTTTTGTCCCGACTCTTTCTCAGAGCCAACAATTCCTTATTTGGCCATGTAGAGTTTCATTACTCGCACTTTCCGCAAGCAGTTCGTTCTCCGCGAGTCTCAATAAAAATCGACTCGAGACCAGCATTGTACCTTATTTTTTTAATTCGTCTTCGAAAATTCCTCAACTTCCGGTTAAACGATTTTTCCTCGTCGCTCCCTACCGACCGAGATAATTGTTTTTTTTTGGCGTTTTCGTTGTTATTTTTTTCGGAGGGAGAGTAGATAAATTGATTAACGGAGGTATCGCCCGTTTGATCGTACATATGCGTTTGAGAAGCAACGTAGACCGGTGCCGTGAAAAGTCACGAGCGTGCTTCCTAACCCGAGTCATTGACCCGCCCCCTCGCGTGTCGAGATCTTCACGAGCTAGCGGGGAATCCACGCTTGGGCGATGCGTGAAGAGTATCGCGTCGGGACTATCCTCGTAGTCCCTCTCACCTCTTCAATTTTACATTCTCCGTGTCATCGACTTTAAATTGCTCCAAGGTAAAAAGCTCCTAATACGAACTTTCCTATGGGCCTCGATCAATATCAAATGTTAATTTTTACACAGAACCAGACTTATCCTAATGCGAGACATTTACGCTGGGATACATTTTCCAATGAACGTGTCATCGAAAATTCAATCTCTCGTTTTTCATTTCTTTTTTTTTATATCTTTATCGCTCGGAAAATGTATTAAATTCATATTGAGTCTCGACATATTCTCAGTGGAATTACGTTTGTTTGATTAATAAAATATATTTTTGTTAAATTATATCAGATCATTCTTTCTTATTTTGATTTCGTTAATTTTTTTTTAATTTATTATTAAACTATATTATTTCCTGAGTTCCGGCGTATCCTCTTGCTGGTCTTAATGGGTTATCCTTTCCTATTAAATACTTTCGCGCTACGTCTTAAGCTACACTATACTGCCCATCCACCAGCGTCGGTCCGTTTTATTGTTATGCTTATTAAATTATATCGAATCAAGTTATCTCATTATTTTCATTTTTCTTCAATTGTTTTCATTTGTATGTTCATGTTATTATTATTTTTATTAAATTATATCAGATCAATTTTTCTCATTATTTTCATTTTTGTTTCATTGCTTGAATTTTTATGTTCTTTTCATTATTATTTTTACTGAATGACACGACATCAATTGGTCTCATTATTTGCATTTTTGTTTAATTGTTTGGATCTTTATATTCATTCCATCGTTATTTTCATTAAATAATATCGGATGATTAGTTTTTGTTATTTTTCAGAATTTTTATGTTCATTTTATTATTATTTTCTTAAATTATATCAGATAGTTTTCTCTTCTTTTGTGAATTATTTTTATTCCAATTAGTTTAGTAAATTGACAATGATGTATCAGAAAAACCTTTCAACGGATTGTACTTGGAAGCGAGGATTGGATATTGATTTTTTCAAATGAAAAACGTTCGATATACATATAAACATAAATATTTAAGATAGATAGCTCAAGTTTCTTTCATGAGTGAAACTATATTATTATAATAGTTATTATTAGCCTCTTTGTCCTTATGTACCTTTCGGGCATATTATTTAAGGACGTTGCGCCTTCGAAAAAAATGAAGAATTTATACGAGGCGATTGAAAATCTTACTACCAAAGCCTCCAATCCTCTTCATGTTCTACAATATCAATTATTCAGTTACAATTTGGTATGCGATCGAAGTGCAAGCTATCTTACCTCAGTGAATTTTTCCTTCGTGGATTTGCCGTCCCCTAATTATTCCCCGAGAAAAAAAGGAGCCAGGACGCACATCGGTGTTCCTTACTTCATTCTCTCCCCTCGGGCACACGGGGGCACTCGGGCACTTTTTTCCTTTTCTCAAAAACAAATACGTGCGACTTTCGATTTTTTTAAACTGGTCGATTAAATGATTTTCCGTGTTGCGTCGCGATGTGAAGAAAAGGGGGTTGGTGCGTTATTGTCACACTTGTTCGCGAAAAATGTATATTTTGGTGGGAAAACTGATATCGACGTGCGGGTCTGTCACGATCGACTGAGGCATCGAAAAAGTTTGCTCGATCGCGTTTGCTCGTCGCGCGCGCGCGCGCGTGTGTGTTTGTGTGTGTATGCAAGAAGAGAGCACTCTTCGACGAGTTGTTCCTTTCGTACGTGTCGGGGAAAGGGGGCAGGAAGAGGCCGCTCGAAGGATGCGTGACTTTTTTGTTTCTTTCTTTCGACGGGCGTCGAAGTTACCCGAGTAGGAGAGGAAGAGAGAGCAGGAGATAAAGGAGGGAGAGAGAAAAATCCTGCTCGTGGTATAAAAGGAAAAGACACGTTGAAGTCACAGGAGTGGTGGATCAAAAGAGAAGAAGGAAGTTGAAGATTCACGTAGTGCATATACCCGGAGGAGAAGATCGGTCGGGCGGGAGACATATAGGCAGGTGGGGAGTTCGTGCGATGTGGTGAAGGCGAAGGCCAATGGACGAAACGGTACGCGGAACAGTTAGACGATGACCCAGATATCCCTGTGAGTTGTCCATTGGCCGGGCATCGTGCCAGTTTCCTCGACCTTAACTCGCTAATCCCCCCCCCCCCCCAATCCTGATGACTCTTCGCTCCGTTCTTCCTCGTCGTTACTAGTCTTCGGGATGGTCCCACTCGCCACCTGACATTTTCATTTTTCTACCCCCCTTGGCATGGTCGGCCTGGCAGGATTATCATCCACGATAGGAAAATACTCTTTCTTTTCGAATGACGCATTCTTGGACCATTCGTTGATATTTTCCAATCGACACCACGGCACTCCTGTCCTTTCTCAATAACCTTTCAATTTTCAATGCTCATCTTCCCTGGAATTCGGAGATTTTTTTTGGATTTTGTTAGCCCAGGTGTGGATGGCCCTGGGCATTTCTGCGCGAGAGACGGAAGGACGTGAGGCATTTGGGATGAAAGTGTTGAAGGGAGCTGGGCAGGATTAAGGCGGGAGCCTGGATTAGAAGGTCGAAAAAAGCGTTTTTTTTTTCGGGGATTTTTTTAGAAGGGAACATACAAGTGGGCCCGGTAAACATTGAGATATTTTTTCATGTGTATTTGAGGTGTATACACTGAGAAAAAAAATCATTGATCCAATATCATTGGTGTTATGGAATGATATTTCGTTGTTTCAATTGTAAAATTGTTGGTGTAAATAATCGGATTTATTAGTCCAAACAAAACGCTATTGACTTTAATAATGAATCTAATTTTTTTCTTTGCTAAAACGGTGCTTTATCATCATAAGAATAACTTACTATTCGATTTATAGCAAGAACATTTTTTTTTTCACCGACTTTGAGCGTATAATGTAAGTCCATCTCTGGCATGGCCGTAGCGTACTTAAATTTTTAAATGCGTTTTTCTCGATACAGCTTTTTTCAATTGGCGTTACAAATAACTTCAACAATTTTCACTCGAATTACTTCAAATTTAAAAGTTAGGTTCCTAATTGCATTTCGCAGAGAAGTACGTACGGAATTTCTCGTTAATAATAAAGTTAATAATTTTATGAGCAGTTTTATACGAAATTTTACATACCTACATCTTTTGAATAAAACAATATTTTTCAAATTCCGTACGTACTTCTCTAGGTATTCTAATATAGATTGACGAGACTTTTCATTTTTTGTTCTTTGTAAAAAATTGTGGATGCTAAATGTCACGCCGCGGAGTGCCTAAAAAAAGATAACAAAAGAAAATATGGAGAAAATTTGAGGGGCAGACAGCTGTTTGTTTATCTATTTGACGTCGTTTGGCAAAGTTTCGACGGGATCTGAAGAGCCGTTTCAGAGATTTTTGGGTATCTATAATTGTTCTACATACCGACCGCGATCAGGTGTCATACCGTCTTAAGGCCTTAGGTCACAGTAACGGGTATAAAATCGTGTGCGAATTTAACAATCTTTTTTTGTATGAAAAAGTGATTCACTCATAAGATTAAATACACATCTATTTAGTATGAATATCAAGCTGTTGGAAAAAATATATATTTTTTCGATGTACAAAATGGCCGACTACTAATATTTTCTTTTGTTATCTTTTTTTGGGCGCTCCGCGACGTGACATTTTGCGTCCACAATTTTTTACCTAGAACAAAAAAACGTATGGAATTTAAAAAATATTGTTTTATTCAAAAGTTGTAGGTAGTAGTAGTAGTATCGAGTTTAATTTGCACAACTTTTTCGCAAAGCTTTTTACAAAATATGACAGTTTCACAAACGAACTGCTCACTTAATCTCTACTCCCTACATTCCTACATTCCGCATTATTTTCACATTATCCCTTCTTCATTTATTCCCCCCCTTCGTCGATCTCTCCTCCGCCATGCTCCTTACTCATCTTTCTACATAATTCCTCTATTTCCCTAAAATACTCGCATATCCCTATTTAAACTTTTCCTCCCAGCATATTTATGATTTCCCCCTTTACTGCCAAATCATCCATTCCTTCCATCCACTCCTCTGCTTTCTTCCTTGCTTTCTCTGATACTAACTCCCTATCTTTTTCACATATCATTAGGTGTTCCAATGTCTCATTTTATTCTTTACATATCCTGCACCTCCAATCCTTTTCCCCTTTCTTTCCCGCTCTTCCTATGTTGCCACATCTTAGCCTCGCCCATATTCCTTTGTCCCTATCCTTTACTCCCTCATCTGACCAATATTGCCATGGCATCTCGTCCTTTTCTATAATATATTTATACTTATCGCTATACGTCGATTTTCTAATTTTTTCTTCTTCCCTCCTTAAGATTCTGTTTATAAGTTTTCCAGTCCCTCCTCTATCCTTTCGTCTATTTTTTTTACTTCTTTTCGCTCCCTTATCATTGTTATTATATCTTCTATTTTCATTTCTCTTAATACCTTCAAAAGTTGTAGGTATTTGAACTTAAGAAATGAATTTTCAGTGCAAAATTTCGTTATAACTGCTCATAAACTGCTTATGAAATGAAAAGTTTTCGCTTAATCAGAAATTCCGTACGTTCTCTGCGAAATGCAATTAGGAACATAACATTTAAATTTGAAGTAAATGGAGTTGTTGAAAATTGTTGAAGTTATTTGTCACGCCAATTGGAAAAAAGCTGTTTCGAGAAGTTTCGAGTAGTCGGGCATTTTGTACTTGGAAAAAATTCTAACAGCTTGATATTCATACAAAATAGATGTGTAATTAATTTTATTGGTGAATAACTTTTCTTATACGAAAAAAAATTCTTAAATTCGCATATGATTTTATACCCGTTACTGTGGCCTAAGGCCTTAATACTACCTACGAACTAAGACAGAAACAAGCATTACCTAATTAAATATCTAGTTTTAAAAAAAAAGTTAATTCGTCATATGTACGGATACCTAATAGAGCGAGGCCCGACTCGCATTTGGCCGGGTTTTTAGTCTTTTCGTTTCTGCCCTCTCTGCAACTGCTCGGACATCGAGCCAGTGAACTCGGAAAAGAAATACATTTGAGATGGCTTTCGAACCACAAAGTTCGCTGACAAAGCGTTCGATCGAGTCAATCGACATCGGCTAGCAAGCCTGGGACTTTAGCGGAATGTCAGTCAAGATTTTTCTTGCCGGATACTCCGAGCAACCGATACTTTTGAATCACTCGAATAAGCGAATGTTGTTCACACGGGCAACCAACGAGGGCCACCGCGTACACATTTGCCCGCTGACCACAGTGCCGGGAAAACGTGAGGAGCGCTTAACGGGACATCAATCTACCTACAGTCCGTGTCCGTTCGATCGTAAAAACGCGTTTATCAGCGGCACGATACCGAGGATAAATAAAATTAAAGGAAAAGAGCTGCGGCGGTACGGCGTCCATAGCGTTGCACGCCTAGCGGTATTCAATATTTTAATACCCAGCAATTACCGCGAGTACGCTCGTACAAAAAAAAAAGGATCCTTCGAGTGCGAGCGAATCGATAAGAGCGTGTAAAAAGAAGTCACAGTAGCTATCAGGCGTCCACGTCGCATCCGCCAGCTTCGAGATCCGTTATGGACGAGTTTTTTTTTCCTTATCAGAGTCCATTCGCTGTTTCCGTTTTCTGCTACGTCCTCATTATAATAATGGATCAATTCCGTTCCTGTCTCCTTTCTCCATTAATTACAGCGACTCCGCCCGCGACATTTTTCTTTCGCCAATGTCCTCGATCGATATTATCCAAACGGAGAGCAACGAGTGTGCCACCTTAAGGGTCTAGATTTTAGCAATATCCCAAAAAGGTGCCAACTCTTGGACATTTATACAAGGACAAATACTTATTAGATTTCATTTGTTATTTTTTCTAAATGGGATATAAAAGTAAATGCGCAAGTACTGTTTGTGTAATTCATTATCAAAGCTGCCGATGATTTTTGGCATGCATTGTAGAATGTTCCCTTAATGAGCTGATTACGAATTTTCGACGGCGGTCGTTTGATTATTCAACAATAATAACAATAAGAATGAATCAAATGAAATTCGAGAACGAAAAGAAATTGTGGTACATGATATATGTGGGTATGTATGTGTATATAATGCACTACCGCACAAAAGTTTTTATACAGCAGTCGATATTTCTTGCCTCGTTGGAAGGTAGATAAGGCCGTCAAAAAAAAAGACAAACAAATTTAAGGGGCCAGTCCACTTTGCAGCCACGCAAAAGGCTATTTTCGCATTTTTTTTGTGAGGATTTTATAAAAGATATGAATATAAAAGTTGCTGGGCTTGATAAATAAAGTCTTGAAATGCATATAAAAGAATTAATTCATTTTAATTCATTTTTAAGTACAAAAACTATAGTTGAACGTAACGCCTCAAAAATAAGTGGGCTAGGTAGCTCCATCACAACTCGGCAACGGCTTGTCTGAAACAAAAAAATCAAAGTCCATTAGATTCAGTATGACACCAGTTACAAAATGACCCTCGGATATAAAGTCTTATCAAAAAATAAAAAAATGGCAGATGAAAAACGAAGGAGGTAAAAAAACGCGTTTTTTCGCAGTTTTTCGCAAACAAAGAAAAAAAATCAAAATTGTTAAACCATCAAGGGTCATCTTGTTGCGAATCATGTTTACGATATGTGGTTGAAATTTCAAGAGAATCGGTTCATTAGTTGTACAGATACGATGGAGCTAGATTTTGAAAACGTTGTTTCGAGAAAAACGCGTTTGAAGTTTATACTGTGAAAAACTTCTACCTAAACTCAATCGGCAATTCCTGCATCGTACGAAATCCCTTCTGATTGCTCATCGTCGTCGATTTCTTCAAATCTTGCTTGCTTTCGATTTTTTTTAATTTTCAAAGTGGACTGGCCCCTTAACGAACGGCGTTTTGAAGGGAACAAAGCCAGCTTTATTTTGCTCTTTTGAAATCTTTTTTATGATTTTTTTTCGATCCGGTACGCAGTTTTGTACGTGAACGTTTTTCGGCTATTTTTCGACCATCGAGAATTGGGCGCATAAAAAAAGAAAGGGGTAGATTAAGCTCCATTTTCGTTTTTTTTTAAATTTCGTACGATTTTTTTTCGCAAAGTTATTTAATTTTTGGTTAAAAAAGACAAATTTTGGAAAATGCAACGTAACTCAAGAACTATAGGATTTAAGGCAGGATTCTACTTGGAAACCATGAAAAAAACGCTATTTTCGTGAATTTTTTCTGAGAATACTATTAAAGATATCGATATGGGGTTTAAACTGTTCAATAAATACACTCTTTAAGTACATAAAAAAAAAAAATTTTAATGTATTTTATTTATTTTTTGTACACGTAAAATATGTTTAAAGCCAACGCCTCGAAAAGCAGGTACCGTTGCCGTGGTCGTGAAATCTTCCCGACGGATGGTCTGAAACAAAAAAATCAAATAGTTTCATGTTCAGTATGTCTTCAGGAACCGACCTAACTAGAATATTTTATATACGTGCCAAATTAACAAAATAGCGGCTAAGATACGAAAAAAAATGCGTTTTTTTGGGTCTTTTTTTGCAATAAAAAAATAGTTCTAATCAAAATTTTAAGTTGATTGTAGTTAGGTCGGTTGGTACACACATATAGAATATGTGTTCCAAATTTCATAAGGATTGGTTCAGTACTTTTTGAGTTATCACGACCACGGTACTTGAAAATGTCGTTTCGAGAAAAACGCGTTTAAAGTTTTGGTGAGTCCGGGCCGCGCGCCGGGCGGGTCACAATAGCGCGCTCAGGTAGGTGCGTTCGAAAGGCGAAAAAGGATAGTTAGACTGCTTGGAACTTTATAAAATTTTGACCGAACATTCTTGAACATAATTACTTTCGAAAAAAGTAAAAAAAAAAATTTTTTTTTCAAAGTTTCAAAGTAGAATCCTGCCTTAAGAGGAAATTTCAGAGATGTAAAAAGTTGCGTGAGTTTATACTGGATCGCCTGAAATTTTTTCAGAATTGTCCTTTATGGCTTTTTTTAAAAATATTTTTGCTCGAAACTGAGAAGGATGGCTTAACTCGAAAAGTATGGCGTTTAAGACAAAATATTTGAAGGAGAAGATTTTTTAATTTTCGATTTTGAATTCGCTTCAATTTTTTCAGAACTTTATTTGAAATTTTTATCGAAATTGTTTTGGTCGAAACTCGGAGAATCGTCCAAACAAGTGAGTGGCGAATCTCGAACACTATTGAGTTAGCGACAAAATATCAAGAGGGGAAAATAATGCAGTGTTTTGTTTTGAATACGTTGAAATTTTTAAAAGATATTTCTCACAACATTTTTTACAATGTTTTTTTTTCAGCTCGTCGAGGTGCATTTTCTAAAAATGTATCGCGAACCCCAATACAAACAGGTGTAATCTCCAAATTATTTGGACTTGCTTTTTAATGCTAACGAATATATTTAGTTAATTCAATGCTAACGCATATATTTAGTCACTTACTTAGATGAGTTTTTCGTAAAAAAAACCGCCTTGGGCTTTAAGCACCGCGTTCACGACTCGCGGCATTCGCTAGATTAATTTATCGATTAGCTTTTCGACGAAAAACTTATCTAGAAGAGGTAACTGATTTAATTAACTAAAACTATTCGTTAGCATAAAAAAACAAGACCAAACAGTTTGAAGATTTCGCCCGCTTGTATTACGGGTTCGCGATAAATTTAAAAAAAGCACCTCAACGACCTGATAAAAAAAAATTGTAAAAAATTTTGGAAAAAAATCTGAAAAAAACTTCAACCTATTTAAAACGAAACACTGCAACATTTTCCCCACTTGATATTTTTTCTCTAACTAAAAAAATGACAAAAAAAATCCATAAGTTATGCGACCAATTCTCGATAGTCGAAAAATGGCCGAAAAACCGTCATGTACAAAAGTGCGTACCGGGTCGGAAGAAATCATAAAAAATATTTCAAAAAAGCAAAACAAAGCTGAATTTGTTTTCTTCAAAAAGTTGTTCGTTAAAGTTGGTTATCTTTTTTTTGACGGAGCTATCTAATTTTTAGTGCGGCAAAAAATCGAGTTCGAGAGATCGAGAGATCGACTGGTGTATCCCAACTTTTGAGTGGCAGTGTAAATATATATATGGAATTATCTTTTTGTAATAGTAGTAGTTTGTAAGATAATTCTCGCTTCACAAATGTATGCAAGTTTAGCCTCTGCCCTCCACTGATACGGATGTATGTAAATCATTTTGTTCGTGTATAAACTCTCTCCCTCCCTCCCTCTCTCTCTCTCTCTCTCTCTCTCTCTCTCTCTCTCTCTCTCTCTCTCTCTATATATATATATATATATATAGATGGATACATACACATGTGTGCGCGCGTGCGTGCGTGTGTGTGTGTGACAATATTTTCCATACATCTGTATCGGGGGAGGGCAGAGGCTAACTTGCATATGTGTCTGAAGCGCAAATCAGCTCTTCGTGTTGATTAATATTTTGGCTTGTCAAACTTTATTGGATATCTTTTTTGTTTCACATCGAAAGAAAAAGTACTGATACAAACGAGACGTTGGCACGCACAGATGGCGAGTCAGCCGATTTGTCTGCTCGGTGGATTAGTGATTTTGATCGATTGACACAACTCTAGGTTTAGTTGATTAAATCATCGATGTCCAATAATCACGTATCGCGAATGGTTCGAATCAACAGCCAATATTACGTGAAATCCAAAGTATGCCCAACAACTGTTGAACTACGGTAAACGTAGTTTTTCTCGACATTATAGGATAACGTTCCGACCTCCCCCTCCTCGATCGACTTGAAATTTTGCAGAAACCTTCCTTTTAATATTTGAAGACAACCACTAAAGGGATTTTTGGCGACTCGCAATAGTTTTCGAGATATTGAATTTTTAAGTTTTTTTTTAACGCGCCCTGACTATATCTATATCTGCTACGTCTCCGGTTATACCTATATATGTTATTGCGCTGTCCGTATTGTCCCAACAAAATAGTCAAACAAAAAAAAAACACAAACCAACCCACGCCCAAAAACTATTGCGCGTCGCCAAAGAGGTCGCCCTTAGAGGTTGTCTTAAAATATTAAAAGGACGGTTTATGCAAAATGTCAGCTTGATCGGGGGGGATTCGGAACCTTATTCAAATCATGTTTAACCAAGTCGTTCGAATTGGAATTTAAAAAAGTTTGCAGTCTTGGGCGAGGCGCGATTTCTTCAATTTTACAATTGCGAAAAATTCGTGGGAGGGAATAACGTGCAGAGAACACGCGGCGAGTAAAAGTTTCTTGTGCTCTCGCAAGAGGAGCAATGCTGGGAATCAATGAGTATGTAACGTTATATTCGTGCAAGGCCGCGCGCTCCGACGGAACGAGTTCACTGGCTTTTTCTTTTTTAATGCGTAGTGATCTCAAACGTGCGCTTACATCGCACTCGAGGCACATTTAATGACACACGCCAACAGGCACTCTCATATATATCGGGAAAGATTATTTTTAATCCGTGATGTATATGCGATGTTGACTCCCAGTGCATCTCCGTGTTTTGTTTGCGTATGAACCATTCTTAATTTTTGAAAGTGATTATCGTTGACTTTGAAGAAAGAACGGTCGTTGAAATTATGTTTATTCAAATGGGTTTGCATTGATCGGAAAGTCATTTTAAGGGGAGGGTAGGGGTTTCAGCGTGAAAAAAACACCTTTTTTGCGAATTTTTTCCATCTATATGGATAGAGTAAATTCATTGAAACCTTTTGTACATTGTTAAGTGTCATTTCAAGAACATTCCGTGAAATTTCTACGCGAAAATATCCACAAACTTTTGTGGTCATGTAGTTTTCAAATATGCCATTTGAAAACTACATGACCGATTTACTTCAAACTTGGTACACTCTTTCTACATATAAAATACCTCCCCCCAACGGTTAGTCTGGGATTTTTGTTTACGTTGAGGGGGTTTTCCACCCCTAAAGTGGCGTAATTTTTCGTGAAAAATAGCAGTTTTCACTTTACATGCCCACCAAAAATTTAGAAATGAAAAAAAAATTATCAAAGACCGTTGGGGAGAGGGTTTGATGATACTTTGACAAAATTTTAATGGTACTTGATTGCAGATAATTTCTAGCTGTGATACAGTGAACACCGCAAATCGTGTTTTTCCAAAGGCGTTCTTCGAAAAGCTTTGTCGCCGGCTTGTTTGTGGATATTTTCGCGTACAAATTTCACGGAATGTTCTTGAAATGACACTTAACAATGTACAAAAGTTTTTAATAAATTTACTCTATCCATATAGATGAAAAAAATCGCAAAAAAGTTTTTTTTTTTCACGCTGATACCCCTGCTCTCCCCTTAACCCTTTCGCACCTGACGGGGCATGTGCTGTCCCAGTGTGGAAAAAAAATTGAAATTACGGCGCGGACAACATATGTCCCAGATACTAAAAACATAGGCGCATTTCAGTGGTGAGGAATTCGCATCCTTATTGAGCAAGTTTCAGACGGAAAAGTTATTTCATCGTAATAATCACTTGGAGGAGAAATAACTGTTCCCGGTAATGAGGCGCACTAAACTAATTTTTTTCGCCGCATTGAAAGGGTTACAGACATTGGTGTAACGGGGCATGTAAATCTGGCACAATGCCGACAATTAACATTAACACACGTGATACTTGTCCCAACTACCGAAGCAAACCCAAACTCAAATAAACCGAAACAAGTAACAGCGACACGTGAAGCTTATCTGAAATAATCCGAACATACTCAAAGTATTAATATTTACAAATGTTGATTGTCCCATACAAGCCTAAACAATTAAGGCAGGATATACATTTACAACGATCACAAAATTGACTTCTTTCGTTTTCTTCAAACGATAGAACTATATATGAAGAATATTTTCCCAAAGTTTCAAAGCAAAATTCGAAAAACTTTAAACGTTACAGCCCGTCAACGCAGTTCCTCACCGCTCGGATTCGGAGCGGGTTCGGAACTTCAAACCCGTTTTTCTTAAAACGGCATTATCGAAATTGGCGTGCAGGATTACTCAAAAACTATTAAGCCGATTGAGTTGAAACTTGGTAGAAATATTAATAACATTGGTACCTTCTACTTGACGGGAATTGTTTTTGAAAAAATGGAAATAGAAAAAACTTCTTTTTTAATCCACATTTTACAGAAATGTTGTGTGAAATGTTGATTTTTTTTGTAAATGCGTTCCATTTTCTCGAATTTGCATTTTCATCATTTTGGTTACGGTCACATAGAAACTATACATGTTCTAACTGAATAAATGTTTGAATTTTTTTGGAAATCAAAGTCTACGGGAAGCTAGACTGCACGCCGATTCGCAGTTCCCGCGGCGACCTTGCTGTAACACTCTGCCACAGCTCCGCCATTTTGATCATGAATTAATTAAAAAAAACTGTTTTGTATACTTAAATATACTATTAAAGTATACCTAAAGTTTGATGATTATAGAACAATTATTTCTTAGTTTAAAAAATCCCTCAATATTGCTTATTTTTTGCTGTCTAAATGTATTTCCGCTTTAAGGCCGGAGCCTGAATGAGAAGGTACAAAAAAGCGCTTTTTCGGAAGTTTTTTTGGAAGGCAACGAAACAAATGAGCCCAGTAAACATTGAGGTATCTTTTCATGTATATTTGAAATGTATTTCAAAAAAAAGGTTTCAACATGAAATAATAAATGACTGCAGATTCATCAGCCATGTGCGTCTTGCCACAGCAGGGCCCAGTCGGCGGGAAAGATGCAGCTCGTAATTTTTTACTGAAATAAAAAAACCAATAAAATGTTCGATTGTCATATATTTTTCTTCTGGGTAAAATAAGATGAAGCTGAAAAAATCGAAAAATTGTAACTTTTCTCAGGTTTAAAAAAAATGTGTTGAAAAAAACACTAACGTGCTATAAAAATTATTACGAAGCTTTCCAACGACTTTTTAAATTCACTTGGAAGAGATCTTCATATTGAAGAAAATCAATTTTGGTTTGATTCGATAGTTCGTTTAGTTTTTTTGCTATCACGCCCGCCAATTTGGAAAAATCGTGAAAATGAAAAGAGGAGAAAACGCTTTAAAGTTTTCAATAGGAGGCAATATCAATATCAAATATCAATCGCGTCTCTGCTTTTGGCCTTGTATCTTCGAGAATATTTACAATTGGCCTCTGTAACTTTGTAAATATATTCTCGGATAGTTTATCTATCGATTTTAGCAACAAAAAAAAAACGATTGTTCGGACCTTCTAATTCAGGCTCCGGCCTCAAGGCCGTCGTCTAGTGTAAAGATAGAGAAACGCAGTCATTCTCTGACATTTTTTCTCTCGAAAACTATCAGGCATAGGACATTTCGGATTTTTGTAGTTTATTAAACCAGAAATGAAGAACTCATATGTTTTTACAGATTGAGAAATATTAATTATCAACTAGCTATATTACCTAGCTATATTAATATGGCTAGGAAAAATGAATATTGCCGTTTTTTGGGCATAATATCTCAGCTTCCAGTGGCCTGAAACAAAAATTAGAAAACCTTTACAATCTGTAAGCATTTCGCTATCGCGCTTACTAGAATGAAAGAGAAAACAAAAATAAAAGAATGGCGACGGTGGAATCGAACACAACGATTTTTCATGCAAGAATTATTAGTTTTGGAAATATCTTGCTTAAAAATTGAAAAATATAGTTTTGAGAAAAACGCATTCAAGTTTGAAGACGGTACATGCACAAATATGATGAAAGCTTCAAACTAACACTCAGCTTGAAATTCCAGGGCCATACGTCAAACCTTCTTCTTGCTCAAAGAGCTCATTAATATTTGAGGATTACGATTTTCGGGCACGCATTAGGGGTTTTCCAGGTATCCCGAATAATAATGATAATAATAAATCACAATAGACAATAGGCGTATAGGGCTTTCGAAGAAGGTCGTGCGCGCCGTGCAGGTCAGGTAGTCGGTTACTCCGATTGCCGCGATCCTTATAAAGGCCCATAACTGGGGTAATTTTTCGAATTTTTTAATGGCTCAACAACGAAAATATTGAGAAGAATTGTTCTTTCAGAAAATGCAATTAAAAAAATTGATTTTTTCGACCCATCACACTAGACGCCGCCGGCCTCAAGGCGGACAACCTCTTTAGAAAAACCAAAAATTAGACGATGTTTTAGATTTTTTGTGTGAAAAAACGGACATTTCTGCACATCTGACTATAATTTATTCATATTTTCATACATCTCTGGTAATTTTTTCGAGTTATTTCATTAAGGTATAATCCGCTGTGTCCCTTGGCTTGTCCTCATCGTCGTTATTGATTCGCGGGAATTATGCAGCTCGCAATTCGCATCTGAAATAATCCAAATTTTTTTTATACATTCTTGAGATGTTTTTTACGAACCTGAACCTAAATTTTGAGAAAAAAATCGAGAATTGATTGTTGGAACGTGTTTGAAAAAAAAGTGATCGGTCTTTAGCATTTTTTCCCCGCCATTTTGCAATAATAAACATGTTTCAAACAATCTGATCTTTCCAACTTTGGGTTCATGTTTCAATAAATTATATTATGTAAAAGTGTTCCAAATTTAAAGATTATTCATAAATTAGTTTTTGAGTTATGATTCCCGCAAATGGAAAAAATGTCGTTTCGAGAAAAACGCGATTGAATGTTTTAGTATATGAAAATCGTTGCGCTACCTGTTTTCACGAAATCGTCTGTCACTTCGACACTTTTCAATATTGTAACTTGAAATTTTGTTCACATATTCTCGAATATATACACTCTGAAAAAAAAGCAAAATAAAATGGAATATTTTTACACGTGACAGTTTATTGGGAGCCGAGCACTTGGGCTTTATCATTTATATACACAGCGTTAGAAGGAGTCCGAATATCTTTTTCAAATTTTCCAGGGTGGATTCTTAAGGCCTTAGGCCACAGTAACGGGTATAAAATCGTGTGCGAATTTAACAATTTTTTTTCGTATGAAAAAGTGATTCACTTATAAAATTAATTACTCATCTATTTAGTATGAATATCAAGCTGTTGGAAAAAATATATATTTTTTTTCGATGTACAAAATGGCCTACTACTCGAAACTTCTCGAAACAGCTTCTTTCCAATTGGCGTGACAAATAACTTCAACAATTTTCTCTCGATTGACTTTAAATGTAAAAGTTATGTTCCTAATTGCATTTCGCAGAGAAGTACGTACGGAATTTCTGGTTTATCGAAAACAATTTATTTTATGAGCAGTTTATGAGCAGTTATAGCGAAATTTTTCACTGAAAATTCATTTCTTAAGGGCCCAGTCCACTTTGGAGCCACGAAGAAAAGGCTATTTTCGCGATTTTTTTTGAGGATTTTATAAAAGATATAAATATAAAAGTTGTTGGGCTTGATAAATAAATCTTGAAATACATTTAAAAAAATTTTAATTCATTTTTAAGTACAAAAACTATAGTTGAACGTAACGCCTCAAAAATAGGTGGGCTAGGTAGCTCCATCACAACTCGGCAACGGCTTGTCTGAAACAAAAAAAATCAAAGTCCATTAGATTCAGTATGACACCAGCTACAAAATGACCCTCGGATATAAAGTTTTAACAAAAAATAAAAAAATGGCAGATGAAAAACGAAAAAAGTATTTAAAAAAACGCGTTTTTTCCGCAGTTTTTGGCAAAAAAAAAGAGTAAAAATGAAAATTTTAAAACCATCGAGTGTGCGTATCATGTTTATCATGCGTATCATCTCGTTGCGAATCATGTTTACAACATGTGGTTCAAATTTCAAGAGAATCGGTTTATTAGTTTTAGAGATACGATCGAGCTAGATTTTTGAAAACGTTGTTTCGAGAAAAACGCGTTTGAAGTTTATACTATGAAAAACTCTTACCTAAACTCAATCGGCAATTCCTGCACCGTACTGAATCCCTTCTGATTGCTCATAATCAACGATTTTTTAAAGTCTTGCTTGCTTTCGATTTTTGAAATTTTCAAAGTGGACTGGCCCCTTAAGTTCAAATACCTACAACTTTTGAATAAAACTATATTTTTTAAATTCCGTACGCACTTCTCCAAGTATTCTAATGTAGATTGACGAGAATTTTTGTTTTTTGCTCTAGGTAAAAAATTGTGAATGCTAAATGTCACGCCGCGGAGCGCCTAAAAAAAGATAACAAAAGAAAAATATTAGTAGTCGGTCATTTTGTACATCGAAAAAAAAAATATATTTTTTCTAACAGCTTGATTCATACTAACGATTCATACTAAATAGATGTGTAATTAATTTTATAAGTGCCTAAGGCCTGAAGATACTTTGCTAACGTTTTATGAAATAAAACAAAAATTGATTTTTTGAAGCATTGAAGTGGTTGCCCGCCTTAACATTGACAAGCAACGCTCCGGAATTACTTTCCCCTTTATATACGTGTATGTGCTGTTCGTACACGCGTACAAGCACAGAAGATATTTCATAATCTCTCGACCCAGCAGCAACGTCGCCGAAGAACAAAGAAAAGTAGAATCGCAACGACACTTGCGTCGTTTATTGTCCGGTCGTCGTCCTTCACGATTGTGCGAGACGTAGTATTGGGAGGAAGAGAAATTTCTTTGAGTGACGCTTGACGCGACAGCTCACCGTACGTCATCGTTGTGAGCTCGCTCTCGGGTGCGCTGTTTCCTACGTATGCGTTAATGTAGACTTTGGGCGAATAGCTGCTCGTCATTCTCTCCCGTTCCATCGGCTCGGTCGCTTCGGCAAAGTTCCTCGTCGTTTTGATCGCACACTCAACGGACCATCGGACGATGGTACCCCGCGGTTTGTGTACCCTAGTGTTTTTCGCCCTGCTTGTCGGTGCCTACGAGTGTGCGAATACTCATCGAAGCAGCACCGATGATGGTTGGGCCACATTCGAAAAGTTCCTCCAGTGGCGACGAACCCGAATGGAAGAGAACGACATGAAGACCGATGTGGTGCCGGAATCTTTGAACCGGCGAGGAATCTTCGATAGGAAGGAGAACAATGAGGAGGATGTTAGCCAGGCTCCTCTGCCGGGGAAATCGATCGCTGGAACCGTCGATCCCCCACCCGTTGATCAGCCTGCTCTGATGGGTCGATACATCGTTAACCAGGCTGGTAAAAGTCAATTTTACTCCACTTTCCTCCTTGCTCTTTTATTTCTTCGCGAAATAAAATTGCCTCAATGGCCAATCGCTGATCGGAGCTCGACAGAGATGAACTTGACATTGGCCACGATCAGCTGTTCCGCTTTGCTTCTCGTGTCTCGTTCGGTCTCGAGAATGAGCTTCAAAATCAAGTGCAATTGAGGGGTTAGGCCGCAGTAACTGGTAGAAAATCATGTGCGAATTCAACCATTTTTTTCGTATGAAAAAGTGATTCACCCATAAAATTAATTACACATCTATTTAGTACGAATGTCAAGCTGTTAGAAAATATATATTTTTTTTCGATGTACAAAATGGCCGACTACTAATATTTTCTTTTGTTATCCTTTTTTTAAGCGCAGTGTGACATTTAGCATTCACAATTTTTGGCCTAGAACAAAAAATGAAAATTCTCGTCAATCTATATTAGAATACCTAGAGAAGTACGTACGGAATTTAAAAAATATTGTTTTATTCAAAAGTTGTAGGTATTTGAGTGAATTTTCAGTGAAAAATTTCGTATAAAACTGCTCATAAAATTATTAACTTTATTATTAACCAGAAATTCCGTACGTACTTCTCTGCGAAATGTAATTATGCGTAACTTTTAAATTTAAAGTACATAGAGTGAAAATTGTTGAAGTTATTTGTCACGCCCATTGGAAAAACGCTGTTTCGAGAAAAACGCGTTTAAAGATTTAGGTATGGTTTATAGTTTTACTCTATGGCCGTGGTAGAGGTGGGCTTACGTTATACGCTCAAAGTCGGTGAAAAAAAATGTCTGGCTATAAATCGAATAGTAATTTATTCTTATGATGATAAAGCACCGTTTTAGCGAGAAAAAATCGTTTTTTTGAAAATTCTATTGTGGCCTTACCCGATAACATTCGCTCAGCTGTTTTGGTGCAGTTGACTCTGCGATCAACTCTTATCTGTGTAATCGAAGCGTACGTAAATTTGGGCGCTCCCAAGTTGAGAACCCCAATTTATAAGATAATCTGTGCTGATGGATGATAGTGTACCACGCGATGATTCGATTTTACCGGGTCATACTTCGAGTGTCGATGTACTTAAGGCTGGAGCCAGAATTAGAAGGTCCGAAAAATCGTTTTTTTTTTAATTGCCTAAATCGATAGATAAACCATCCAAGAATATATTTACTAAGTTACCGATGCCAATCGTAAATATTTTTGAAGATACAAGATCAGAAGCAGAGAAGCCATTGATATTTGATATTGATATTTCCTCTAATTGAAAACTTTGAAGCGCGTTTTCTAAAGTTTTTATTTTCAGGATTTCTCCAAATTGGCGGGCGTGATAGCAAAAAAAAAACTAAACGACCTATTGAATCAAACCAAAGTTTATTTTCTTTAGTATGAACATCTCTTCTAAGTGAATTTAAAAAGTCGCTGAAAAAGAATTTTTAAATCATTTTAGTTAAAGTTTATTTAAAAGCACGTTAAAGTTTATTTATTTTTTTAACATTTTTTTTTCAAACCTGAGAAAAGTTGTAATTCCACGATTTTATCAGCTTTTTCTTAATTCACCCAGAAGAAAAATATATGACAATTGAACATTTTGTCGGTTTTTTTGTTTCCGTCAAGAATTACGAGCTGCATCTTTCTCGCCAATTGGGGACTGCAGTGGCAAGACACACATGGAATAGGTTGATAAATCTGGAGTAATTTATTGTTTCATGTTGAAATTTTTTTTATACATTTCAAATATACATGTCAATTTTTACTTGGCTTCAATGTTTACTTGGCTCAGTTGTTTTTTCCGTTCTAAAAAAAATCCCGGACAAACGCTTTTTTGGACCTTTTAATTCAGGCTCCCGCCTCAAAAGGGCCTAGTTATGGCTTCAAAAAAACGTTTATTACACAAAAAATAATAGATGTTTATTTGTTCAATGTTCTATTTTTTAGTGGAATCGCTCTTTGCACCATAGACTGCATATTTTGAAAGCATTCTCTTTCACATCTGCAATTCATTTATATATACATATATTATAATAATATAATAATATTATTTATACAATTTTCGAACACTAGATAATTATAATTCTATATATACCATTTTATATATGTATTATATATTTATGTACGTTTATAAATTAGTACATTTAAAAATTTGATTTCCTTGGCGCAGTCAACTCTGCGATCAGCTCTTATCTTGAAGCTCTTATAGTGAACCAAGGCGTATGTAAATTTGGGCGTTCCCAAGTTGAGAACCTCAATTTATGAGATAATCTGTGCTGATGGATGATAGTGTACCATGCGATGATACGATTTCACCGTGTCATACTTCGAGAGTCGATGTACTTAAGGGGGCCTAGTTATGGCTTAAAAAATGTTTATTGAACAAAAATAATAGAAATTTGTTTTTCCAATCTTTTATTTTTTAGTGGCATCGGTCTTTGCACCCCAGACTGCATATTTTAAAAACATTGTCGTTCACATCCATAATGCATTTATATATACATATATTATAACAATATAATGATATTATTCATACAATTTCGTATATGCATTATATATTTATGTATGTTTATAAACGAGTACATTTGAAAATTTGATTTCCTGAACATAGATTGGACCTCGGTGGCGACCATCAGCTCGCGCAAGGATATCTTTTCTTTCCCGATTGCTAATTTGGTCTCCGTGAGCGATGGACCACTCGGCAATGGCACTGGAGTTCCTTATATGTTTCTCACTCCGCTGGATTACACGGCCCAAGATCTGGCTGTGAGTAATAAATATCGCCTTACTACAGAGCATTTAACCGAATTTAACGGTATGGAGGTCCTGGGGCAACGAGAAAATCATTTTTCAAACAAGATTAAAAAATTTGTTATAGTGTTTACATAATTTATTGCGAAAAAAAGATCCTTTTGAACAACATACAGAGATGTTGTAGAAAACAAGAAATGAAAAAATAAAATTCTATCTTTATTGCTTATTATGATGAAAAATCATGTATGATTTTGCCGACAATCAGCGCCCGGAGTAAATCACTTTGCATACTGAGTAGTAATAAATTTGACCGACGATTTTGTCTCGTCTTTGTTCGTAGAGTAATTTTTATATATATGTTTTTAAATAAGCGCTGCCAGTGCAGTCTGACAGCAAGTACATTCTCAATGTAATTTCGATGTTAGGAAATGCAGCTCTGAAATTGTGATTTTTAATATTTGATAATACAACAGCTCCTTGGATTGGCCGTTCTAATAATGTTCCTTTTGTATACATCAATAGCTGTTACGAATTGGAGCAACTCATTCCCAAGACTGCGCTCTAAATCATCTTTCTAAATTTTCACTAATTCCTCTGCTGAAGCGTACAAATTTGATGCGTGCGTCTTCTCTGAATGATTGCGGAATTCAAATCGCCAACGTACAGCATCGTATACATGCAGTCTTTCAGTCAGAAAAACAGATAGTCGATCTGGGATGAGGCTTGACACTTTAAATTTCTCTTTTGGCGATCCGCAGAGTCGAATCTTTCCATGTAGAGCACCTGAGGCAACAAAGAAGTGTGAGGCCCTTAACTATTTTTCAAATAAGATGCATTTTTCTATAGTCTTTAAATCATTTGCTGCGAAGAAGCAAGATCCTTTCAAATAACATACGTTGTTTTAAATTAAGGAAGGAGACGTTTCCTGATATAAACTAAATTCGATTACAATCATAATGTTTTTCCATTTTTTTTCATGTGAATAAATTATTTTTTTATTATGTAATTATATACTTTATAGTGTAATGCATTGTAACTATATACTATACGCTACACATGAGTTGGACTTACCAATGTTAAAGATTTTTTCCTCTTTTTATTTATACAATTTAATGTGAAATATTTTTAGATAAAAAGCACATACTGGCCGATGTAAGCGTCTGGCGCTAAGTACTAGAACTGCCATACGCGTTTTTTTAGCTGCTGTAAAAAACAATATGAGAAAACCAACATGCCTTTTTTCGCCAAATTTTGAGAAATTCATGGTTGGCTCAATTCACGGGACATTTTCAAAATTATAATCCATGGAATATATTGTTTAATAGAGAATCCATCGCGCTCGTTGCTTTTCGTTATTTTTTTACACAAATACTTTTTGTAGTGTTATTTTTGTACTTTGCCAGATCTGTGGAGTGATGTTTTTTTCACTAAGTCTTGCACACAATTATCCAGCAAATTTTACCTGAAAGTTTTGATTGTGACGGCCCATTTCTTGTGGAGGTCTTGGGAACGTCAAAACTTAATAAAAGTCTCACGATTTTCGCGATAATGCCAATTTTGAAATAATTGAAAAACATTACATTGCATCTTCTTTTTTATTCTCACTTAAGCTCGACGATCGTGCGACTCTCCTGATGTCATTGGCTCAAGGATCCTACTGCACGGGTAAAAATATGGATCCTATGGATCCTCGATGTGCCAGAATTATTCTGGCTGGCAGAATTGAAGAGGTTCGTATAATTCTTCTGAAATTAAATGATTACGCGATCATTGACGCGTTCCTTCGCTAAAGTAAATGTTTACCTACAGGTCACGAAGTCTAGTCCCGAGTACGAAGTGGCGAAAAGTGCTGTATTCGGACGTCATCCTTGGCTTGCCAAAATGCCTCCGGGTAATCTTAGTTTGTATAATTACGTTTATTTTAAAGGATCATCACAGTGTGACCGCCCGAAAAATAGCAGATTTTCGCAATTTTTTTAAGGTGGATAGGATAAGCTAAGCGGTTTAATTTTTTTTTACAAATTGAAGCACCGATAAAGAATGCAAAATGATTTTTTTTAATTTCTTTATTTATTGTTTAACATTGTTTGTATTTGCGGAAAATTGCGTGGAAAAAAATGGTGTCCCATTAGCCAGGATTGCGGCCGCAAATTGTATCTGAAACAAACATTTCAAAATTATTATTAATCTGTAGGAAAGCCGTTATATTCCTATGGATGTTTTTTAAAGTGAAATTTGAAAAAATGGCGGCGTTTTGAACAAAAAGTATCGAATTTAGCCTTTTTTCGACAGTTATTCGTAAAAAAAATAGGATGGCTTAAAAAAAAGCTTCCATAGCAACATAAGGTATGACGTGAAAAATGTTCCGTTAAAATTTCAAACCGATATGTCGCAAACTCTTCCTTTGAGAGTGGCCACCGTTTTGAAAAACACCATTCCGAGAAAAACGCGTTTAAGGATTAGGCCACAGTAGCGGGTATAAAATCATGTGCGAATTTAACATTTTTTTCGTATGAAAAAGTGATTCACTCATAAAATTAATTACACATCTATTTAGTATGAATATCAAGCTGTTAGAAAAAATATATATTTTTTTTTCGATGTACAAAATGGTCGACTACTGATATATTCTTTTGTTATCTTTTTTTAGGCGCTCCGCGGTGTGACATTTAGCATCCACAATTCTTTACCTAGAACAAAAAACAAAAATTCTCATCAATCTACATTAGAATACCTAGAGAAGTGCGTACGGAATTTAAAAAACATTGTTTTATTCAAAAGTTGTAGGTGTTTGAACTTAAGAAATGAATTTTCAGTGAAAAATTTCGTTATAACTGCTCATAAACTGCTCATAAGACGAAAAGTTTTGAATTAATCAGAAACTCCGGACGTACTTCTCTGCGAAATGCAATTAGGAAAATAACTTTTAAATTTAAAATAAATCGTGTGAGAATTTCCAAAAAAATGGTTAAATTCGCACATGATTTTATACCCGTTACTGTGGCCTAACCCCTTTAAGTTCGGAGTGCGGGGCCTCACGCTTCAATCACTTTTTCGAAGAAAGGCTGTAGCGACCGAAACAATTCGAATTTCGATCCAAAAATTGGACAGAACTTTTATACTATCGGATAATGCAAAAAAATCGATTTTTTGAAAATTTTACACTGTGATGTTCCCTTAATAATTACGGAACTGCTGAGGTTTCTCACAGAGTTTGTATCGAACATTGCGGGAACGGACCACTGGCAATTTTGGATCCTATGGAATTTTATGTTTAGGTAAAGGCAATTATCACATAAGGGCTGTTGTTAAACTTTCAGATCATCACTTTTTCTTCGCCAAGCTGAAGATCGCTTCGATCGCCGTTCTGGACGCCTTCGGTGGCCCGAAATATGTTTCCGTGGAGGACTACATGCACCCACCGTCAGCGAAGATTCATAGGCCCAGGCATAGACGTCCACACGGATTGCAGAGGGACAACTGGCGAGAGAAGCATTCGATATTCGACGAGAGCAACGAGACAAGAGCCGTTTACCGAATTTGAGGGACATTGGTACCACGCGAGCAATTCGCAAAAACAAATGAAAAGCGATAACACGGTGGCCTATTCGCGATAGGCTAAATTGAATACGCCAACATTTTTTTTTGTCATTGGAAGCATCGAGAGAACGAAATCGAGACTTTGCCCACATAGTCTTGCCATCTGAAATGAAAAATAAAAAATGTACTTTTAGTATAATAATAAAACTTTCGTATGATCAGATAGTCTTGTGAAATTGCGAAAATTACGAAAATGCCAAGCCGTAGGAAAAATAGTTGGATTTTCGACCACAAAACAACTTTAATAATTTGTTATCAACAAATGGATGAACATATGCTAAAATCATTTGGCTATACGATAGAGAATGTTATAAATTATGCTCTGTCTGAATTCGAAGTGAATCACCGTTTTGTAAAAAATAGTTTTTGGATAAAATGCAAAAGAAAAAGGCTACATCGCATTGGGGCGATTCGCCGCAGCGGGCGACCCTTCACAAAAGTCGTCGTAACTCGGTTACGACTGACTGATTGATGGGTTTTTTCCAAAGTCTTTGTGGAAAATTAAAGTTAGATCATGGGCTACAAAAGTATGTATAAAGTAAACTAAAGCGAACTTATGCAGATGCCTTAATTTTACCCACATTTTTTGTTCCCTTTCAAAGTATGTGCTTCAATACACGCCTCGGAGGAGTTTCAGCTTTCATTATCACATTGGTGGCTGGCAAAAACAAACGAATTATATTCAACCCGTACAAAATTATTCCCACCGGCGTTGAGTGCGATGGAAAGTGCAAGGAAAAGAACGACGAAATAAATCATTCTCTCTCCGTGAGAAAAGTTTATCACCCACCCTCACATATTCGTTCGGGGAAAGGAGATTTTCGAGTCATTCAACTTCGAGTACCGTTCTTCGACTAGCCAATTGTCCTCGAACTCAACGTTACAGAACCACCAACGTCTTCAAAGTCACCTTTGGATAGATGTGACGTTCAAGTCCTGTTCCCAACTTCGGCGATTCTGAAATTTCTAAAATTTCTAATACTTGCTGACGAATGGTATGCAACACCCAGTGAAAAAAATCACTGCAGAGATCTGACAAAAGCGTAAGACATTCATGGAGCACAATTTTTTAAATAACATTTCAAAGCGCATTTCTTTAGAAAATAATGGGAAGCACCAAACACGATGAATCATCTATACAATACTGGATATTCCATGGATTATAATTTCTTTTTGTCACGGTGATAGAGCCAACCATCTTCTTAAGATTTCGCGGTGTATCCGAAAAAATACATTTTTGTTGAATCATATTCTTTTTTACAACTGCTAAAAATCGCTTATGAAAGTTGACTTTAAAATTGTCCAAATGAAAAGAGAGAAAAACTTTCAAATTGGTGAGTCCAACTTATGTGTAGTAGACGCAACCCTTTTACTAAAAAAGAAATAGCAAGGGTCATTTTTTATCCCGGTCATCAGCTGCCTTGTCTTCTGACTGCAAGACTATGGATACGATGATGTGCGTTCGCGATTTGGGTAACTTAAGGGGTCTTCTCACTTTCGACGCTAAAAAAGGCTATTTTTATGAATTTTTTTTGATAGGTTTATATTATAGATATTGATATCAAAGATGCTACACTTAATAAATGCACTTTCGAGATACATATTTCTGTAACTCAAACAAACTTTAAACGCGATTTTCGCGAAACAACTTTTTTCGACGGCTTGTTGATAAAATATTTCAAACTCCTGAACCGATCCTTATGAAATGTTAACCACATATTGTTTACAACTATAGCTATATCGCATATCAAGGAGATTAAAAAAAATTGACATTTACTATGTTTATGCCAAAAACGGTGAAAATGACGTTTTTTTTTGTTTTTTTCCAAAACTGTTCCCATTTTGTTATTTTTGCATATATCAAGAATTGTATGATATGCGCTATAGTCATTAACATACTGAATCTAAAACCGTTTGATTTTTTTGTTTCGGATGATCCATTCCCGAGATTTTTTTAGGACATTTTTTTAACGACCATTATCGTCTATAAATAGCGACTAAAAGAAATAAATATTTAAAAAAATGTATTTCGCAAGTGTATTTATTAAGTGTAACAACTTTTATATCATTATCTATAATACAAACCTATCAAAAAATTCATAAATAGCCTTTTTTAGCGTCTAAACCCCTCAATTATTTGGAGGAGATAGACGCAGCAAATTTGAACGATGCAGCAGAGAAATTAATGAAAGTTTACCAAGATGATTTTCTAAATCATTTTTCTACCCAGTTCCACCGAATCTTAGATATTAGTGGGTCCAATTTGAATCATTAATTGATCTCCACAAGAAGACCAATCGAAAGAGATGTTCTATTATTAAATACTTAAGAATCCGAAATTCAGAGTTTTATTTTCTAACAGCGAAATTAGATTGAGCATGTATTTCGAGTTGATAGTGTCGAACTGAAATGGAGAAAGCCCATTTCAAAAAAGTAATATAAAAAAAACTTGGCTGTAAACGATGAGACAAAATCGGCTGTAAAATTTAACACTACTCAGCATAGAAAGTGATTTACTCCGAAATCTAGATTTTACTAAAATCATTAAGAGCTTACATATAGTTAACATTTATTTAAATATCGATTTTTGTTTTTCGAACGATTCACAAAATATACAATCTCAAAAATATTCTCTGCAAATTTTGATTCGCTTCGTTCAAAATTGAATTATGGGCGGTTATAGGTAGGTTCCGCGAAGCGGAAACATTACACGTGTTTTTTTCCCATTGACTTTCTTTAATTCGGAGACCATAATATTACAGAAACCACTGCGCCGATCAACTCTACATTTTAGAAACTTCTTTGCCATATCAAAACCAGTGCTTCAGCAAAGGATTTTTTTCCTGATGCATAGTTTATTTTATCCACGAAAATAGATACTTCCACTTTGGACTGCAGTTGTTTCGTCCAAAATCAATACTTTATTAAATCCGTCGACCAAGCACTGGATAATTTTATGCAAAAACTTAATACATTTGATTTTTTATTTTAGATAATTTGTTTCCGAGCAGCAGTGGTCACCGCGATGAAAGTTTTGCAAATAGCGGTCTTTACAAACTATTGTACCTACCACATTTATAAATATTTTTCAATTCCGCAATTGTAAGAGATACTTGAAACTATTTTCTATAAAGTGAAGAAAATTTGCAAACCTGCATACGTTCTTCCAGAAAAAAGTTCACGAAAATCCTCTTTTTTCCGGCCACTCTTTTTTCGTCAAAAAAAAACTCGCAAAGTTCCTGACGAGGAAATTTAATTTGTATTTTTTTGCATTCGACGAATTCTTCGTATGTTGTTTGAGAGGATTATGTTTTTTTTTTTAAATAAATTGTTTCAATACTATGAAAAAGTGTACATCTAGTTTGGGAAATAATTACGGGCCTTCTATTTCTTCGTTGTCCAAGGGTCTCCACATTTAATTCGGCCCAGTACATTCTGCATAGCTACACTCCTTGTACTAAGTGCACGGATGTACATTAGGGTGGCACACATTAGAGCTCTATTTTTTCTTTTTCTCACCATCCAATTATTAACTTAGAAAACAAAATTGTCGTTTAGAGGTCGGTCAAGCCTTCCAAAAATTCAAATTTTCATTAAAAAATTGATTTTTTTCGTTCCCTTCTCGCCCATGAATTTACGCTTTATAATTTTTAAATTAAGCTCACGAAAGCTCTTGCCGTCCAGCGAATATTTAGAGGTCGCTTTAGAGCTTCGAAATTACTTATTTTTGCCAATTCTTTCACTCTTCTCACTAATAAATTTGACGCTTTGTAAAATTTTCAAAACAATTAATCGTTTTTCTTTAGAAACAAATTTTTCAAACTTACCTCACACTACTAACCCCAGAATTATAATGTTTGTTTTCATAAAATAATTGTTTAAAGCTCTTGTCCGTAAACAAATCGGGTTGGAAGTGTGAGGTAAATTAAAAAAAATCTGTTTCTAAAGAAAATAAAGATTAAATGTTTTGAAAATTTTACAAAGTTTTAAATTTGTGAGTATGAAGTGAAAAAAATCGTGACACTTGGAAATTTCATAGCTCTTGAGCGACCACTAAATATTCATTGGCCGGCTTGAGCTTTCGCCAGCCTAGTTTACAAAGTATAAAGCGTTAAATTCATGGGTGAGAAGCAAACCTTACAAAAATACGATTTTTTTCGAAAATGAAAATTTGAATTTTTGGAAGGCTTGAGCGACCGCTAAATATTTGTTGACCGCACGCAACGGTCGCAACAATCTTTTTTCTTCTTTAAAGTAGATCATTGGATGGTGAGAATAAGGAAAAAAAATAAAGCTCAAATTTGTGTCACCCTAATATACATATATACACGTATAAAATGTTTCCACGAAACTGTCGTCACGATTTTACGAATTAATCTTGAGCCCGAATTTCCCTATCCAGATGAATTAATGTGTAAGAACGACGTATAGCGAAAGAAGGTACATACAGAAAGCTTCAAGGATATCCGATTATCCAACGAGAAGAAATGATGAAATTACGATGAATTGAAACGGTTCTTTGTAATCTTTGATTTTGGGTGATGAATGTTTGCGAGTAATAGGAGACTATTATCAGCCTTATCAAAATCATTTGGGATATCGTCCACGATTTTCTTATCAATCACGAAAAAAGTTCTGGCTTCCATTAAAAAATATATTAAAATCCACTAAATAAATTGAGATGATCTTTTTCATTAGCATAAAATGAAGTTTTCCTAAAATGAATGTTTCTTTATTTGATTCTATTACTCCAGAGATATATATCAAGTATATTTATTTACTTAAATCGAGGTGTATTTATATTGTTGAGCATTGATAAAACCTATACATCCGTCAAATAATTTTGAAATTTGGTATTATTTGCACAGAATATTATTTAGTCGTATAGATACATGGGTCTATTAAAAATAATACATTCGAATCCTCAAGCGAATCCTTGGGAGTAGTAGTACGTTCTTTGGCCGGAAGGTGGCGCAGGGCCGAGCGTCTCTCGCAAGCCATCCGTACTTCGAGGGAGCATATAAGCGAGACCAAGGAACGTATCGACGCCTCACGGCTTTTGCGCGCTGGCGTTCGTGGTTGGCCGAGTGTATTTTTGAAAGACGTGGAAGTTATACATCTTGTTATACTCACGCAAGCGAGAACATACTTTCGTATACTTGCTTCTTTCTTTTCAAATGGAATTGAACTAAATATGTTTAGTTGGTGGTTTTCCATCGGTTAATGACTAAATAATTTTGAATAAAAATATTTTTTTCTTCATTTAATTTTCTAATATTCCACACATCTATCTCGAATTCATTTATTCAAATGGAGACCGATTAAATTTCGTTGAGTTAGTGATAATATGTATACTTCTTTTACATATTTTGGAATATTATATTCTTTGTCGGAGCGCGCGTGCTTGTTAAGGGGGCAGTAACGTTTAGGCGAGCAAGAAATGTGCTGATTTTCATGATTTTATTTTTAAACCCAAAATTTCTGTACCACTTTATATTATTACTTTGGCTGCAAATGGTATTTTTTTTATCTTAAAAAATGGCGGATTATGGTCCGTATTTCCAAACTGGCGTGACGTGAGTTAAAAAACTAATCGGCCGATTCTCATGAAATTTTTAGTATATATTTTACCATCCTTATTGTCTAAAACATAACCCTAAATTGTTCTGGGAAATTAAAAAATATATATATTTCGATTGCAAAATGTAGCCGTTTTTTTCGGAAAATTAAATCTTCAACATTTCTCCCGTTTTTCTTATTCATATGCTGTACATGATTGTTAATAAAAAAGACTCATGCACAGAAGACAAATATTCGTTGATTTATTTCAGACTAATCCCGTTGACGCTACGTATCACGTCGTCTGAAAACATCCGCCGCAACCCGTTTAGAAGACTATCATACTTTCGGCATTTTCAAAGAATTAATAAAGACGTTTCTACTAGGTACACGTCCACTGCGGATTTGATTGTACTTGTCCCTCAAAATTTGCCTCAAAATTTTATTTTCAAAATTGTCCAAGTCGTATGTACTAAAGATATCTATTTAGCTTTTCATTTCAACCAACTATCAAATTCGTCGACGTACACTGCTATGAATTAGACGTACGTTAGGCTGCTGTAAAAATAAAACATTGATTTTTTAAAATTGTCTTTCAATATCCTCGTAAAACATTGTTTTTTCAATTTACCTTATAAAACCTATGGTTTAACTTTAAAATAATTATTATATGTTTTAATTTAAATATTGATCGAATTATGCTTTTCCCATTAATCAACTGTACAAAAAGTGAAATGATTTGTGCAATAGTCAAGTACATTGTATGTATTATGCAAGTGTACAGGCAATTTTGTATACAAAATTCTTACACCTCTCAAATCGTCTCAAAAAAGTTGTTTTTGTTTGAAAATAACATTATTATAATAAAAATTGATATGACGTTATAGAAAAATACATCTTAAGAACCATACAAGTACACTGGAAATGCTGTGCAAGGTTAAGGAGAAAAAGCTCAGGAAGATAGCGAATGTTCCGTTCCTACCACCCGCATGAATAACTTTTGCAACATAATTTGTATCTTTTTTTCATTCTATCATCGCATTAGTTAGCAGTCAGGCACTAAAATATATTTAACCCTCAGAGTACGGTCTATATAAAAGCAACGGTCCGTACGGACATAGGTTAGCCTAACCCGACAACTTTGGTCGACTATACATTGGGCTATAATTCAGCAATTAAAACATTTTTTTTTCTCATCGATCGGAAATTCTCCCAGAAATGTGATGGTTTTACCAGAAGTGTGATATTTCTTTATTTAAAAAAGTTATAGTTGAAAATATGAACATTATTCCAAAAAAAATCAAGGACATGAACATTCGCTCGGGTTACGCTAACCTAGTCCGTACACTGAGGGATAATGTAACCTGTAATAGATGTGTGATAAAGTAGAAACTTTATATTTTCGTCCAACTTTTAAAATGATTTGAGTACAATAAAATGTAAATGTAAAATAAAAAGTCTGCAACGGCTAAAGGACACATCACTGATCTGTTCTGTACTTCACAGGATTATGAATTTAATTACCACTTACATAATCAATTGCGGGTAATCAAGTGTTTAAAGTGGTTATATGAAGAGGTTGGAGAATAATTTTGCTTCTCTGAAATACAATGCAAAATTCACTTCCAGAACGAAAATATTACCATGATTTAATAAATGCTATCTCCAATCGCTACAATCTGACTAAGCACTTTCATTATTTCTAACCTGAGAGTTGAGCAGTTGGGAAGGCGAAATCCTTCGTCGAGCATTTTGTCTTTAAGCATGCACGCCAACACCTTGCACGGAATTTCCAGTGTAATTGTGTAGTTCATAAGCTTTGTTTTTCTATAATGTGATAATATAATTTTCTATGGTGCGATAATATTATATATAAAATATGATTGATTTCGTTATATTAATGTTTCTTTACATTATGCCCAACAAATCAAGCATGAATAAATAATATTCAGCATCTTTTTCAGTCCATTTAAAGTTTCATCGTAATTAACGATTCCATTTTGCAACCTTAAATATGTTATGTCAACATTTGGATTGCCGAAAGACACAACAATTTCTTTCGGTATGGCAACTTTTTCTTACATATCCTGCCATGAAAATTGGTCTGAAACTACGTAGGGTAGTTGTACCAAATCGAGATTGAATATTTAACCCCTTGACTGTGAGTGACACGCGTAGGGGCCAAAAAAAAGTCGTGCCATTTTTGTGTCATGACACGTAGAGGGGCATTTGAAAAACAACCTGCAACCAAGACTGCATCGATTCGATGCAGTAGAATCATGCCTCTTTACATGTCATGACACAAAAATGGCACGCCTTTTTTTTGCCCCTATGCGTGTCACTCACAGTCAAGGGGTTAAAAAGAATTTTACGATTCTGAAGATTCCGAAATAAGTATCGTAAGAAAAAGAATTTTCGGTTCATTCCAGCGATGAAAACGTAAGTTTTCCATTGACAGGAATACGATTTAACTTACATATCGATAGGGAGAAAGAGTAGACATGTTCCATATTGCTATTAGTAGTTGTTTATCGGTGGCTATCACTGTAGACCCTAATTATTACCTACTTATCCAGGTTTTATTTTGTCCAAAATAAATACAAACGTTGCTTGATGCATTGTGTTAAAAATAATCAGAATCGAGAGAGATCATACGAGGATGGAACAAATATAAACAAGCTTTTTGCAAGAAACCATATATTTTTCAAAATAAATTATAATTCACATTTTTCTTATTTTTCTACGTAGTCCGCCCCCAAACCCCATCGAAACACGTCCTCCAGCGATCTGGTAATTTTTTAATTCCGGTATCATCAAAAGTTAGTGGACGTGTATTAAAGTAAATTTTACCTAAACATTTTAATTGTGGGGGCCCTGGGGTTGTCAAGTAAACTTTGGCCGATCCTGAATCGGGTAATCAGATCGTCAACAACCAGAATGTCAAAACTTGATTAACAAAAAGTCTCACGATTCTCGAGATATTGCCAATTTTGAAACAATTGAAAAACATTACATTGTATCTCCTTTTTCATCCTCACTTAAGGTCGCCGGTCGTGCGACTTTCCTGATGTTATTAGCTGAAGGATCCTACTGCACAGGTCAAGATATGGATCCCATGGATCCTCGATGCGCTAGAATTATTCTGGGTGGCAGAATTGAAGAGGTTCGTATAACTCTTCTGAAAATAAATGATTACGCGATTATTGATGCGTTCCTTCGCTCAAATAAATGTTTGCCTACTGGTCACAAGGTCGTCACTCTAGTCCCGAGTACGAAGTGGCAAAAAGTGTTGTATTCGAACATAATCCTTAGCTTGCCAATATGCCACCAGGTGATCTTAGTTTGTATGATTACTTCCATTTTACTAATACTGGAACTGTTGAGGTTTCTCACAGAGTTTGTATTGGACAGTGCGGGAATGGACCACTGGCAATTTTGGATCCTATTGGATTTTACATTTCGGTAAAAGAAATTATGTCGTAAGTGCTGCTGTAAAACTTTGATTACCTTTTCTTCGCTAAGCTCAAGATCGCTTCGATCGGGGGGGGTTTAAAGGTTCGAATGGCGCCAAAGATTTCCAAATGCCGGAATTATAAACTCAAAATAGCGAATGTTAAATTATTCGAATTTTTATCCTTCGACCGATGACGGAATCGAATAATTATTACACCAAAGGATTATTTATTCGAGAACATGTATTCATATTGTCTGCAGTTTGAGTCATACAAAAACAGATTCGAACAATCTACAACATTGATATCTCCGAAATAGAAAAAAGTGAGTATCTAATATTGGTAATACCATCAATAGCAACAAGGCATATATCGAGGATACAAACTTCGAACGTGTAGATCTTAACACCAAAGAAGCGGACGAGTTTGCTTCATAATTTTCTGCCGAGTTTCGCTAACACGTACGAGATATTTTTAAACTCTTTAAGGCGGGATATACATTTACATCGATTGAAAAATAGATTTCTTTTTTTTCCTTAAACGATAGAAATATATAAGGTAGATGGCCCAGTAATCGTCACCTTAAGCAGATCGCTCGACTTTGCAAATTTATATAGCTCAACTAGGAAAGTGAGTAGAAGTTATTTTAAGTCGTTTTTAATCAATTTTTTTTATTACGAAAAAGGTCGTAAAATTTCCGTGCCTGGTACAGTTTTCGAGAAAATATTTCGTAAAGGTTATAAGATGCTCTTGTACGAGTCATGCCACCATGATGGTTAGTCTGGTAATCACCATGTGAACGTCCCACTAATCGTCACATGCTTTCAAACTGCTTGAGGCCTTATATACTTTTGAAAAAAAGATTTTTTTTTCTTTTTTACTTGACGTAAATGATGCATAAACATGCCGAAAATAATATGCAAAAGTTATTTTAGGTAGAAAAATCGGCTTAAAACTTTAAAGGCGTTTTTTATGAAAAAAAAATTTCAAAAATTGGGCGGACCCTAGGTCCTACATTATTTGACCGATTGACTTCAAATTTCAACTATGACTTCTTAGATACAGTTTATAGCGATGTACACACGATTTTTATAATTAATTAACAATTGTAGTTTTTGAAACAAACAAAGGCCGTTGTTTTAGTCGAAAATGCGACTTTCTTCAAAATGGGGCTAAATGTATGAAAATAATTTTTTAAATAATAATCGTGTGTACTTCGGTAGTAAAACTCATGTAGCTTACGGGGAAAAGAAAATTCTTCTCGGTGCTCATGTGCGTCTCCAACGAGTCCGCCCTTGAAGGGCTTCAAAAAAGTGCGTTCTCTTTGTACCGTCTACTGCGCCGCTATTTTGTATTTTTTTGGGAAAATAAAAAATTCATTTGAGTACCTACACATATGTGGAATAAACCCTCTAAATATCGTTTTGATAGCCTTATTAGTATTTTCAGAAAAAAATCCCAAAAAGCCTTTTTTTCCGACCATACAAAGGTATATAAGGTTTTAACTTACTATGCAAAGGTTCCTAGGCCTTTCTTCACTCGATTATGTCTGCATATAAAACCGCAGAATAAGTTTTACGCACTCTGTCATAAACTTTATAATTTTTATTAAAACATTTGATAAAGAGTTTGAAACATACATTTCTCTTCTATACAACTTTATTAATTTTGAAAACAACTAATTATTGCCTACTACGTCAAAATGATAATTCTTATTTATTTCCAATCATTATAAACATATTTTTTTCATAAAATTATTTTAAATATTTTTTATTAAAAATTATAAGCGATAAGAACGCTCAAAATTCTGAATCTATTAGGCAGTACTTAATACTTCTGGAAATTTATAATTCCAACATTTTGTAAACAGAATTATCATATAAACGAAAATAATAGTATACTAAGGAATTAAATGACAATAATAACGGGGCCGACTTTATGGAATCATGGAAGTTCCCATAATTAGAGAGTCCACAGCTCCAAAACAATGTAGTGTTAGAAATGCGAGTCCCTGAATGGTGAAGGTTTTAACAGGGAATTAGTTCTGAAAATAAGAATATCGATAAGAATCATCGATAGCTAAACATTCTCACATTATATGTTCACAATAAATCGTCAAGGACGATAAAAAATCTCAAAAAAATCTACCACGAAAGATCAAAACTGCGAAAGAATACTACCGTGAAAGATCAAAATTCCGAAAGAATTTTACCCAAAAGCTCAAAACTCCGAAAATCTGGACAGCTGGTTATCGATTTGACGTAAAGTTGATGTAGCATAAATAAGAATCATTTTCAATAAATCAACGAATTATTTCAAGATTTTTTTTCGATAAGAAGTCATTTTACGTCATTTTCGAAATTTTTCAAATGCTTCTTTGCATATTGACAATGTTATATTTTCTCATTCGAAACTCAACTAAAAATTATGCTCTCAAACTGACCTACAATTGTTTTAATATAATTATACGCGCAAAACCTGGCTTAACTTTTAGCTAGTTGATCTATAAAATCGTGAAAGCAACACACCGAACAGGATTGTTATCGTTATTGGTATGTTGGAGGTTAATATTTTCTCGGTCGATAATTCTTTTATTTTTTTATATCGTATATTTTTGTGCTCATTCTGGAATATGTTTTGTGGGTACATTTAACACTTTTTATATGTTTTTTTCTCGGAACCATAGTGTAGCAAGGGTTTTCTATTGCCATGTAATAAAAATCAAGAATTCGCAAATAGTACAATCGTGCTGTCGGTGAAAAACCCCGGAATCGGAAAAAATTAGAAGAAGGCTAGTTTTTTGACAGGTGATTGTGTAGGTGCCGCGGGGGCTAAATCCAAGTTTGCCTAAAAATCGGGGTGTAGGTTTTTTTAGGGAATGAAAGGATATGGGGGTGGATTAATGCCAAACTACAATCCCTACGAGGTTGGCGCCATGAGAAAAAAGGTGCAGAAAAATCCGGGCTTTAGTTTTGTCCACAGCGCCGAAGTCGTGGTAATTCATTTTGGGGATGAAAAAGTGGGGTGAAATTTTGAAAAATCAGTTTTCATTCAATAAGTCTAGAAAAAAATCGTACACTTTTTGTTCAAATGGGAACATTGTAGCCCTTGAAAAGACGCGCCGATCGAGCATTTGATCATCACACTCCGATAATATCTTCACCCCCAAAAAAATGGTTGAAATAATTAAAAAATGGTTTATTGAATAACTTAAAAATAATCGATTTTTCGGACATGGTTCAAATGTACGAAATGTAGAGAATAATTTTCTTTATATTTTCGTTACTATGGACCACCCTTGAATTTTGATTTTCCAACCTCTGTCGGGGGTTGAAAACTCAGAGCGAAATTCTGGAAAAACAATTGACCGCACGAATTCGCTGCCGTGGAAGAATTTATAGCTTGAACTCTCAGCTACATTTTTGTTCGCAGCGCCAAAATCGTTTCTCTTTACTTTCCGTCAATAGAATTCCCAGACTTTCATTTTGAATTTTCAACTTCTGAGAGGGGTTCGAAAAAGCAAAATTCAAGGGTGGTCCATAAGAACGAAAATATAGAGAAAATTATTTTCTACATTTTTTACATCTAAACCATCCCCGAAAAATCGATTGTTTTTGAGTTATTTAATAAACAATTTTTTTGTTGCTACTTCAACAATTCTTTTGGGGGTGAAGATATTATTGGAGAGGGATGATCAAATACTCGATCGACGCGTCTTTTCAAGGGCTACAATGCTCCCATTTGAACAAAAATTGTATGAATTTTTCAAACAGAGTTATCGAATGAAAACTGATTTTTCAAAATTTCACCCCACTTTTTCACTCCCAAAATCAACTTCTACGACTTCTGCGCTGTGGACAAAAATAAAACCTGCATTTTTCTGAACATTTTGTCTCCCGGCGCCGACCTCGTGGGGGTTGTAGTTTGACTTTAATCCAGCCCCATACCCTTTTATCCCTTAAAAAAATCCTATACCACGATTTTTAGGCTCATAGATGGTTACATTTTTTAGGAAAATCAAAGCGTTAGGCTCTGGATGATTTCCTGACGCAGAGCGTGATGATTTCCTTTTGCCCTAAATATTATTCATCTCTGAGGAATCAATGTTCGAAAGTTTCAGCTATCTCTCTCGCACTCATTTGTCACGTGGTACATCTTCTACTTCGCCTTAAGTTCTTTGTTTAAAAATTGCCATTTTTTTTACTGGGAACTTGCAGTTTTCATGGTATTTAAACAAAATTACAAAAGCCAGACTTGGTCCATCACAGATAAACAAATAATGAAAATCGATCTTGCGAACGCATGTTTTTAAGAGAATGACAAGAGGAACAACTTGCCTGTACAAACTTTTGACGTATAACCCATAGGAAAAGCGTCATTCCTCGAACGACGGGGCCATCGATACTTTGACTACAATATATTAGAGCGGTTACCGTATAGACCATGTAAAAAATGTGGATTACATTAAGAATATAACATGCTAATACATATGCTGCAAATCGCTGAGGATATCTGCACGATGGGCACGCAGAAATATGGGAAGTTTTTCTTCTGGAGTTGTTCTTAGAGCCTGATCCCAGCCACCTATGATGCGTCTTAGTGTACCGCTATCAAGGTCAGTTTCATCTATCTCGTATTCTTCTGCGGCTGTGTTGAGAATCTGTTCCACGAGTTTTTGGTAGACAGGATGCGCCGCCGCAAAGTCTACAATTGAGGACATGTTTGCTTATACGTCTAAAAAACCGAATGTGAAGATGATACATTTTTTAAAATGATGTACATGATACGTTATCTCAATACGTCAAACAGTACTCAATACGTACGCACCGAACAGCGACAAAAGCATTAGGGAACGTAGAACAAGCTCATTAGTGATATTTTAAGTTCTTTCAACATAATGGGGGGGACGAGATAATCGATAATGAGTTTGTTCCATCCGTAATGCATTGATTTTCGAAAAATTGAGATGCAGTCTTTTAAAAAAATTCGATTTTCGTGCCTGATATGGAATAATCGAAAAATATATATGTATACAATGAATTTGTACACCCTTGGCCAAAAGTTTGGGGCACCCTGCAATTTTTCTTACTGGACAAAAAATTGATTTTCTCGGCCAAAAAAATCGGAAACCAATTTACCAAACGAGGTTTTGAAGAGAATAAAGTCAGCTTCAATTTGCTGTTTTAATTTTATTTTTTCGATCTTTTTGTGCCCGGTACGTCATTTTAAAAATAGCGGTTTTTCACGATTTTCGCACCTTGCAAAGTCGCTGGACTTCGGAAAAATATAAATCTCATTATTTAGTGAAAAGATCCAGCGAATGACTTTGCAAGGTGCGAAAATCGTGACAATCGCGAAAAACCGCCATTTTCAAAATTACGTACCGGGCACAAAAAATCGAAAAAATAATATTAGAAAAGAAAATTGACGCGGGCTTTATTCTCTTCGATACCCCGTTTGGTAAATTGGTTTACAATTTTTTGGCCGAGATATTCCATTTTTTGTCCGGATAGAAAAATTGCAGGGTGCCCCGAACTTTTGGCCAAAGGCGTAAATATGTAAATGCAATAGAAAAATGAGTCTCGAAGTGGGTGTGTGTATCGTGGAAACGCAGCGAAAAAAAATAATTATGGAAAATATAACCATTGAGCAGCGTTTTCGGCTATATTTAGGACTCAGATGAAGAAAAATGACAATTGAAACATTAAAAAAAAATATTACCCCCCAAACTACCCCTATTGAACAGTTAAAAAGTTTTAAAAAATCCAATTCCCCAAGTTACGGGGATGCACGCCGATAAATTTGTATACCCTTTCAATAGGATGGTTAAAAAAAATATGGTTGAAAAAAAAATTGATAAAGAAATCCGCGTTCCGGGAGCCACCCTTATGGGGGTCAAACGTCTTATGACAGAGTCAAACGGACCGTGTATGAGAAGCTGACAACAGGGCCCAGAGTTAGGCAGTCTTGGCTGGGCCTTCAACATCGAAGCACGATCAATCCACGGACCGATCACTGATCTCCGCCTTAAGGGACATGCATAACGTTGGAATTTCAAAAAATCAACTTTTGGTTTATATTATTTTCTTATTGCGAAGAGGCTTGATTTTAATATGGGTTAAAGATTTTGTAAAAATTCAAAAAATGGAGTTATGACGATTTTAGTGGAACAGGTCAGAACGTCCCGCTGTGTTATGACTCTAGCGCTGCACGGTGCATTGTATGGTTTCTAGGGGCATTGATATGACTTCGTACAATCAGGCTGTTTGATTATTGTACGGTGTAGGGATTGCAGATTGAAGGTACGAAAAATAATTGTGATTTTATCTCAAGCAAGTAGTCCATACACCAAGGCACTTTCTCACAATTACATTTTTCAAACAACAATTGGGACGAAAGAGTGCGTTGATATACACTGCCGGCCAAAAGTATAGATACACCTAAAAAAATTTCGCGCCGCACTAAAAGTTTTATATCTCTGTGAAAAAAAGAGATATCCGGATTTCCAAGGCGGCATTTTAAAAGGGACAAATGAAGCTTCACTTTGCGTTTTGAAAAAAAATCGATTTTTTTAGACCCGGGGCGTCATTTTGAAAATGGCCGTTATTTGGCTTTTTTTGGCTGTTTAAAATCGGCTGCACGTCTTCAGGACATTTTTTTTTGGCATTTTTTTTCAAAGAACCTTAAAAGATAGAGCAATAGCTGTAGTTTTCTTTCTTCGAAAGTTTCGTACGATTTTTTTTCACTGATATATCGCGTTTTTTTGTCTCAAAAAGACAATTTTGAAAATATGCTCCTGAAATGAGAAGCTTTGAGGTTTAGAGAAAATTGCCAAAAGGAAAAAAAGTTGCGTTACATCGTATTGAATCGAGCAGAATTTTTTAAAAATTTTTTGCTCCAGAATTGAATAAAATTTTGTTTTCAATTTTTAGCCGCACAAAACATCCACCTCTTACCTCATCTAAACGCCCTTTTCATCGAAAAACCCACCTCTGGCTTTCAGCACTGCATCAACGATTCGTGGCATCCGATCGATTAATGAATCCAGCTGAGCTGAGCTCAGGGATCTCCATGCAGCTTGCAGTTTTTGCCACAGATCTTCGGCTGATGTAGGGCAGGTCCTTCGTATCTTTCGATCGAGCTCTTCCCAGAGAAGTTTGATGGGGTTTGGGTCGGGTGATTGTGGCGGCCACACCATATTCACGATTTTTTTCTTTGCCTTGTTCTCCAAATATTCTCGACAGAGACGGGAACTGTGTTTCGGATCATTGTCTTGTTGCATGGTAAAACCACGCCCGATCGTTCTTAGCCCCGATGGAATCGCATGATTAATGAAAATTTCTTTATATACTTCTTTTCTCATTATGCCGTCAATTTTCACAGTCTCCGACACCATGACCGGAGAAGCAACCCCACACCGTAACCGAGCCACCGCCATGCTTGACAGTTGGTATCAAACACTGTGGTGCCATTTTTCCGAAGGATTTCTTCGAACAAAAATGCGTCGACGACTACCGAAGATAAAAAATTTTGACTCGTCCGTCCAGAGTACATTTCTCCACTGATTAATTGTCCACTTTTTGTGTTCCAGAGCCCATGCGTATCGTTTTGTTTTGTTCGCCGGACGCAACAAAGGTTTTCTCACGGCGACACACCCTCTGAGGCCAGCACTGTGAAGACGACGTTTCACTGTCGTCAGTGATATCGAGGTTTCCCTTTGTTCGTTAAATTTAGCACAGATTTCCGTCGCTGTTAATCGACGATTTTTTTTTGCTGGCAACGACGATATTTTTATCGTCTGAGGACGTTGTCACTTTGGGTCGAGCCGGACGATTGCGATTGAAATACGTCTCGGACTTCTTAAATCTCCCGATGGTCGTCTGCACTGCTTTCAAAGACACGCGAGTTTGTCTGGCAATTTCTCTGTACGACAATCCCTTATCGCGCAACGCGACAATAGCTTCTCTTTTATACAGTAGAATTTCTTTTTTCGTGCCATTTTGATCCGTTAAGAAAAAAAATTTGCATAAAAACTTGTCGATTGTAGACTACACGTGTTCCCGTTCGAAATTTTCGCACAACTAACTGGCTTTGTCAGCGCGACACTGGTCACATTATTCCAAACAACTAAAAATGTAAACAAAAACGACGAGCGAAAAAGAGGGCGAGAAAAAGAACACGAGACAAAAAGAATCTTTTTTACGCTCCACAAAGGTAAAATGTAGACAAAGACATGAAGCTTTATTTCCGCTCCTTGTGTTTAGATGAGGTAAGAGGTAAGAGGTGGATGTTTTGTGCGGCTAAAAATTGAGAAAAAAAATTGAATTTTTTAAATTTATTTAATGTCGGAGTAAAAAATTTTGAAAAAATTTTGCTCGATTCAATACGATGTAACGCAACTTTTTTTCCTTCTGGAAATTTTCTCTAAATCTCAAAGTTTCTCATTTCAGCAGCATCTTTTCAAAATTGTCTTTTTGAGAAAAAAATGCGATAACTCGGTGAAAAAAAAATCGTACGAAACTTTCTAAAAAAGGAAACTATAGCTAATACTTTATCTTTTAAGGTTCTTTGAAAAAAAATGCCAAAAAACTGTCCTGAAGACGTGCAGCCGATTTTAAACCGCCAAAAAAGCCAAAAAACGGTCATTTTCAAAATGGCGTCCCGGGTAAAAAAAAAATCGAAATTTTTTGTTTCCAAAACGCAAAGTGAAGCTTCATTTGTCCCTTTTAAAATGCCGTCTTGGAAATCCGGATATCCTTTTTTTTCAGAGATATCAAACTTTTAGTGTGCCGTGAAATTTTTCTAGGTATCCATACTTTTGGCCGGCAGTGTAGATAGAAATTTTAAATAAAAGGCGTTTAATTTTTTTTACTAGCTCTATTAGTAATGGAGATATAAGCAACGAAAATTAATCACATTGCCTCTTCGTTCCGTCTTTCTCAAAAATATGTTCCTTACTCATATCTCGATTAATAATGGAGGTCGCGAAAAAAAATGAGACATTTTTTATTGTCAATTCAAGAAGAAACATCTTTTATTTCAAACTTTTTAATCGTCACAATGGTCATTATAACAATTAAATTGTTTATAACGGGAAAAAAACGATTCCAGAACAAAATAAATGTCCTATTCGTATTGTCCGTACCCGGAACCATAAAGAACCACCGAATATATTGAGCAGACCTAAACATTTATACGAAAATGCTATCCGGAAAAAAGTGAATTTAGTGCCTTTTCTTCTCTTGCGTTTATCTCGAAAGTATACTTCGCAATTTGGCGTACGTCATATCTCAAAATCTGATCGTCCGATTTACTTCAAATTTGGATTTGACATATTTTATAACATATTCAATCGACTGACCGGATAATTTTTTTTATATGTTCATTCGTTCGTTAATAATAAACGTTTAAAGTCGTTATTTTTGGTAAAAAATAACGACTTTTTCCTTAAAAACAGTGCAATTTATGCAATTTTTTGAATTTAGAAAATCACAAAAATCGTTACGTTACCATACACGATTCGCTCAGGAAATTCGAAAGTTCAACAATTTCAATATCGCAATATGCAATTTGCTGAAATAAATTTCGTATACGTAAATACGATAGTCATACGCAATTCGCCCACAACAAATAAATCTGAAAAATACTACAATCGAAAACCCGATGCGTTGGTCTAGTGGTTAGGGCACTGGCCAGTGAATTGGGAGGTATCGGGTTTGAATCCCAGTCGCGTACTTTCGTCGTGAAATGTTTTTCTCGGCAAAGGGCGACTAGTTCTGTGACTGGGAGGCGAAATCGGGACGGGCTGTATCGGTATGGGTTTTCCACAGTTTCCTTATGTTCATGACAGGTAAGCATGGTAAACACGATACAGAGGAGGCAGTTGGCTGCGGCCGCAAGGCGAGGGGGAATGATGAAAGGAAAGGGCAAGTGTAGAAAGCGGTGGACAAATAAACAGTGGAGCCTGGTAAAAAGCCGATAAGGCTGTATAAGTAAAATTTAAAGAAAAAAAAAGAATACAATTCGCAAAAGAATAAATAATAATAATAACTCGGATGCAATCCCATGAGCTCGCTCGCAAAGTAATAGTCAATTAACGATAATTATGAAATTTCAGTCGGGACGGACACGGCCGAGGAACTATTCTTGACAAAACCGCAATATTCTGTTATAAAACTGCGACGTTGCTGATGCCGGGGAGTCGCCAAAACCGGGGCAGGAAAGGACAATAGGGGGGGGGAGGTATAATAGGAGGCGAAGGGAGATAGAGCTTCCTTCTACTAAAAAAGTTGCACGCAAGGATTTAAGGAGGATTAACGGGAAAAATCTAAGGGAAATAAAAATAGAGCTACCACAGCGGGTATAACGGTATCTGCGAGAACACGAGAGAACGCGAGGTCTAAAGAAAATGGCGCGAGTCGAGCCGATCCTCACGGCCACGTGCGCGAGTTCGTCCGACGATGGACCATCCGCGAGATGGATGATGACCACGTGGCGCGGGATAACTGATCTATCCCGGACCCACGCGTCGTACACTCGAGACTCGAAAATCAAAAATAATGTTAAGATGGAATGACACCTCATCGCGGTCGGTATGGCAGAACAATTATAGATACCCAAAAATCTCTGAAACGGCTCTTCAGATCCCCTCGAAACTTTGCCAAACGACGTCAAATAGATAGACGAACAGCTATCTATCCCTCAAATTTTCTGAATTTGAGAAAAAAAGTAGATTGACTTATCATAAGCTAATCTACATTTTTTCCTCAAGTTCAGAAAATTTGAGGGGCAGACAGCTGTTCGTCTATCTATTTGACGTCGTTTGGCAAAGTTTCGACGGGATCTGAAGAGCCGTTTCAGAGATTTTTGGGTATCTATAATTGTTCTACCATACCGACCGCGATGAGGTGTCATTCCGTCTTAAGATTTCACACTGATTAATCCATTTATTATGTAGAAAAACAGTATTAAGACCGGTTTTAGAAAGGACCATTTTTCGTCGTTTTTTTTTGTTCCTTTGAGTGGACCCTGTTTGCAGTAAAAAACATTTTTACGCATTTCTTCAACCAAATTCGTGAAGGAGGAAACCTAAGCTGGAGGTTCGTTTTTTTTTTAAATTTCTACGATTTTTTTTGTTAACGAAATTGAAGCTTAGGCTTTCTTCTTTATGATTGTGTACAGAGAAATGCGTACAATTTTTTTTTACTGAAAAACAAAAAGAAAAATAAACGACGAAATATGGTCGTTTTAAAAAACGGGTGCTAATTGTAAAAAAAATCGTAAAATTTAAAAAAGCCAAAATGAAGGTAGATGAATAAACTTCAAATATTTAAACATTAGTTATTCTGTTATATAATTCTGTTATCTTATTGTTACATTATTATATTACTTATTCTGTGAATTAATGTGTTCTACATGGCTACCGGATTCATCCCGGCAACTTTCATGGTGATGTTATCTTTCGTCGGTGCCGAAGTGGTCTTCAGCGAGATCGGCAACCGCGAACTTGAGAAGTCGTACGCTTCAAACCGCAGAGTCGACAAGAATACGTTCGGATTGGTTGTTGATTTTTTTCCGCCCGGTTGTTCTGGAAATATTAAAGAATTAAATATATAATATGTAAATATATAAATGATAAATACCCGATTCGTTTATTTAGTGGTTTCTCGGTCAATTTTACTGCGAATATGGTGATTCTAGGTTAAAATCAAAGAAAATTAATAGGGAATATTGAAAATTGAGATTCAAGTGTGGTATTTTGCTGGAAGTCTTCGATAGAGACTTTCTGAAACATCAATAGTTGAGGTATGAGTGAATCGTAAATTGAAGTTTTAAGACGGAATGACACCTAATCGCGGTCGGTATGGTCGAACAATTATATATACCCAAAAATCTCTGAAACGACTCTTCAGATCCCGTCGAAACTTCGCCAAACGACGTCAAATAGATAGACGAACAGCTGTCTGCCCCTCAAATTTTCTGAATTTGAGAAAAAAAATGTAGATTGGCTTATGATTAGTCAATCTACTTTTTTTTCTCAAATTCAGAAAATTTGAGGGGCAGACAGCTGTTCGTCTATCTATTTGACGTCGTTTGGCAAAGTTTCAACGGGATCTGAAGAGCCGTTTCAGAGATTTTTGGGTATCTATAATTGTTTATACCGATACGCGAGGGCGGGATGTGTGTCTCCTCATACTCCAGCATTTTAGGCTGTCGCCGGGACCGAACCTCACGAACATTCGTTTGAACTTCTAGTTGCGGATCCGATTCACTTTGGCGATCGTGACTTTCGGACGCGTTTCGTGAAGAGCAAGGACTTGGACCAGCGGCTTCAATTTCATCTCGTTGTCGTTCACGCTCCGCCTCTTGGGCCTCAACAGGATAAATATGGGGAATATTTATGAATATTGATTTTTCTTAAAAAACAATATTTCTAAATGTTGGGCTGTCTGCCCAACAACCAAAAAAAAGTAGATTGACTTATGATACGCCAATCTACATTTTTTTCTCTCAAATTCGAAAACTTTAAGGGGCAGACAGCTGTTTTCCGATCTATTTGACGTCGTTTGGCAAAGTTTCGACGGGATCTGAAGAGCCGCTTTAGAGATTTTTGGGTATCTATAATTGTTCTAACATACCGATCGCGATAACGTGTTATCGTAGGCGCTTTTTTTCGTGGTGGTGGTGGTAATTGGGTTTCCTCGTACTGGAGCCTTGTCGGCTGATGCCGAGAGCGCACACCACGGGTGCTGCATGCGGCTGGTAGAGAGTCCGATGCAATTTCGCCCTCATGACATTCCGAGCTGTTGCTGGAACTTGCAGCAGGGCTGGGAGCGGGAGCTGTGGTTTCAACCTCATCTTCATCGGGTTGACGTCCACGTTCTTCCGCTTCGGCCTGAGCGGGATAAATATGGGGAGCATTTGAGTATTGATTCATCTCAAGCCGGCAATACACGTTGGTCGAGCCTCAGCCAACGCGAGCGTAGGCAAATTGATACAAGCAAGTGCTATCATGGCACCAGCAATGGTAAACCCACACAAATAGGCTGTCTATACGTTGGTATTTGCCTTCACTCGGCTACCTTGAGCCAACATGTATTGCCGGGTTCAAAAAAAAAATATTACTAAATGTTTTTAGCCACCGACCCCCCACCTACTTGTATTTTTAATTTAAGACGGAATGACACCTCATCGCGGCCGGTATGGTAGAACAATTATAGATACCCAAAAATCTCTGAAACGACTCTTCAGATCCCGTCAAAACTTCCCCAAACGACGTCAAATAGATAGACAGCTGTCTGCCCCTCAAATTTTCTGAATTTGAGGGGCAGACAGTTGTTCGTCTATCTATTTGACGTCGTTTGGCAAAGTTTTGACGGGATCTGCAGAGCCGTTTCAGAGATTTTTGGGTATCTATAATTGTTCTACCATACCGACCGCGATGAGGTGTCATTCCGCCTTGAGAAATGAGTGTAAATTATCTTATTTCCGAGCTGACAAAATATATTGATCCCCCAAGTTTTCTCATGAATAAATACCTTCAGTTTCACAATCGAAGCGTCTAGTGTTCGTTTATTATGATAGATAAACTGTCGGACGCTGGAACCGGTGCTGCTTATTTTCTTTGTACTGAGTTTTTCAAGAACTGCCTCGCAGAGATTCAGAGGAAACGTCTTTTTTGCCTCTAGTATTTCCTCGTACTGAACTAGTGCTGTGGCCAATTCTTGTATGTACGCCTTCCGCTCATCGTCCGTGTGGTGAAGGACTGGTTGGTCCTGATCCACGTCGATTTCTGAAAGGTATACGAGAGGCGTTGGAAAAAACAAAATTCAAGGGTGGTCCATAACAACGAAAATATATAGAAGATTATTTTCTACATTCATACTCGAAAATTCAATTGTTTTTTAGTTATACAATAAACGATTTTTTAAAACATTTCAACAATTTTTTTAGGGGTGAAGATATTATCGGAGAGCGATGATCAAATACTCGATCGACGCGTCTTTTCGAGGGCTACAAGATTTCCATTTAAACAAAAATTGTACGAATTTTTCCTAAAGAGTTGTTGAATCAAAACTGATTTTTCAAAATTTCAGCCCAATCTTTCAGCGCCAAAATGAGCTTCCCTGACTTTGACGCTTCGGACAAAAATAAAGCCCGGATTTTTCTGAACATTTTGTCTCACGGCGTCGACCTCGTAGGGGTTGTAATTTGGCATTGATTTGACGAGAATTTTCGTTTTGTGATCTAGGTAAAAAATAGTGGATGCTAAATTTCACGCCGCGGAGCGCCAAAAAGAAAAGATAAAATAAAATATTAGTAGTCGACCATTTTGTACATCGAAAAATATATATATATTTGCTAACAGCTTGATATTCATACTAAATAGATGTGTAATTAATTTGACGAGTGAATCACTTTTTCATACGAAAAAAAATTGTTTAATTCGCACATGATTTTATACCCGTTACTGTGGCCTACGGCCTTAAGAGGGAATGACACCTCATCGCGGTCGGTATGGTAGAACAATTATAGATTCCCAAAAATCTCTGAAACGGCTCGTCAGATCTCGTCGAAACTTTTTCAAACGACGTCAAATAGATAGACGAACAGCTATCTGCCTCTCAAATTTTCTGAATTTGAGAAAAAAAAACTAGATTGGCTTATGATAAGCCAATATACATTTTGTTTCTCAAATTCGGAAAACTTGAGGAGCAGACAGCTGTTCGTCTATCTATTTGACGTCGTTTGGCAAAGTTTCGACGGGATCTGAAGAGCCGTTTCAGAGATTTTTGGGTATCTATAATTGTTCTACCATACCGACCGCGATGAGGTGTCATTCCGTCTTAAGTAATCAGCTAATTCAAGTTTTCTAATCTCCACCACCAACTTTTATCGAAGGGGATGTCCTGCTCTAAAAAGCCCGAGAAGTTATTCTTCTTGCGTACTCACTTTCCATGGCGTTGATTATATGATTTTTGTTCCCTCGTAGGAATACGCGAAGGGCCTCCTTCTCTCGAGATGACAATCGATTTACCGTCAATAATCGAGTCGAGTGTTTCACTTTTGAGTGACATCGCCTCGACGAATTCTGCACGGCACTGCTCCCGGATAGCTCGTACGAGTTTGTCGTACGTCGGGGATTTGGCAAAAAGGCCGACTTTTTTTGGCATTTTGAGCTGCCGATTAAAAGTTTGATGGAAGCTTAGTTAGGGTTTAACACTTACAGTAGAACCTCGATTATCCGAACCAATTGGGACCGAGACTATTTCGGATAATCAAAAGTTCGGATAATCGAAACGTGGGTTTTTTTGGGACGAGATCATACACACCACCTTTATACATAAAAACAGTACATACATATGTATTAATATTTGACATACATATTGACGTTGAAATATATGTGTGTGTGTGTGTGTGTGTGGGTGCGCGCGCGCGCGTGTGTGCATGCGCGTGTGTGAGTGCGTGCGTGCGTGCGTGTGTGTGTGTCTGTGTGTATTGTAAACACCTGAAAAAAGTCAAATGCTTTTTTTAAATAAAATCGTCCATTTTTAATTGATGTAACGCGCTGTACGCGTTTTTGAGCGGCTAAGTCTGGCAGCCGTTTGAGAAGGAGAAGTTGCGTTGGGTTGCTCATTGTTGGTCACGGCGGTGGCAGCGAGCAATAATGCATCTTTCGCCCTAACGTTCGGATAATTGAGCGTTCGGCTAAACTATAAGTCACCGTTCAGATAATTGAGGGTTCGGATAATCGAGGTTCTACATTAACAGTTTTCATCCAATCAAAACTATCCTACGTCATTGTAGAGTAAATATATTCAAGAGTACTCAGTTCCAATTTCAAGTCAATCGGATAATTGCTGTTTGAGTTACAATGTCAGCAAATTTGGAAAATCTCATTTCGAGAAAAACGCATTTAAATATTTAACTATCGATTTTCGCTCACGTAATTAATGGACGCCCCCTCACGTAATTAATGGACGCCCCCTTATTAAAAGCATAAAGGGAAGTTTATTCCGGAACTTACCGTTTTTGTTTGAAGTCCGAATACCACGATCCGCCACCCGTTCACGGTCTCGATCGATGTTTGTTCGGCACAGCGGACTGAAATATCGGAGAGCAAAAAATATTGTTCATTAAATTCGTATTTTAAGGTTATATTCTCTTTTTACTTTTCTTTTTATGTTTATTGCACGAAAATAGGAATAAAAAATATTTTTGACGATCTTAGAGTTATTATTAGAAGAATAAAGGTAAGTTTTTTCCGGAACTTACAGTTTTTGTTTCAAGTCCGAATGACACGATCCGCCACACCACGAAGCCTAGATACCAGAAGCACGGTCTAAGACCGTGACCACGGTCTTACATACAGGTCTGGAAACTCGATGAAATTCGGGTGGTGGGGGTGGTTCCACTATTGAAACAGAAATCGTGGTGTCGCTAGTATCGAGGAGTCAGTTTTGACAGCGAACACATTACCTGTACTTGGTCGTCGAGTAACCGCGAAGTAATGCCGCAGTCCTGCGTAGTACCGGAGTGCAATAAGGCTTACAGAAACCTAAAAGGGAAACTATCAATGTTTTGCAGCTATATAAACTGCTGTCAGTATATAGCGTGATTAAGCCTTCAAAATAGGGTAATTGTACCATTACAGAACGACCTGAGCCGCAGATTTTAATATCGCTAAGCGATCTGAAAGCTTTGAGTGGCGAAAAATCGGAACCCAAAATGGTCAAGTATCGTGACGAAGTTCGACGAATATTAGACGCCGTTTCAGATCAAGAAGAATGGGAGGCTGACTATGTCATCGAGTACCCTGTCGATCACGATTATGCCCTTCCTCTGGCTATAGACTGTATAGTTTATTACGTGACAGGTTTTTTATTTTAACTAGTTTTTTATGAAGCAGGCTTCTTAATAACTCAACGTAGGTAGCCGTAGAATAAACTAACAACTCTCACAGCACGATGGTAGAATCGTCGAAACCATCATCCCAGTACAAAGAATTGTTTTTAATTCTTTCGCTACTATTAATTACAGGTAATAATTTAAATAATATATATTTATATACCATTATCGGTTTTATGTCTATCACGTTTGATGCGTTCCTTTTTACTGGGACGAAAGTTAAATTTAAATAGAATCTTAGATTTGAATGCAATTTTTTCCACTTCGCAGTGTTTATGTTCTGTGTTTGGCAATAAATTCATCAAATCACAAAGGTTCACGTGTTTGATTTAACACTCGAAGATGTATCAACGGGATATAAGTTTTGCTTTCCATGTAAAAAACATGATTCGGATATTTTATCATACGCGATAATTTATTACATAAGGTTGCACATGAGGCCTTTCAAGAAAATATGAAATAAAAAAAAATTGTCGTAAAAAAAGATGTCTAAATTTACAAACCAATAAACGAACGATCAACAAAAAGGAAATAACGTTTTGGTTTTTTCGTTATTTTGTACATTCCGCCAACGCAGAACTCTGCAGAACCCTGCAGAACGCAGAACCCTGCAGAACGATAATGACTAAAAATCTTTCTTATTGCCATTATGAAACGCCATTATTTGAATTCTATGGAATAAATAGTTGTTGTCACATGATTGATAAACGCGAAATTATATTTGTGCTGTAAAATAAAATGCTATCTCCATATTTATTGTTCGGAAAAACAACACATGATGAACACGTATACCTAGTAATATTTGCAAGCAGTAACTCCGATAAATACTGGTTGCAAGCCTTGGTGCGGAGAGTGAGTATTGCTGTCTCTCTCGTACACCGACTCCTCGATGGCAGCGCCTCTCGCGGCGAAGCAAAGGAACCATGTGAACTAACGGAGTTTCCAGACCTGTATGTAAGACCGTGACCGTGACCACTGACCAGGAGGCTCAGCGAGGCCTTTCAACTCGTCCCCAAAACGAGAACAAGAAATGATGGCGCTGGGGTGCTCCGGCACCTATATGTATATACATGTACGCTAAACATGGGTGTGATCCACGGTCTTACATACAGGTCTGGAAACGACCGTGGTGGCGGTAGGCACCGTTAACGAACCCACGTTTTTTCCAATTTTCGCCACTACGTGGCATTGCTATCGGCGTGTACGTATGCGACAAGGACAGAACAGCTTCCGTCCGTCTCTCTCACTCTTCTCGATGATCCGAAATGCACATTACCTTTTTCGTGGGGGGACGAAGGGGCAATAGAGGTAGATGAGAAAGAATTGTGGAATAAGGACGGGGAATTATGGAAGAGAATAGAAGTGGAGCTTGTAAAAAGGGGAAGATCCTGTATGGCTGGAAGAAGACCAATATAAAATTTTTTAAAATAAATAAAAATACTTACCTTTTTCGAGTGAAATGGATTTTTATTCGAATTTTATTCCGAGTTTCTTTCCATAACAAAATTAAAAAAATACGCAACACATGGAATGTTGAATATACAAATACCTTTATTGGTTCGTCAGTTTAGAAAGCCCTGAAACAACAGTCCACCTTCGCCAGCTTTATGAATATTTTTCAAACTACAAATGGTCGTTGACGCAAACCGAGGTTATCGAGAACGTTGTAATAAAAAATGGAATAATAAATGGCACGGGGCATGGTCGAAGACAAGGCAAGGGGCGAAGGGAGAGATCACAGAAGACCTTGAGTGGGAGGTATTCGCCGATAGTAGCGACGGCGGTGGCGGCGAGCGGAATGAAAAGTGAAGCTCGTAACGGTGCCTCGCGACTCCATTGAAATCTGGCTTCGTTTCCAGACCTGTATGTAAGACCGTGGTGTGATCTAAGGCAGATCCCAGATGATGTACCTAACCCTCATTAGTGTTAAGGAGGTACGGTGATTGGAGCGAGTCCAAGATAAAAGCCCGATTTTTTAAAATAACATTGTCGAGAGCTTTGTCCATGCGTATGCGGAGTTTCCGCGAGATTTACCGTACAGTTTCCGAGTTATTAATTGTTAAAGTTGGTCAATTAGTCACACGTAGACGACAAAATGTGCCTGTCCTCTCATATATCGATTTTTTTGTGCTACTTGGAGCCAAGACACGCGTAAAAAAAACTGACGGTTGCGTTCGTTGGTTCGTTGTGATCAATAAGGCAACTTGAATTGGAAAGCTCACCGCAGAAATAAGCAATAAATTTAGAAATAAAGTCGCGAAAAACCGAAGTATTCGGCGAGAGAGACGTCTCGTGACGTAACCACAGCCATCTTGCTCGAAGTGTGGCAACGCCGGATACCCGCGCAAATTTGATTCTTCTATCGGATATTTTCAACGCGAATTAAAAATATGGTTGTGTGAAGCCGTACGTTTTTTAATCGATTATAAAAGGCCTTTCGTCGATATTTACTCAAAGTTCTTTTATGTATAGCTAAGGCATCTCAATCTTTCTGGCGACATGCATACAACGCATTTATATGTAAATTCAGCACGGAAAAACCGTCATATAAAATGAACGTTCGTTTTTATATCTGCAAATATTGTGAAAATTAGGAAAGAGAAAAATAACATAACAATCGATGAAATATGTTTTGACTTCGGACAGATTGGACATTGGATATTGAGGTTAACGTCAACGCGACGTTTTTCATTTGCATTCGCAATATCATCTTTTCACTCTCTAATTCTTGTCCGACAGAATCTACCTTTGTCTCTAAACTGGACTTCAGGTACAATCCTGTTACTTTCTTGATAAACTTCTACAGTACTTATTTTCATTCTCCATGTTTACCGGCTACCAAAAATAATAAGCCGAGCGCGTGGGACCGATGACAGCTATCGAAAATGCAACGATGCTAAACGTCGACGATATGGCGTACTACTGAAGTCGAGTAGTAGATTATTACGTTTGTTTTCATATTATAAAAATAATAAGTAGCTTGAAATTCAATACTTAAAAAATATTTCTCGAAATATAGGCCACACACATATGTCTAAAACGTAGCGGTATTGTGGCGAAAAATAGACTCTTAGTTTACTAGCGTGGTCATCACCGTACCTCCTTAAGGGATAACACCACTCTAGGATTTTGGAAAGATGTTTTCTTTCCTAAAAATACTTTGGTGTCATAAAAACAATATGCAATTGGTTCTGTAGCAATTTTTTTTTATTCAAAGGTTCAATTATCGATTTGGCCGCAGCGCCTTGGACCGCGCGCTGAGTTGCTCGTACAATTTTAAACGCGTTTTTCTCGAAACCACTTTTTTCGATCTCGGAAGACGGATTACTCGACCACCTTTGTATGCATCGATTTCGAGGTTGCAATTTTGATAGCAGCTTCACAATTATATTCTTTATGGGAGTACGTACGCGTTATTTGATTAAATGTAAACTTCTTTTTATAAACAATTTACTGCTTTTTTGGCAAAAAATCGATTTATTTCCTTCAAAGTGCGCTGTTTTTGCAAATCTGAAAGCAAATTTCTAGGTAGTCTGATAGCTAGAAATATATAAATTATCATTTTTTTGGTTTTTGTTTCAGTTCTTATATTTTACGAGAAAACCGTTCTCCCGTGAAGCTATATGTAAAAAAACACGTATTTCTAGATGGGCTGTATCGCCGCCATGTTGAGTTTGAGATCTTTTCTCGCGTTTGCGTTTTTTTCTGAACCGTCATGAGCAAATTATGAATCGGCGGATACTTCGGCGTTTGAAGTCACGAGCTTTCTAACCTCACGACTCGTGAGGTTAGAAACTCATCCGATCACTTTCACCTCGTTGACCAATAGATTACTATATATGTAGGTGCCGCTGCACCCCAGCGCCATCACTTCGGGACATTTTCCGGGACGCTTTTTTCAGCGTCTTTGCATTGCCGCTGAACCTCCTGGTATATAGGCTCCATGCGCCACACGTTCACGGTCTCGATGTTTCGATCGACCTTGCACCCGTTTTCAAGTCGTTCCTTAAGAAATAAGGCGTCCTTGTTCTTTGTTCCGAACAAAGAAGCCTTATCTCTTGAGGAACGACTATGAACACGGGTGTCAGGTTTCGATCAGCCCCCTGACACTGGCCTACTATTCCTACCCAGTTAAGGCGGAATGACACCTCATCGCGGTCGGTATGGTAGGACAATTATAGATACCTAAAAATCTCTGAAACGGCTCTTCAGATCCCGTCGAAACTTTGCCAAACGACGTCAAATAGATAGACGAATAGCTGTCAACCCCTCAAATTTTTTGAATTTGAGAAAAAAAATGTAGATTGGCTTATCATAAGCCAATTTAGTTTTTTTTCTCAAATTCAGAAAACTTGAAGGGCAGACAGGTATTCATCTATGTATTTGATGTCGTTTGGCAAAGTTTCGACGGGATGTGAAGAGCCGTTTCAGAGATTTTTCGGTATCTATAATTGTTCTGCCATACCGACCGCGATGAGGTGTCATTCAGTCTCAAATTCAGAAAATTTGAGGGGCAGACAGCTGTCCGTCTTTCTATTTGACGTCATTTGGCAAAGTTTCGATGATACTGAAGTTTGCATCGTTGCAAATGCAACGAAATTTTTTTTTTTTTGATTCTCAATTTTTGATGATCAACCGGTTGCTTTATGTGTTTGGTGAAGAAAAAACATGTATCCGCCATGTACGTCTCCGCCATGTATGGGTGAAAATCGAGAAAAATCGTATCTACCGACGCACAGGTATCACACATTTTCTTTTTCGATATTCGCATTAGGGAGCTCTAGAAAGTAGCCTGGAAAAAGTTTGGGTGATTTTCGAGAACCGGAAGCCACCCTTAAGCGAGGTTGAAAAATCGAAAAAAATCGTATCTCCCGACGTACAGGTATCACACATTTTCTTTTTCGATATTCGCATTAGGGAGCTCTAGAAAGTAGCCTGAAAAAAATTTGGATGATTTTCGAGATCCAGAAGCCACCCTTAAGCAAGTTTGAAAAATCGAGAAAAAAAAATCGTATCTACCGACGTACAGGTATCACACTACATGTACGTCGGTAGATACGATTTTTTTCGATTTTTCACCCTCGACTAAGGGTGGCTTCCGGTTCTCGAAAATCACCCAAACTTTTTCCAGGCTACTTTCTAGAGCTCCCTAATGCGAATATCGAAAAAGAAAATGTGTGATTCCTGTACGTCGGGAGATACGATTTTTTTTCGATTTTTCAACCGCGCTTAAGGGTGGCTTCCGGATCTCGAAAATCATCTAAACTTTTTCCAGGCCACTTTCTAGAGCTCCCTAATGCGAATATCGAAAAAGAAAATGTGTGATACCTATACGTCGGTAGATACGATTTTTCTCGACTTTCACCCCCGCTTAAGGGCGACTTCTGGGAGACGTACATGGCGGATACATGTTTTTTCTTCACCAAACACATAAAGCAACCGGTTGATCATAAAAAATGGAGAATCAAAAAAAAAAAATTTCGTTGCATTTGCAACGATGCAAACTTTAGTATCATATTCTTCTTGCGTACTCACTTTCGATGGCGTCAACGATGCTCATCTTGTTGCCACGGAGGAATACTTTCAGAGATTCCTTCTCCCGCGTGGACAGTCGATTTGTGTACACGACTTCAATTATTGAATTCAGAGTTCCGCTTTTCAAAGACTTGAATTCAAAAAATTCCACCCGGCACACCTGCCGGATGGCGCGTACGATTTTATTGTACGTTGGATTTTTCGCATAGGGGCCGGTTTTTTTTGGCATTACCTCATCTTGTTGCCACGGAGGAATACTTTCAGAGATTCCTTCTCCCGCGTGGACAGTCGATTTGTGTACACGACTTCAATTACTGAATTCAGAGTTCCGCTTTTCAAAGACTTGAATTCAAAAAATTCCACCCGGCACACCTGCCGGATGGCGCGTACGATTTTATTGTACGTTGGATTTTTCGCATAGGGGCCGGTTTTTTTTGGCATTACCGAGCTGCCGGTTGGTCGTTCGACGAAACCGTCGTTGCCGTTTCGTCTAACTGCGCCCAGGGCATCGATTACTCGCCCCGACCAAAAATCCTCAGGACAGTCTATAATAAATAAATGAATCATAATACACGTAATATTGATACGTATGCAAACACTTAACATTTTTCATCCAATCAAAAATATCCTACGTCATTGTAGAGTAAATATATTCAAGAGTACTCAGTTCAAATTTCAAGTCAATCGGATACAGTAGAACCTCGATTATCCGAACCAATTGGGACCAAGACTAGTTCGGATAATCGAAACGTGGGTTTGTGTGTGTGTGTGTGTGTGTGTGTGTGTGTGTGTGTGCGTGCGTGCGTGCGTGCGTGTGTGTGTGTTTGGGTGTATGTATGTATTTTAAACACCTGAAAAAAGTCGAAGGTCTTTTTAAATATTTTTTTTATAATATCATCCATTTTTAATTGACGAATGGCTGTAACGCGTTTTTAAGCGGCTAAGGCTCGCAGCTGTTTTTCAAGGAGAAGTTGCCATCGTTATAAGCCGTAATGTCTGCACTTTGTATCTAAACATAGTTCGCTACCCTAAATTGCAAGTTTTTACAACGCATTTCGAATCTGGAAAAAAAATGTCGTTTAACTGTCAAACGTAACCTATCACTGACTTTCGATAAATTTGAGGACCCAGAACAAATGTTCTGAAGCTCACGATGATACAAACGATTTCAATTGTTTCAAATTAAAAAAAAAAAAATAACCATAAGAAGCATGAAAATGTCCGAATTATTGAACAACCTCGAGAATTTTTTTGCCATTTTGAAAATATTAAGAAAAAAAAATACTTAAATAATCTTTTATTAATCATGTAAACATACAAAAATACATATTTATCTCTTTTGACAGGTTTTCGGTTATTTGCATTTCGTTTATTTTTGCTATTCATTTTCGAACTTGCCTTTTTTTATTTTTAACTTTCCTCGTCTTTGTGTTCTCCTTGAGTACCTGGTCCTATTGGCAGCGTGGCTGACTGAAATATCAGAGAAAAAAATATTGAACATTATATTCGTGTTTTAAGATTATATTCTCTTTTTACTTTTATTTTTTTGTTTATTGCACGAAAATATGAATAAAAAATATATTTGACGATGTGAGTGTTGTTATTAAAAGAATAAAGGTAATCTTATTGAGGAACTTACAGTTTTTGTTTGAAGTCTCCGAAAAATCCGATTTGCGAGACAATGGCGTCGATGTTTCGATGGAGTTTGAAGCTGAACCTCATGGAGCCTAGATACCAGAAGCATAGAGCCTAGATACCAGGAGTTCAGAGAGGTCTTTCAACTTGTCCCCAAAACGAGAACTAGAAATGATGACGCAGGGGTGCCCCGGCACCTATATGTATATAGATATACGCTAAACATGGGTGCGAACTAAGACAGATCACAGATGATGTACCGAACCCTCATTAGAGTTAAGGGATAACACCACTCTAGGATTTTGGAAAGACGTTTTCTTTCCTAAAAATATTTTGGTGTCATAAAACAATATGCAATTGGTCCTGTAGCAATTTTTTTTAGTTAAACGTTCAATTGTAGATACCCAAAAATCTCTGAAACGGCTCTTCAGATCCCGTCGAAACGACGTCAAATAGATAGACGAACAACTGTCTGCCCCTCAAATTTTCTGGCAAATTAAATAGGGAATCCAACAAAGAAAAAGTCAAGTTTGGTTTGTATCATTTAGTATAATTTTTCGTCGATCGACCTGAGAAGCAACCTTGTTCGATCAATGGCACCGATCGCTGACGGGCGATAATTTGTTTATTTGGTGATTCCTCCGTCAATTTTACTACGAACGAAATGAATCAGATCGAAAATGAAAGCAAATTAAATAGGGAATCCAGCAAAAAAAGTCAAGTTTGGTTTGTATCATTTAGTATAATTTTTCGTCGATCAACCTAAGAAGTGTCCGTGTTCGATCGACGGCACCGATGACTGACGGTCGATCATTGGTTCTTTTGGTGATTTCTCCGTGAATTTTATTGCGAATGGGATGAATCAGATCTCAAATGAAAGCAAATTAAATAGAGAATCCAGCAAAAAAAAGTCAAGTTTGGTTTATATCATTTAGTATAATTTTTCGTCGATCGACCTGAGAAGCGGCCGTGTTCGATCGACGGCACCGATCGATGACGGTCGATCATTGGTTCTTTTGGTGATTTCTCCGTCAATTTTACTACGAACGGGATGAGTCAGATCTCAAATGAAAGAAAATTAAATAGGCAATCTAGCAAAAAAGAAATTGAGTTTGGTTTCTATCATTTAGTATAATTTTTTGTCGATCGACCTGAGAAGCGTCCGTGTTCGATCGACGTCACCGATCGCTGACGGTCGATCATTGGTTCTTTTGGTGATTTCTCCGTCAATTTTACTGCGAATGGGATGAATCAGATCGCAAATGAATGCAAATTAAATAGGGAATCCAGCAAAAAAAGTCAAGTTTGGTTTGTATCATTTAGTATAATTTTTCGTCGATCGACCTGAGAAGCAACCTTGTTCGATCGACGGCACCGATCGCTGACGGTCGATAATTGATTTATTTGGTGATTTCTCCGTCAATTTTACTGCGAATGGGATGAATCAGATCGAAAATGAAAGCAAATTAAATAGGAAATCCAGCAAAAAATAAAGTCAAGTTTGGTTTGTATCATTTACTATAATTTTTCGTCGATCGACCTAAGAAGCGTCCGTGTTCGATCGACGGCACCGATTGCTGACAGTCGATCATTGGTTCTTTTGGTGATTTCTCCGTCAATTTTATTGCGAATGGGATGAATCACATCTCAAATGAAAGCAAATTAAATAGGGAATCTAGCAAAAAAAAATCGAGTTTGGCTTCTATCATTTAGTATAATTTTTTGTCGATCGACCTGAGAAGCGTCCGTGTTCGACCGACGGCACCGATCGCTGACGGTCGATCATTGGTTCTTTTGGTGATTTCTCCGTCAATTTTACTGCGAATGGCATGAATCAGATCTCAAATGAAAGCAAATTAAATAGGGAATCCAGCAAAAAAAGTCAAGTTTGGTTTGTATCATTTAGTATAATTTTTCGTCGATCGACCTGAGAAGCAACCTTGTTCGATCGACGGCACCGATCGCTGACGGTCGATAATTGGTTTATTTGGTGATTTCTCCGTCAATTTTATTGCGAATGGGATGAATCAGATCTCAAATGAAAGCAAATTAAATAGGGAATCCAGCAAAAAAAATCGAGTTTGGTTTCTATCATTTAGTATAATTTTTTGTCAATCGACCTGAGAAGCGTGCGTGTTCGATCGACGGCACCGATCGCTGACGGTCGATCATTGGTTCTTTTGGTGATTTCTCCGTCAATTTTACTGCGAATGGGATGAATCAGATCTCAAATGAAAGCAAATTAAATAGGGAATCCACCAAAAAAAGTCGTTTTTTTTGTATCATTTAGTATAATTTTTCGTCGATCGACCTGAGAAGCAACCCTGTTACATAGACAGCACCGATCGCCGACGGTCGATCATTGGTTCTTTTGGTGATTTCTCCGTCAATTTTACTACGAACGGGATGAATCAGATCTCAAATGAAAGCAAATTAAATAGGGAATCCAGCAAAGAAAAAGTCAAGTTTGGTTTGTATCATTTAGTATAATTTTTCGTCGATCGACCTGAGAAGCGTCCGTGTTCGATCGACGGCACCGATCGCTGACGGTCGATCATTGGTTCTTTTGGTGATTTCTCCGTCAATTTTATTGCGAATGGGATGAATCATAAGCCAATCTACATTTTTTGCTCTCAAATTCGGAAACTTTAAGGGGCAGACAGCTGTTCGTCTATCTGACGTCGTTTGGCGAAGTTTCGACGGGATCTGAAGAGCCGCTTTAGAGATTTTTGGGTATCTATAATTGTTCTAATATACCGATTGCGATAACGCGTTATCGTAGGCGCTTTTTTTTCCTGGTGGTGGTGATAATCGGGTTTCCTCGAACAGGAGCCTTTTCGGCCGATGCCCAGAGCGCACACCACCGGTGCTGCACGCGGGGGTAGAGAGCCCGATGCAATTTCGCCCTCATGACATTGCGAGCTGTTGCTGGAACTTGCAGCAGGGCTGGGAGCGGGAGCGGTGGTTTCAACCTCATCTTCCTCATCGGGTTGACGTCCACGTTCTTCCGCTTCGGCCTGAGCGGGATAAATATGGGGAACATTTGAGTATTGATTATTGCCGGGTTCAAAAAAAAATATTTCTAAATGTTTTTAGTCACCGACCCCCCACCTACTTGTATTTTTAATTTAAGACGGAATGACACCTCATCGCGGTCGGTATGGTAGAACAATTATAGATACCCAAAAATCTCTGAAACGGCTCTTCAGATCCCGTCAAAGCTTCCCCAAACGACGTCAAATAGATAGACGGCTGTCTGCCCCTCAAATTTACTGAATTTGAGGGGCAGACATTTGTTCGTCTATCTATTTGACGTCGTTTGGCAAAGTTTTAACGGGATCTGCAGAGCCGTTTCAGAGATTTTTGGGTATCTATAATTGTTCTACCATACCGACCGCGATGAGGTGTCATTCCGCCTTAAGAAATGAATGTAAATTATCTTATTTCCGAGCTGACAAAATATATTGATCCCCCAAGTTTTCTCATGAAGAAATACCTTCAGTTTCACAATCGAAGCGTCTAGTTTTCGTTTGTTGTGATAGATAAATTGTCGGATGCTAAAAGCGGTGCTGCTTATATTCTTTGTACTGAGTTGTTCACAAACTTCCTCGCACAGATTCAGAGGAAACGTCTTTTTTGTTTCTAGTATTTCCTCGTATTGAACTAGTGCTGTGGCCAATTCTTCTATGTACGCCTTTCGCTCATCGTCCGTGTGGTGAAGGACTCGTTGGTCCGGATCCATGTCGATTTCTGACAGGCATACGAGAGGCGTTGGAAAAAACAAAATTCAAGCGTGGTCCATAGAAACGAAAATATATAGAAGATTATTTTCTACATTCATACTCGAAAATTCAATTGTTTTTTAGTTATACAATAAACGATTTTTTAAAAATATTTCAACAATTTTTTTTAGGCGTGAAGATATTATCGGAGAGGTATAATCAAATACTCGATCGACGCGTCTTTTCGAGGGCTACAAGATTTCCATTTAAACAAAAATTCTACGAATTTTTCCTAAAGAGTTGTTGAATCAAAACTGATTTTTCAAAATTTCAGCCCACTCTTTCAGCCCCAAAATGAGCTTCCCTGACTTTGACGCTTCGGACAAAAATAAAGCCCGGATTTTTCTGAACATTTTGTCTCACGGCGTCGACCTCGTAGGGGTTGTAATTTGGCATTGATTTGACGAGAATTTTCGTTTTGTGATCTAGGTAAAAAATAGTGGATGCTAAATGTCACGCCGCGGAACGCCAAAAAAAAAGATAAAAGAAAATATTAGTAGTCGACCATTTTGTTCATCGAAAAATATATATATATTTGCTAACAGCTTGATATTCATACTAAATAGATGTGTAATTAATTTGACGAGTGAATCACTTTCATACGAAAAAAAAATTGTTTAATTCGCACATGATTTTATACCCGTTACTGTGGCCTACGGCCTTAAGAGGGAATGACACCTCATCGCGGTCGGTATGGTAGAACAATTATAGATTCCCAAAAATCTCTGAAACGGCTCGTCAGATCCCCTCGAAACTTTTCCAAACGACGTCAAATAGATAGACGAACAGCTATCTGCCTCTCAAATTTTCTCAATTTGAGAAAAAAAACTAGATTGGCTTATGATAAGCCAATATACATTTTTTTTCTCAAATTTGGAAAACTTGAGGAGCAGACAGCTGTTCGTCTATCTATTTGACGTCGTTTGGCAAAGTTTCGACGGGATCTGAAGAGCCGTTTCAGAGATTTTTGGATATCTATAATTGTTCTACCATACCGACCGCGATGATCTGTCATTCCGTCTTAAGTAATCAGCTAATTCAAGTTTTCGAATCTCCACCACCAACTTTTATCGAAGGGGATGTCCTGCTCTATAAAGCCCGAGAAGTTATTCTTCTTGCGTACTCACTTTCCATGGCGTTGATTACATGCTTTTTTTCACGCGCAGGAATACGCGAAGAGACTGTTTCTGTCGAGTTGATAGTCGATTTGTGTATACAGCGTTGATAATGGAATCGAGTGTTTCACTTTTCAGTGACTTCGCCTCGACGAATTCCAGACGGCCCTGCTCCCGGATAGCTCGTATGAGTTTGTCGTACGTCGGGAATTTCGCAAAAAGGCCGACTTTTTTTGGCATTTTGAGCTGCCGATTAAAAGTTTGATGGAAGCTTAGTTAGGGTTTTACACTTACAGTAGAACCTCGATTATCCGAATCAATTGGGACCGAGACTAGTTCGGATAATCAAAAGTTCGGATAATCGAAACGTGGGTTTTTTTGGGACGAGATCATAAACAACACCTTTATACATAAAAACAGTACATACATATGTATTAAAATTTGACATACATATTAACGTTGAAATATATATGTGTGTGTGTGTGTGTGTGTGTGTGTGCGTGTGTGTGCGCGCGCGCGTGTGTGCATGCGTGTGTGTGAGTGCGTGCGTGCGTGTGTGTCTGTGTGTAGACAAATGCTTTTTGTAAATAAAATCGTCCATTTTTAATTGATGTAACGCGCTGTTCGCGTTTTTGAGCGGCTAAGTCTAGCAGCCGTTTGAGAAGGAGAAGTTGCGTTGGGTTGCTCATTGTTGCTTATTGTTGCTCACGGCGGTGGCAGCGAGCAATAATGCATCTTTCGCCCCAACGTTCGCATAATTGAGCGTTCGGATAAACTAAGTCACCGTTCAGATAATTGAGGGTTCGGATGATCGAGGTTCTACAGTAACAGTTTTCACCCAATCAAAAATATCCTACGTCATTGTAGAGTAAATATATTCAAGAGTACTCAGTTCAAATTTCAAGTCAATCGGATAATTTCTGTTTGAGTTACAATGTCAGCAAATTTGCAAAATCTCATTTCGAGAAAAACGCATTTAAATATTTAACTATCGTACAAATTTGGAAAAGGAAATTTGTACAGCACATTCTTGAAAGTATGAAGTATCGAAAAAGGCAAAAAACGCCTTACCTGCTTCAAAGATTTGCGTTTTCTTGGTAGCGATGTGGCCATGAGTCTCCACGCCGGCGAACTCCACGACCATGGAGGCTATGTCCACGACGCTGGTGCAGTCATATATAATTGATTTGTTATTCAAATGATAAAAAAATGATTGTTTAATAAAAATAACTTTGTGAGATTGTAATTGGGTGAGATTTCGCTCGACCCCCTCCACCCCCCTAAACGCCTCGCATAATTAATGGACGCCCCCTTGTTAAAAGAATAAAGGTGTTTATTCCGGAACTTACAGTTTTTATTTGAACTCCGAATACCACGATCCGCCACACGTTCACGGTCTCGATCGATGTTAGTTTTGGCGCAGCGCGGCTGACTGAAATATCGGAGAGCAAAAAATATTGATCATTAAATTCGTATTTTAAGGTTATATTCTCTTTTTACTTTTCTTTTTATGTTTATTGCACGAAATTAGAGTTATTATTAAAAGAATAAAGGTAAGTTTATTCCGGAGCTTACAGTTTTTGTTTGAAGTCCGACTACCACGAGCCGCCACACGTTCACGGTCTCGATCGATGTTTGTTTTGGCTCAGCGCGGCTGATTAAAATATCGGAGAGCAAAAAATATTGATCAATAAATTCGTGTTTTAAGGTTATAGTCTCTTTTTACTTTTGTTTTTATGTTTATTGCACGAAAATATGAATAAAAAATATATTTGACAATCTTAGAGTTATTATTAAAAGAATAAAGGTGTTTATTCCGGAACTTACAGTTTTTGTTTGAAGTCCGAATACCACGATCCGCCACACGTTCACGCTCTCGATCGATGTTAGTTTTGGCGCAGCGCGGCTGATTGAAATATCGGAGAGCAAAAAATATTGATCATTAAATTCGTATTTTAAGGTTATATTCTCTTTTTACTTTTCTTTTTATGTTTATTGCACGAAAATCGGAATAAAAAATATATTTGACGATCTTAGAGTTATTATTAAAAGAATAAAGGTAAGTTTATTCCGGAACTTACAGTTTTTGTTTGAAGTCCGACTACCACGAGCCGCCACACGTTCACGGTCCCGATCGATGTTTGTTTTGGCTCAGCGCGGCTGATTGAAATATCGAAGAGCAAAAAATATTCATCAATAAATTCGTGTTTTAAGGTTATATTCTCTTTTTACTTTTCTTTTTATGTTTATTGCACGAAAATAGGAATAAAAAATATATTTGACGATCTTAAAGTAATTATTAAAAGAATAAAGGTGTTTATTCCGGAACTTACAGTTTTTGTTTGAAGTCCGAATACCACGATCCGCCACACGTTCACGGTCTCGATCGATGTTTGTTCTGGCTCAGCGCGGCTGATTGAAATATCGGAGAGCAAAAAATATTGATCAATAAATTCGTGTTTTGAGGTTATATTCTCTTTTGACTTTTCTTTTTATGTTTATTGCACGAAAATAGGAATAAAAAATATATTTGACGATCTTAGAGTTATTATTAAAAGAATAAAGGTAAGTTTATTGCGCAACTTACAGTTTTTGTTTGAAGTCCGACTACCACGAGCCGCCACACGTTCACGGTCCCGATCGATGTTTGTTTTGGCTTAGCGCGGCTGATTGAAATATTGGAGAACAAAAAATATTCATCAATAAATTCGTGTTTTAAGGTTATATTCTCTTTTTACTTTTCTTTTTATGTTTATTGCACGAAAATAGGAATGAAAAATATATTTGACGATCTTAGAGTTATTATTAAAAGAATAAAGGTAAGTTTATTCCGGAACTTACAGTTTTTGTTTGAAGTCCGAATACCACGATCCGCCACCCGTTCACGGTCTCGATCGATGTTTGTTCGGCGCAGCGGACTGAAATATCGGGGAGCAAAAAATGTTGATCAATAAATTCATGTATTGAGGTTATATTCACTTTTTACTTTTCTTTTTATGTTTATTGTACGAAAATACGAATAAAAAATATGTTTGACGATCTTAGATTTGTTATTAAAAGAATAAAGGTAAGTTTATTCCGGAACTTACAGTTCTTGTTCAAAGTCCGAATGACACGATCCGCCACACCACGGAGCCTAGATAAGAGAAGCACGTTCTAAGACCGTGACCACTGACCAGGAGGCTCAGCGAGGCCTTTCAACTTGTCCCCAAAACGAGAACAAGAAATGGTGGCGCTGGGGTGCTCGGACACCTATATGTACACACCTGTATATACATGTACGCTAAACATGGGTGCGATCTAAGACAAATCCCAGATGATGTACCTAACCCTCATTAGTGTTAAGGTTCAATTATCGATTTGGCCGCAGCGCCTTGGACCGCGCGCTGAGTTGCTCGTACAATTTTAAACGCGTTTTTCTCGAAACCACTTTTTTCGATCTCGGAAGACGGATTACTCGACCACCTTTGCATGCATCGATTTCGATTTTGAAATTTTGATAGCAGCTTCACAATTATATTCTTTATGGGAGTACGTACCCGTTATTTGATTAAATGTAAACTTCTTTTTATAAACAATTTACTGCTTTTTGGCAAAAAATCGATTTATTTCCTTCAAAGTGCGCTGTTTTTGCAAATCTGAAAGCAAATTTCTAGGTAGTCTGATAGCTAAAAATATATAAATTATCATTTTTTTGGTTTTTGTTTCAGTTCTTATATTTTACGAGAAAACCGTTCTCCCGTGAAGCTATATGTAAAAAAAACACGTATTTCTAGATGGGCTGTATCGCCGCCATGTTGAGTTTGAGATCTTTTCTCGCGTTTGCGTTTTTTTTTCCGAACCGTCATGAGGAAATTGTGAATCGGCGGATATTTCGGCGTTTGAAGTCACGAGCTTTCTAATCTCACGACTCGTGAGGTTAGAGACTCATCCGATCACTTTCACCTCGTTGACCAATAGATTACTATATATGTAGGTGCCGCTGCACCCCAGCGCCATCACTTCGGGACATTTTCGGGGACGCCTTTTTCAGCGCCTTTGCATTGCCGCTGAACCTCCTGGTATCTAGGCTCCATGCGCCACACGTTCACGGTGTCGATTTTTCGATCAACCTTGCACCCGTTTTCAAATCGTTCCTTAAGAAATAAGGCTCCCTTGTTCTTTGTTCAGAACAAAGAACAAGGAAGCCTTATCTCTTGAGGAACGACTATGAACACGGGTGTCAGGCTTCGATCAGCCCCCTGACACTGGCCTACTATGCCTACCCAGTTAAGGCGGAATGACACCTCATCGCGGTCGGTATGGTAGGACAATTATAGATACCTAAGAATCTCTGAAACGGCTCTTCAGATCCCGTCGAAACTTTGCCAAACGCCGTCAAATAGATAAACGAACGGCTGCCTGCCCCTCAAATTTGCTGAATTTGAGAAAAAAAAATGTAGATTGGCTTATGATAAGTCACTGTACTTTTTTTCTCTCAAATTCAGAAAATTTGAGGGGCAGACAGTTGTTCGTCTATCTATTTGTCGTCGTTTGGCAAAGTTTTGACGGGATCTGAAGAGCCGTTTCAGAGATTTTTGGGTATCTATAATTGTTTTACCATACCGACCGCGATGAGGTGTCATTCCGTCTTAAGTAATCAGCTAATTCAAGTTTTCGAATCTTCACCACCAACCTTTATCGAAGGGGATGTCCTGCTCTAAAAAGCCGGAGAAGTTATTCTTATTGCCTACTCACTCTCAAATGAAAGCAAATTAAATAGGGAATCTAGCAAAAAAAGTCAAGTTTGGTTTGTATCATTTAGTATAATTTTTCGTCGATCGACCTGAGAAGCGTCCGTGTTCGATCAACGGCACCGATCGCTGACGGTCGATCATTGGTTCTTTTGGTGATTTCTCCGTCAATTTTATTACGAACGGGATGAATCAGATCTCAAATGAAAGAAAATTAAATAGGCAATCCAGCAAAAAAGAAACCGTGTTTGGTTTCTATCATTTAGTATAATTTTTTGTCGACCGCAATTATAATTTTTTGTCGAAATTTTAGCGCAAGACTCATCGAAAATTTGTTTCACTCTTTTTTCCATGAAAAACTTATTGCAGGGAGTAAAAGCTTAAATTTCCTTTTGTAGAAAGTTTTGTACGATTTTTTCCGCAAAAATATTGAACTTTTTGCAAAAATCGACCCCGTTTATAAAATGAAGCCTAACTCTGAAACTATTGGGTTTTCGTAAAATGACTGAGAGGGTAAAAAGTTACATACAGTAATTTTGGATGCATCTAATTTTGCTCTCCTTCCGCTCCTTTTTCAAAAGGTCTTCGACGCGATCCGAAAATAAAAAAATTGGATTCGTCTGTCCACAACACGTTTCGCCATTGTTCAATCGTCCAATCTCGATGTTGGAGGGCCCACTGAAATCTTTTTTTTTTATTCGGAGGATGCAGCAAGGGTTTCTTCTCCGCAACACAGCCTCTTAGTTCAGCGTTTAGCAAATGATGCTTCACTGTTGTCACGGAGACTTGATTTTCATGCGCTTTAATGAATGAAGCTTGGATTTCAGGCACTGTTAAGGGTCGATTTCTTCTGCTGGTCATCACAATCCGATCCATGTTTTTACCGGTCACTTTGTGTTTCTCCAATGTTGTGTGCACTCCTTTCACCGAAATTTTTAATTCTCGCACCATTTCCCGATACGGACAACCCTTTTTATAGAGAGCAATTACAGCGCATTGTTTATCGAGAGCGATTCATTTTTTTCGTGCCATCTGAACGTGATAGAGAAAAATATTCGCAAAAATCGAGAATTTTTTTTCATGTATTCACGTTTGAAAAGTTAGCGCAACTGAAAAACTCTGTCGACAATGCTCTTTGTCCTCCTACAAAAATGTAAACCGATAAGGAGTGGAGAGGAACAGCGAGTTTTGCCAAGAAATAGAAAACATCGTTTTGTTTACATTTGTTTTGAACGTCGATCTTTCGATGCCACTCTTTCGAACGCCATACAACGAGAGATACAAAGTGACCGTTCGGTCACTCCTTATCCTTATCGGTTTACATTTTTGTCGGAGGATAAAGGGGATTTTGCCGTTTTTAGCGCGAGGGGCTCGAATTTTCATTGGGGTTTCGCGGGTAGGGACTGGCTTTATTCGACGGGTGTCGTTCACGAAGTAATCGGGATTATCCGGAGTATTTTTTCGGGCTTCGTGCTAAATTTGCCGGGTTCTTATTAGCGTCGGCCTTGAGTGTGAAGAGCTCGCGATTTATTGTTGGCTCGCAAGGCCACTCGCCGTTCGTGACCGAGGGGAGCGGGGGATCTCGTGAGGCACGGTTCAGACGCTGGGATGAGGGGGGGGGGGGGGGCGGTAGGGACTTTGCAATTTTTAGCGCAAGGGGCTCTAATTTTTACTGGGGTTTCGGGGGCAGGGACTGACTCGATGTGGGGGGGGGGGGGGATATTCGGGGGACACGCAAAGGGGATACGAGGGGGACGCACGCAAAAAGGGAACATGTACTATACCCGCGGAATTACCGAACTCTTACAACAAGAGAGAAGGTAGAAGAATAAGCCGCAAGCACAGACAGAGAAGTGCGCACGGTCCTGTCTTCCAACACAAACTGTTGGAAGACTGCTTTAGGAAGAAAGTCTTTCTTGATATGAAAATTAGGAGGGGTTCGACAGTGGGAGAAGGAACCTTACGGAGAGTGTGGTCTTGGTCATTTAGTTCTTCGGGGATTGGCCCATTGGTCATGAATATATTGGTTGATTAGCGTGATTGGTTGCGGTATGATGTGCGTGTAGGTTACAGATTTGCTAGGCATGCGCGTGACATTATTTCAGGGCATCGATTCTGACTAATATGCGTATGAAGAAAAGAGACCTTCGTCCCGTGTTTCGGCGAAAAAGCACATGGGAAATACAGTTCGATATCCGAGACCTAAGCATGCATGCATAGTTTGTGTTACGTGAATGTATGGATATGGTGACTTCTCATATCAAGAAGTTTATATATCGGACTGCGCTGCGAGACCGGATGTCATATTTTTTGTCAGAGTTATAGATTCGTCGGAGCCGTCTAGTCTATGTTATGTTTAAATAATCTAGGGTCGAGGCTTCTCTTGGTCCCCATGCGGATGGGCCGACGTAGAATTTTTGGAGTCTGTTGATCGAGTTGATGGTTGGTTTTGCGTTCGACAGCGCTTCTATGAATATGCCCCTGAGATCTTGATCTTGTCGACAGCCATTGGCATAGGAAAAGTGGATCACTGTCGGTGCTGCTATCGTGCATGTATCGCTGTGGGCTGAATATGCTTGCGAAACGTACGCACGTTTTTTTTTACGCTGTTATTCGTCTTATTCTTAGATCTATACATTTAATAATAAGCTTATAAGGGCAAATGAGGATATTGGGAATAACCGAGAGAAGGCACATTCGCTAGGATATAACATTTGATCAGGTTTGTTGGGGGTTGCAATCGAAATATAGTGACACAATAGTATGAATTAGCACGGTCATTGATCGACTTACAATGTGACTCGAATATATTTGAGGAATGGTATCTAATATGACGGTGTAACTTCCAGTTATCCTATCCTTAGAAGGTACGTGTGAATTTCATTATCACCTTATAAGAAAGCGTGTGTGTTTTTTTTGAAAAAAAAAAAAAAAAAAAAAAAAAAAATTTGTACGAGATTTGTTTTTTTAAATGATGTATATATGCTTTTTACTTCACTATATCATGATATGTATGCGTTTTCTCCTTTTTCCCCCTTACGATCACATACTTATGTATTCATTTCAACTTATCTTACTTGGCAAGCTTAAAAGAACAATAATAATGAGGATAGAGAAAAACTTTATTAAGCATAATTAGAATGGTCGTTTTGATGCTTGAGTATCCTCTCGTGTGAACTCAAGGGAAAGAAACGTGGCTTAGGTGGTTGATTGCACCTTGAACGATCGGAGATGTTAATGTAGAGATCATGTGTTGCAGCGTTGGTCTGGGATTGATCCTTAGGTTCGACTGACGAGGCTGTTACGAGTTTATGATGTTCTTGACCAGTTTCACCGTTAACGTTGCCCTCTTAGGTTGCTTAGCCAGGTGCATCAGGAGGTGCGAAACCGAGTCCCATACTGCACCGACGAGGTAGATCGACCAGCCATACACAGTATATAGGCTGTACGTATGGATCACCGTATCTGCGATGAGCATGATCGTTTGCACGACGGATAACATCCGGGTGACACCAGCGTTTGCCCTACCGAATTGAAATAATTTTTCCCAGGTGCGATTCCAGATGGAGTCCACTTGGTATTGTAGGTTGTTGTTATCCAGGCGATTCAACAACTTCTCCCATTGGTTGACAGTGTTTTGACCACTGATGTCCCGTGCCATATTATTCAGGACAGCGGGTTTTCCACGGGAAACATTATTCGTTTTCGTACGTTGTCGATATCTTCTTCGGAATGGACCTCACATGATGCTAGTGATGCTGGGTTGGTGTATCGCCACGTTGTTGCGCCAGACTTCTCAACTGGACTAAACTGGGGTCAAAGGGATCCGCCCTGGCCCACCAACGGAAACTGGAGCTCTCCGTGATTTTTGATTTTCCGGAATCATAACCGGGGTTTCGAAGACCGGAGCTCTCCTGATTTTTATATCGCCGGAATTAAAACCGGACTAAACTGGATGCACTTGCACGGGAGGCACGGTTGCGGTATGCGCGGCCGCTCAGGCTGTGGGTTATGGTAGAGGGGTCGGGAGGGCCGGGTTATCGTGCGAGAGCGGGCACGGCTTCTTTTCAGAAGCGCGGCGCGGAAAACTCCAGCTTCCACCCGTAACGCAAGCTGTCCGCGCTCCAATCCGATGCAACACACCGTGGGGGCGCCGGTATTGCAGCCGGGCGTGCATCGATTCCCATACAGATCCCGTTCGGGGGCTTCCCTCGGCTGGAATTGTTCGATACGTTGAGCAACATGCCGCTCAACCGAGTTCTGCCCACCAATCTAAAACCAACACGAAAACGAAATTGGAACTACTACAAAAAAAAAAACAAGATTGGAGAAAGGCCCTAGCACAAACGTACGTCAGCGACTCGGGCACGTGCACACAAGCGACATTGTCGAAAGCTGATCTTGTGACACGATTGAACAAAATCAGGTCACAACTCCCCACCCCTTACGGGTGGTTACGGTTAAGAGAGCTACGTGATCTCAGACGGCAAAAGCCGTTATTTGGAACCTACGCGGTAGCGATAATTGTCCTTCTCGGTTGCTGTCGGTAATTTAAAGATGGGGGAAGGACCGCGATCCACTGCGTGTTATCGGCGTCCCCCAGCACAAAAAACAAAACCATAGACCAAAAAAAAATGTTATTGCATAAACGGTAGCATGATTGTCTCTTCCCGTTACGTTTCGGTAGCACAAATATGGGGAAGAGACAGAGTTCTGCCGCGGACGGATGCTCATCCTGCGACGCGAGAAATAGTGAATCAAACGCGATCCACCCTTACCACTACCAAGGACAGAACAAAACGAACCGTAATCGGACTCACCCAATCAGCCGTTGCGTCCTTATTCCGGTGGTGGCTCCGGAACATTGCAGAAACTGTTCCAACCTGATCCAATCTTTTCTAGTGTAGCTGGTGCCGGGAACCCGAGTTGCTTCATCACAACTCGCGGGAACGGTAAAGCGTCGCTGCCTCTGTGGACGCCAAGGCCGAAGGCCGGGCTGGCATGGCGGAGATCTGTCGCCATGTTGCCACTTCGCCCAAGAACTAGGGTCAAAGGCTCGCACTGCTGGAACTGTGAGGTGTCGCCACCTCATACGAAACCTATGGGCCCGAGGTCCACATTGCGGGAGCTATGGGGTGTTGCCACCCCACACGAAAATTACGGGCCAGAGGCCCTTAACGAAAATTTTTAGGGGTCTGCCACGAATAAGGGCTTCACCCGAGGGGTGATGGTACTTGCGTCCGACCCGACGATAACTATTACGTCCTCCTAAGGAAGGATTTCATTCGGGGGAGACGTATCGGTAGCTGAGGGTGTACCCCGTAACTGCCTTCGCCGGTTTACGCGTTCGGTAACTGGTCCGCGTGGTGTCGCTACACGGGAGCTTGTCGAGAAAGTATTGTCATCCAGGTTCATCCCGGGAGGCAGAGGAGAGTTCCTCACTCGCCTCCTTGCCCGTTTCCTGATTGCAACGGGGAAACGGGTCGTGGACACGCCTAACTGACCACATCGGTAGCACAAGAGACGCCAGGGGCCCGGACATTCTCTATGCCAGTAACCCGTTTTGCCGTAGTTCCAGCAGCTGGGTTCACTCGGCCTTTCGGTAACTGTCGTGGTCCTCGGGGGACCACTCGGTACCGGGGGCACGGCTTTGTTCGCCTTGTTCCTCTGGAACTGGCCCATAAATCGCCTCGGAAATCACCGGCGTGGCGGTGCAGACCGCCGGGGGCTCCGCTCTAATATCTCGAGAACTTCGCGGCCGCTCTAGGCGTTACGCATCGGCCGCCTATGCACGACTCGGTCGGGTCGGCTGTCCTAAGGTCGAGGCTCGCGGGCCTAGTGCTTGGTCGGCGATCGGTAAAACCTCGCCCGCTTCTTCGGACGAGCGTTCCGAGAGCCGCGACGGGAGCTCGGATACCCTGTCTCTGGTCGCCATGGGTGATTACCCCCGGAACACTCGGAGCACGAGGGTATGCCTGGCTGAACTGAGAGCTGAGGGATTGTATCCCCCTTTTGTCGAATTTAATTCGACACGATCGAGAGCGGCAGACAAAACAGTAAGCAGCAAAGATAAAAAACTCAATAATTCCGTCTGTTTAGAATAATAATATTTTCCAAAAAGGCAAGATCGGGGGGCACCTTTTTTTCCCCGTCCGAGAACCCTGAAACAGGATAACGAGCGAGAGCGAGAGAGTAAAATAAAAATAAAAACCCTCTTGATCTGAAATAAATCTTCGAATTTCGGGAGCTAGGCAAATTTACACCCCTTCCATCGAGTAAAATTGGACGGAATCGAGAGCAAGTTATAGAAACAAAAAGAGTTTCCGTAAAAAAATCTCTCTATCCGAAATAACGTTTCGGATCTCGTCAGCTGGGGGAATTTGAATTTTTTTCCATCGAAAGAATCCGACGGACACGAAAGAAAAGGAAAAAAAACGTAAAAAAATTCTCTCGATTCGAACTAAATTTTCGGATTTTATGGGCGGGCGAAATTTACTTCCTTTCCGTCGAGTGAAATTCGACGCGATCGAGAACGTGAGAGAAGAGAAAAAAATAGTTAAAAAATGGTCTCGATTCGAAATAAATCCGAGGGAAAGAAAAAAACTGAATCCCTTTTACAACGGGAGCACGCGACGTATATTCAAGTTTTACTTGATTAGCCGGGCCACCTCGGCGACACCCCATGGGTGATATCGCGCGGGTCTCGGCTCGAGGTTCAAGAATGGAGCCCGAGAACGATTTTATCGATCTCGAAAATATGAGAGCCGGCCGAAAAGGTATAAAAAAAACAAACTATAAAATCTTTTCGGAATAACGAGAGCGGTAATTTGGGTCTCGAAAAGTAATTTTCAAAACCCCGGGAGCAAAACAGACAAAAATGCGCAAAACAGAACAAAAAATTCCATTTCGAGAGCTTGATTTCTTTTGCGAAATCGGCGGAAGCAAACTTGGAATTTGACAGCCTTTTTTTCTGTCACATTCTCAAACACGGGAGCTAGCATGTTTTTTGTCTTCGAAAATAATTTTTCGCAATGCTGAAGATCGCGGAAAGAAACAAAAAAGGTCTTCTTTCTTTCCTTCCCCTTCGATTTTTTTTTGAAGTCGCGAGAGCACACCGGGGTAGTCGAACGAAAACTCCCCCCCCCCCCCTATAACGAGAACGACGCGGCTCAGGGGAGCCTTGTTTCGTGGAAACGATGCAGAACGGAGTATTAAAAAAAAATTACAAACTAATTTTTCGACTGCGTCGGGAACTCATCTATCGACGATTATTAATCCGAGCCGACGATAATCCGTTGGCGTCGGGAACAAATTTTGGGTCTCGACCCAAGGTCAAATTTCAAACTAGAACCGCCGGAAGAAAATAAAAACGATTCTTTTTTTCCCACCCGGCGAAATTAATTTCGGCCGGTCCGAGAGCACCAACATTTTTTTTTTGTTCACGGGAGCACTTTTATTCGGGAGAAATCGCGAACATTTATTCATGAAGTATACATCGGGAACACACGGTTCGCATTACGAGAACGAAGAGAAAAAGAAAGTTGTTCCTTTTCTTGACGAGAGCGAGAACTTTTCCACTTCGCAGCAACGCGGATGGCAAATTCTGTCAAGATCGCTCCTTTCGCGGTCGAAACCACTCGGTAGACCGCGTGAGACTCACTCACTGAATATTCGATTTTCGGGAACAGTGAGGAAGGGCTCGAAGGGAATCTTCGAAATTTCTCAAACCGTCCAGACAACTGTCACGATTTCCGGGAATGTTATCGCTGCCCGCACCGTGCACCGCGGCCTTCATAGAAGAACCGCGTCGAGCCAGCGCGAAGCTACAGTCCGAGACCTCATAATTTTCGGGGCGCCGGAGAATTTGTATCGCCGGACTTCTCAACCGGACTAAGCTGGGGTCAGGGGGATCCGCTCTGGCCCACCAACGGAGACTGGAGCTCTCCATGATTTTTTATTTCCCGGAACCATAACAGTGGTTTCGAAGATCGGAGCTCTCCTGATTATTGTACCGCCGGAATCATAACCGGACTAAACTGGACGCTATGGCACGGGTGGCACGGTTGCGGTATAGTACGGCTGCTCAGGCTGTGGGTTATGGTAAAGAGGTCGGGATTCACCAGGAAATAGCGTGAACTGTCACGGAATTGGTCACTTACGCGACACTGGTATCGTGACAGATTATGTCCATTGATTTAACGTGCTGTACCTAGCATGTAGCCCTAACAACACGGGCCCCGCGACCTCGGGGTCGGAGAACGCCGACCACCGCGGCGAATATGTACACACACACGCTACGCCTTCCAGTTCACATTAGGAGGCAGATCCTAATGCAACTACTGGTCAAGTCGAGTGACTTTCCAACACTCTAACAACTCTGTAGCTTGCTGCCCGAGCTAATAAAAACATAGCTCACCCGTCGGGTGCACGTAGTTGCCCTGACCAGCATGTGGCCCAACTACTGCCACCACGGAGCCAACCACAATCGGCTAGTACCGCCCCGTAGGACGGCGGGCGAACTAGCCCCCATGGTACCAATCAGGATCATTGTGTCCGTGCCCACATTGACATTGGTCTATCAGCGCTTCGGCTTGGCGGTGTCGCTACTCATCGAGGTACCCGGGCCCCCGCGGGCCTTCACGGATGTCCCTAACCTGCCACCGGTATCGTGACAATATAATAAAAGAACGTTTTATGTTATTGTGCAGAAACAGGTGAGTTGACCACTCGAGAACTTTTAACGTAGACAAACTTAACATCGAACGCGAAACGCGAGTGAAAATGTCAAACGCACTGGAGCGAGAAGACACCCGATGCGTGCCTCAAACGCAAGAGCGAGAGCGCGACGTCGCGCGAGCGAGATCACGACATGGCTCTCTACCGCGCGAGCCGTATAACAACTACTCATCAACTGTCACGATACGTGAAAAATCGGGAGCGATTGCGATTTGGAGGACCACCGGCTCACGCGAGATTCGTTAGCGAGATCGTACCTCGTGCGATCAAGGCCGGCGCGGGCGGGATTAAGCGGGGGCGAGGCAGAGCGCGTTCGCAGAAACAAATGTCAACACACTTGCGGGATCGAACCATACGAAAATCGCCGATTTTAACAAGAACTTTATGTCACACAATATCGAGAGCTGAAATATTATAAAATTATATTCTAATTCGATAGCCGTAATTTCTGTCCGAGTTACCTCGAAAACGAACCCGTAACATGACGAGTATCTTTCTCCATCGGTAAGCCTCCCCGGGTCATCGTGCGAGATCGGACAAGGCTTCTTTCTAGAAGCGCGGCGCGGAAAGCTCCAGCTTCTGCCCGTAACGCAAACGGCACCGATTCCCATTCCCATCCCGTTGAGGGGTTCCCACGGTAGGCATTGCTCGATACGTTGAGCAACACGTCGCTCGACGGGGTTCCGCCCACCAACCTAAAACTAAAACGAAAACGAAACCGGAACGACAAAAAAAACCAAACACGATTGGAGAAAGGCCCTAGCACAAACGTACGTCAGCGACTCACGCACATACACGCAAGCAACATGGTCGATAATTGATCTTAAAAAAATACCCGCGATTCGAAAAAATCACGTCACAAAGTACATCGTAGTGTAGCGTTTAAATTTATTTCTGGATGCGTCGTTCGTCAGATATAAATGTAGAGTCAACATAGGGGGAATATCATTTAAATTGGTGTTAGATAATTTTTAACAGACGGTGTTGTTTTGCGGAATTCGAATTTGTTTTTCGGATATCATAAAAGTTATACCCCTTGATGTTTCTAAATAGGTTGACAACAGCCATCTGAAAAAACAATGTAATTGTTGTGGTTATTCGATTAATTGTCAGAGTTTGTTTGGGTTTGTTGATTCTTGGTGGTTTGTTTTTGGTTTTAGTGTTAATATGCGAGTATCGCAATCGGTTCTCATGCACTATTCGTGTCTTTTTATTGTATTAGATTTTTACGTTACTCTTATCCATTTTGTTTAAGACCTTATGCGGCTCGGTATAATGGTCTCCGAGTTTACCTGGCTTGGGATTCTTTTGGAGATAGGATAGAGGAAATATCCTACTTTCAAACTCTTGGGATTGGCGTTCTTGTCATAATATTTCTTCGAGCGGTGTTTTGAAGACTAAATTTTCATAGGAAAGTTTTCTGATTCTCGAAGTGGGTCGCTTGACGGCACTCTCGGTAATTTGTGAAATACTATTTCGTACGGAGCTAACTGCGTACTTTCATGAACATTTGTGTTATACGAGAGCATTGCGATTTTCGACCATTGATCCCATTCGTTATCTTTGTCCGTATATTGTTTTAAAAATTCGACTAGCACATGGTGAGATCTCTCGAGGGATCCATTGAATTGAGGATGAAACGCGGTTATTCGACATCGCTTGATATAAAATCATTTTGCGATCCGTTTGATGAGACCGCTCAAAAAGTTACTTCCTTGATCTGTTAAGAGTGTTTTGGGTGCCCCAAAGACGCATATAAATACATCTTTATAAATGCATCGGCGACCATTGTCGCTAGTGCATTTGGGAGTGGAATCGCGACACAATACGAGAGATTATCTTGAATGGTGAGGATGTACTCGTTGTGATTCGTGGTACGTTGCGTTGGACCTACTATGTCCATTGATATTTTTTCAAAGACTGTGCCCGGAGTGTCCGTTATAATCATTGGTTGTTTTGTTTTGACTCTGACTAATCTTTTCAGATGACATTCTAAGCATTGTTCGATTCTCTTTCGGACATCCGATTTCAAATTTTCCCAAAGATATTCGCGTTTAATTCTGTTGTACGTTTTTGAGACACCTTTGTGTCCTCCGATTGGTGATTTGTGCATCTCGTGAAAAATTGAATCTCGTTTTCCAATTGGCGTGTAGCTTAGAGTTACTAAGCAGATTATTATTTTTATTTGACTCGTCTTAAATGTCTCTTTCGTAATGTTTATGACGTCGGTCCACGCTAGGTACTTGACGTGTTTATTATGGCAAATTCTCAATGATTGGATTTTGAGGGTTTCGCAAATTTCCCTTAGTTCTTTTACTCTTTTCGCGAGGTTCTCCGATATCAAGGATAGTGACTCGGAAATTTCGCCTTTGATGACTAATGCAATATTATATTTTTTTCCAACCCTTTTGCTATAAGCTTGGCCAACAGTCAAATCCTTCCAGAGGGAAAGTTTGTTTGCTTCAAATAACTTTCGTGCTCCAGAGTCACATGGTTTGCTAGCTGAATCGACAAAATAGACTAGGCGATCGTTTCGGAAATGAAACAATTCTTTCGTCGTGACACAATTAACAATTTGGAATTCAGGTACCTATGTTCCGTGCGTCAGAGGCATCTTCGGAGGATTGCGAGTCAACCGAATTGGAGTTAGAAACTTTTGGACCGTTGGAATTAGTCAGAGGAAATTTCGGAATCAGGGATACGAAATGCTTTGCGCTGGCTAGGGCCCTCAGCTGCTTTTCGGCCAATACCCTTCTTGGGGCGCCTAACACGTGCGGATTTTATAACCTCGGCTTCTGTTTCATCGCTACTACTTTCCTCATAGTTTACGTTCTGACGGTTTCGACGTGTAAGGTGCCGGGGTGCGAAACGCACATCTGTCCCTTCTGGTGAGGGTGCATTGGCTCTTGCCGGTGTATCGTCGCCAAGTGTTTTTTTTTCTTGTGCAGTTTCCTTTGTATTTGGAGTTACGTTGTTCGTCGCTTGAGAGCAAGTAGCGACGTTTATTTTTTTCCTGAGGGATCGGGTGGACGGCTACCTGAGTTGTGAACCTTATGGGCCTTCCACCTTCCTCATCGCTACTACCGGATTCCTTTGGCAGATGGTTTGTTTCTAGTAACGCGTTTTTTGCATTTCTTATTTGTCTTTGTTTGCAGTGAATAACCATTTCGGTTTCTTCTAATTTTTCAATTGGATTACGCGACATTGCGTCTGCGTTTGAATTCAAAGTACAAGGTTTATAGACAACGTCGTAATCGTACTCGGAGAGTTTTAGTCGCCATTTGAGAACGCGTGCATTCGTGTCTTTGGCCGTTTTGAACCAAGCCAAAGGCTTGTGATCAGTGACGAGAGTAGTTTCCTACCAAATATATAGGTTCGGGATGCTTTTACGCTATAAATGATAGCTATTGCCTCTTTTTCGTAGGCGTCGACCGAAGGGATGCTCCTCTTAATACGCACGATGTGTAGGCTATCTTTACCTACTTCACCTTATGATGAACGGTTTTTCGAAATCAGGATATTGGAGAATCGGAGCTTCGCATAATTTGCTTTTCAGGACATCGAAGGCTTCTCGCGTTTCGTTTGTCCATTTGATATCGACTTCGTCTTCGAGGAAATGAGTTAGAGGTTTCGCGATTTTTTAAAAGTCTTTAATAAATCTACGGTAATAGCCGGTTGAGCCTAGAAATTGACGAATATTTTTGACGTTCTTGGGTATTGGGTTCTTAGGTATTTTGTATATAATAATAATTATATACAAAAACCGCAGTGGTATTATCGTAAAAACAAACAAAGCAATCATTATGCTGCGTCGTCTTGTCCTCTAGATCAATGGTAGTAACGCCAGTTGCTCGATCCGCCACAGATTTTTAAATTAATTCAATCGTTCAAATCGTGCCTATGGTCATAGGTGGCAGTGCACTCCCCAGAAGCCCCTGCGCCCACCGCCATGACGTCATTACGTCTTTCTGTGCGATCCGTGACAGTCGCAGAAAAATACGTCTTAGAAAATCTTCAGGTTGCGTTTCTAGAAAGTTGCCTTTTCGTTAAAAATGAGCTCGTCGTCAGGAGAGTATTCGGGGAGTTCCCCGAGATATAAAAGTCCGACAAAAGATTCTCTCATGGAAAAATTACGACGCTTGGAAAAAGAGATCAAGCGGTCACGATCGCGCCATGGGCGTTCAAGATCGCGTCATCGAGAGGGGCGAGCATCAGAATTGCATCATCGAGAAAGGCAACGAAGATCGCGTCATCGAGAAGGGCGATCAAGATCACGTCGACATTTGAGGAGGAACGAGTCGTTGGACTCTGACAAGGAGAATGGTGAGCGTATCGCTGTCACATACAGACGAACGTCGCATTCGAAGCATTCGTACTCAAGGAGTAAATCGAGGTCCACAACTTATGATTCCGACGGAAAGAGTGGTGAGCGCCATCCGCGAGATGCGTCACACTCCAGTCGTGACCAGTCCATAGAAGCTCAAGGGTTAGACATAGAGGGCGGTGAGCGCAATCCGCGAGATTCGTCACGTCCTGGTCCCCACACAACGGTGCCGGTAAAACAGACCGAGGGTAAGGAAGAGCAGTTACCGAAGGAGCTCGATGAATCGACATTGGGACTCCTGGGAGACGACCCGTCGAAATACGATCAACGCGGTCCTGATATACATCTGACAGTGGCCGAGCGCTGGTCAAAGATTTTACGGGATGGGCTTCCGAAAGATCAAAAGTGCGACCTCCAGGAAAAATACCCAACAATAGGCAATTGTCCGTTAACTAAAGCACCGAAAATCAACCCGGAAATAAAGTCGGCTTTGTCAAATTTGGCGATAAAGAAAGATGCGTACCAGTACGCGGCTCAGAATCAACTGGGAGCTGGCATTAACGCCATTGGCGCAGCATTAACAGAGGTCCTGAGAGCGGAAGGGAGTACCGACCGAGAAATTGACACATCAAAATTTATTGAACGATTGGCCGATGCAGGCAGAATTCTATCTGACCTACACCATGACATGTCCAAAACAAGGAAATCGTTTATTGTCCCGGGGTTAAACCCCATTGTCAAAAATATCGCCAATGACAGCCCAATTGATTTATGGCTATTTGGAGAAAATTTCGCAGAAAATCTCAAGGCAGCAAAATCGATGGAAAAATCTGCCAAGGATCTAACCAAACAAAGTGGTTACCAGCGAAGCTTCGGGCACGCGCCCCGTGACGGAAATCGCAGGTTTGGATCATCCTACTTAATACCGAATAACTTCTCGAGAGAGCAGCGGCCGGAGAAGTTAAACTGGCACCGTCCCTCCGGAGCGAGTCACCGGGGCACTCAGAGGAAGGGACAGAAATCGAAAGACTTCCGGAACAAGGACAACCGTCGACCCAAGGAGTAGACTTGGTAAGAATCGCAGGAAGAGTGCGATATTTTTTCCCTACGTGGAAAAAATTGACTAATGACCCGTCCATTTTACAATGGGTGCGGGGGTACATTATTCCCTTCGTGAGTGAACCGAATTCACGAGTTGAATATAAACAACCAAACTTAACAGAGCAAGAAAGTATTGCTTGCGAATCGGAGATTGGTAAATTGCTCAAAAAAAGGCGCAATATCTAGATGTGAGCCGTGCGAAGAGCAGTTCGTTTCGTCATATTTTCTCGTCCCAAAACCTAACGGTGACATGCGCTTTATTCTTAATCTGAAAAAACTGAATAAGTCTATTTCAGCACCGCACTTTAAAATGGTGGATAAAAAGATAGCTATTCGATTAATGCGGAAAGATATGTTTATGGCGACAATAGACTTTAAGGACTCATATTTCTTGATCCCGGTGGATAAAGCTAGCAGAAAATATCTCAGATTCAGCCATCAAAACACGCTATATGAATTTAACTGCATGCCGTTCGGTCTATGTACAGCCCCATACGTTTTTACTAAACTCATGAAGCCAATAGCGCAAAAATTGAGATCAAAAGGGTTTGTGTCTGTTTTTTTATCTGGACGATATCTTGTTATTCGGACAGTCGGCTCAGGAATGCCGAGATAATGTCCGAGAGACTCAAAAGTTAATCGAAAAAACCGGGCTGATACTAAATATGGAAAAATGCGTCCTTGAACCGTCGAAAGAAGTGAAATTTCTTGGTTTTCTTTTCGATTCGGAAAAATTCTGCCTGAAATTACCGCAAAGCAAAAGAAATCAAATATATGATCTCGCGAGAAAGTTTCAATCCATTGACCGTTGTCAAATCAGAAAGTTTGCCGAGTTTATTGGAACTCTAGTAGCGGCAAGCCCCGCAGTTCGGTACGGGACTCTATATACAAAGAACTTCGAAAGAGAAAAATTTCTAGCGTTACAAAAAACAAATGGAAATTATGATAAGATTATGAAAATATCGAACAAACTAATCCCAGACTTAGAGTGGTGGACAAAAAATATAAGAGAGTGTGCTAACCCGATAAGAGAGGACCATTTTGAGATGGAAATTTTCAGCGATGCCTCGTTAACAGGCTGGGGAGTAGCTTGCGGGGAAAACCGGACACATGGGTTTTGGAATAGTCAAGAGCGAGAAGAACATATTAATTATCTTGAGCTAAAAGCAGTTTTTTACGGGCTCAAATGTTTCGCTAAAAATAAACACTCATGCGAGATATTGCTCCGCATTGATAATACGACGGCGTTGTCATACATAAACCGTATGGGCAGTGTTCAGTTTCCCAAGTTGTCAAATCTATCAAGAGAAATCTGGCGGTGGTGCGAGAATCGCAATTTATGGATTTTCGCTTCATACATCAGTTCTCGCGATAATAAAGAAGCAGATGAGGAGTCAAGAGCCAGGCAAAACGAAACCGAGTGGGAATTAGCTAGTTGGGCATACGACCAAGTAGAGTCAACTTTCGGGGATTTCGACATAGATTTGTTCGCGTCAAACGTAAACGCAAAGTGTAAAAAATTCGTCTCTTGGCACAGAGATCCAGAGGCATGTGCGGTAGACGCTTTCACCATACCGTGGACAAACTTATATTTTTACGCCTTTCCACCATTTGCCGTCATCTTGAGAACGATTAGGAAAATAATTATAGAGCAAGCAAATGGGGTGTTGGTTGTGCCGTTTTGGCCAACCCAATCGTGGTATCCCCTGTTTCAAAAATTGCTCGTATCTCAACCAATCCTTTTTCATCCAGAAAATGACTTATTAATTGATAATTGCAGGCGAGCTCATCCGTTACGAGCCTCACTTTCCCTGGTTGACGGGAAATTATCGGGCAAGCATTTGTCTTGAAAGGAGTCCCTCGTGAGTCGATACCGATAGTGATGGCGTCGTTGTCAGAGGGAACAATTAACCAATACCGGAAACCATTGAATCTATGGTGGGATTTTTGTCAAAAGCAGAGAGTCAATCCTTTTCAAGCTCCAATAGGACGCGTTCTCGAATTCTTAACAGCCTCTCTATCCCACGTAAAAACTTATGGAACGTTAAATTCGTATAGGTCGGCCCTAGCATTAATAGTTATAGGTGATATAGAGCAACATGCCATTATCAAGAGATTTTTTCGAGGCGTGGCTCACCTACGCCCGCAATCAGCAAAATACGACGAAATCTGGGATCCCGAGCCAGTATTATGTTACCTCAAAACGCTGTGGCCGCACGACACACTGTCGTTTGAGGATTTATCAAAGAAATTAGTAATGTCGTTAGCACTAGTGACAGCACAAAGAGTACAAACTCTGTCAAAGATTTGGTTAAGCTGTGTCGAGAAAACTGAGAAAGAGATAAAAGTCAAGATCATAGATCGTATCAAAACGTCGGGTCCGGGAAAAAATCAACCCCTTTTGTGTCTACCGTTTTTTAAAAGACAGCCGAAGCTGTGTGTAGCAACATTTATTGTGAAGGCAGAACCATCGCAATGGTCCAACCTGTGCTACCTCGCCACTAGGGCATACGCTACGGGCTTCTATCTATCTTTGCAGACCGAGAACCACGTCCAAGGGTCGGGCAATGGAAAAATCCTTTGACTTTCGCTGGATCGACTAGCGAAGAGAGCAGTTTGGCCACGCGGCGTCAGTCCCGACAGCTCTACCAGGGCGTAAGCCCCAGCGGAGACACCGATGACAACCCCGCGTGCTCACGGGGAACCTCGGGAAGGCCTGCTCCCGTGTCCCGCCCGGACACAGCCCAGAAGACAAGGATCTGGGATAGGTAAGGGTAGATGGATTGTGAACCTAGTGTGGGCGTGCTGTCGGGGGCACAGCTGGGAGTGCTGTGGGCCCGCAGATTGTGTTGCGTGTTGTTCTGTGTGTGTAGTGTGCTTGTTTATGTTTGTTAGTGTATTCGGCGGCTACCTATTTCCCTCTCTTTCTAGAGACCGTGCTCCCACGGCCATGGCGGATCGGATGATTCGCGAGGATTACGAGTCCGTCCGCCGTTCGCCGAGGCTTCCGACAAAGGTCTCGGCTAGGCCGCGGGACACCCGATCTCCTACCTACCCCCCACGGGCCTTGACAGAACCCGTGTGCTCTAACCTATTCGGGATGGTGTCTTCATCCCACTAGTCTAGCTATCATCCCCGGCCCATCGACTTTTCCCCCCTATGTCCACCCCCCCCAGACCTTGTACTCAGTCCCCTACTCAGGTTCTACCGCCCCCTTTAGCCAAAGGGTCTCCCGACAGAAGTCGGCTAAAACAGAGAAGGCTTCCGCGGTGGCCACCAATTGGCGCGCCGCCGCTGGCCATACTCTCTCGCCGATGAAGTCCCGCAGAGCGACTCTCTGCGGTTCGAAGTTTGGGCACTCGAGAAGGAAGTGCTGGGCCGTGTCCAGCCCTCCACACTCACAGTCTTCCTCCTCGGCAAGCCCGAGTGACGCGAGACGCGCCTCGAAGTTGCCGTGGCCGGAGAGAACCTGCGTAGTGTAGTGGTTCGGCCGGAACCAACCCGCCGCCAATCTCTCCCGGATGTTCCCGAAGAAGGCAAATGTGGTACGGCCTTTGTTGGAAGACTGCCAGGCGGCCTGCCACATGTTGATTGCCTCGTCCTTGACCCTATCTACGGCGTTATTCGCCCCCGCTGGAATTACCACCCCGTTTATCTCGGCGTCGTGTCCCTTTCTAAGCTGGTATCTGGCCCCGGCTTGCTTCAGTAGAATGTCCACTGGAGCAGCTCCTGCAATAACGCACACAGAATCGTATGAGACGGTTCTGTATGCCCCAGTGACCGCGATCAACGCTAGTCTCTGGGCGCTTCTAAGGACTCGAATGTCAGCCTCTCTACAGAGGTCTGACCATCCCGCGGCGGCATATGTCACCGTCGGGACAAAAACCCCCCGATATATAGCCCTGACTACATCGAATCTAAGTCCCCACCCAGCTCTCGCGATTTTCCCCAGACGCTCGAAGAGGGATGCGCTCTTCTTCCTAAGGTAGGAGCAATGGGAGCCGATTCCCATCTCCTTGTCAAAATGGACGCCGAGATATCTAACGCTACCCTTGAAAGCTATCTTAGCTGCAGCATCCCCTATCCGGATAGTTGGGTATCTATTGGCCATATCGGGCCTCCTAGCAGCGCGGCGCACGCGGTCGGGTCGGTCTCCTCCTCTCCTTCCAACTGGCGCTCTGCGCCGCCATTCACTCTTAAGGAGTATGGCTTCTGTCTTTCTTTGGGACAATTGCAGCTTGGCGCTCTGGCACCAGGCTACAATTCTATCTACTATCGACTGTGCCCTAACCTCTATTTCCCGCCGCGAGTTGCCTTCCACCATGACCATGAGGTCATCGGCGTAGGCAACGAACCTGTTCGGGGCGATTTCCTCGAGGATTCTCAGGAGCCCGTCGAACATGAGGTTCCAGCAGGTTGGGCCGAGTACGGAGCCCTGCGGGCACCCCCTCGTGGCCTGCTTGGAGACCTCGCTATTACCCCACGAAATTCCCACTCTCCTATCGCTAAAGTAATTGCGGATAACGTTGAAGACGTTCCGCGGGCATTCCCTAGTTTTTAGACTATCCAGAACCAGGGGCCACCACACGGTGTCGAAGGCACCCGAGATGTCGAAGAGGAGTGCGACGGCGTACGTGTCAACAGACTCGGCCACCATCCTGCGCATCTCCACAATCGCGTCCTCCGTCGACTTGCCCGGAACGAAGCCGAACTGCCGCTCGGAGGTTTTGCCCGGGCCCATCGCCGACCGCGCAATGCGCCCCTTGAGAGCTTTTTCGAAGAACTTACCTACCACGGAGAGGAGGCATATGGGCCTATACGAATTTGGGTCCTTTTCGTCCTTGTCCTCGCCCTTCAGAAGGACTCGGAGGGAGCCCCTCTTCCAGGCAGAAGGAAAGACGCCCAAACACAAACACGCGTTGAAGAGACGAACCAGCGCATCGGGAATGACCGCGAAGGCCCTTTTCAGCACGACGACCTCAATGAGGTCGGGTCCCGGGGCCTTCCCGCTCTTGAGGGTTTTAAGGTGGGCAGCAAGCTCCGCTTGCGCGAAAAGCGGGTCGTCGGGAGTAGCGGGTGCATCGAAGGCACCCTCCCTGACTTCCCGCTGTTGGGGGGTGTCTTCCTCTTCCCGATCCTCAGGGACGTGGGCCTCCAGGAGTAAGCTGGCGGTTTCCTCCATGTCCATTGTGGAGCCATCGGCTCGCCGGAGTGTGCTGAGCACCCTCTCAACTTGAAGCTTGTCCGACTGGAGCTTATAGACGAAGCCCCAGGGCTTCTCGTTGCCGTGCGACGAGACGAAGCTCCTCCAGCTTTCGAGTTTGACCCTCTTCACCTCCCGGCTATATTCCCGCAAAGACGTGCGGTATTCGAACCGGATTTCGAGGCAGCGAGCATCATCCCGTTCCCCCTGAAGAGCCCTACGTTGCCGGTGTACCTCCTTTTTGAGGTTGGTCAGGTTAGCAGTCCACCACGGGTTGGACTTCCTGAAAAACTTCTTCCTTGGCATCGCCCCCTCGCAAGCCTCCGTGAGGACGCTCGTAAGGGCGCCAGCCATCTCCTCGACTTCTACGGGGGACGTCAGCGGGAGCGCCTCCAGCCTTTGCGCCGACAGATCAGCGAGGGTCTGGTCGAACCGCTCCCAGTCAGCTCGCCTTACGTTGAACCGACCGACAGCGGGGCGCCCGTCATTTCCCTCAGCTTTCGGCACCCTCAAACCGACGTCCAGAGCGTTGTGATCGCTCGTCGTCCATTCCTGTCGCACTGTCCACTCGCCGACGAAACGGCTCATGGAAGGCGACCCCAAGGTTACGTCGATGTATGACGAACCTGTGACCGCCCAGAAGGTTGGCGGCTGGTTGACATCATTGTGGACGGTGTATCCATACTGACGGATAAGCCGCTCCAGTTGGGCACCGCGCCTGTCCGTGTCCTGAGGTCCCCAAAGAGAGGACCGGGCATTGGCGTCTAGTCCGACGAGAACTCTCTGCCCCCTCAGCGAACGAAACACCACTTCGAGGTGCCTGAGGTGCACCTCAATCTCGTCGCTCCACTCGAAGTAGTGGGATACAACGTAGAAGGAGAAGCCGGGTGCCTGCACCATCGCACAGACGCAGTGCGTGGTGCTCAGCTGCGAGACGAAGATCATCTGGAAGGAGGGGTTGCACACCGCCACCGCCGCCCAGGGGCGTTCTGAGCGGACAACAGCGACCCTCATCCCAGTCCCTAGTCCATAGAAGGTGTGGCTCGTGCCTTGGCGTCGGACGTATGGTTCCTGCAAAAGTAGGACGTCCAGGCGTTTTCCGGCAACGAGCGAACGCACCTCAGCCGAAACGACAGCCGAACGCCTGGCGTTCAGCTGCAACACCCTAATTTTATCGAAGGCTCGGCCGCCCGGTGCGGCCACATTTACCGCGGTTTCTACAGGGGGGCGGGTTGGGGGGGCTTCGACGGTGACGCAGCTAGCTACCTGAACGCGCGCAGCCACGGTTGGCTGGTTTACTTGCCTAGCTTGGTTCCCCTCGTGTCTAACGAGAACTACTCTAACGGCGCGAAGGCCAAACTCCTCGATCCGGGCCCGGTCGGCTACCTGCCCGGCACCCCGGGGGCGGCGCGGGCCGCCCGGGGCCGACTCCCTGGGAGGGTTAAGCCGCGCCCCCGCCTCCCGAGCCGCCCCGCGGGTGTTCGGACGCGCGACCAGGCCCCCCGCTCGTCCATCCACAGACATACCAGCATTCATACCGTTTTTAAATTTTCCCATTTTTGTTCCCACGAGTACGGTGGAAAGGAGGTCTCCCCGGGCAGAGCCACCTATGCCCGGTTCGGGGGGTGCATGCATACGACAGGGTTTCCCCAGGTGCCCTGAAGGGATCGTTAACGACTGCAGCAAACAAATAAAACAAAAATACCCTCCGTGCAGCCAGCAGACTATCGGCACGATGCCTTCCACCTCTAGTTTCGGAGGTTTTGGCCCCGCGCCCTGGGGCAGCGACGGGCCGCTGTAATTATACAAAATAAAATAAAATAAAGGTAAATAAGGTTCCTAATTAGTACGTTGGGGGCACCTGGTTCCGTGCCATCACCGCGACTGAGGTCACGGCGAGACCGGGCCCAGGATACCCCACCTGAAAAGAAAAAGGGGAAAGGGGAAACCCGGGTACCGAAGCACCCGGAACAACAACAAAAACAGACAAACACAACATCCGGAAAGAACAACATGACAACCTGAAAGAAGAAAGAAGACCCCGAGCACCGAGGTGCCCGAAATAACAATAAAAACAGCAGTCAAACACAACAACAACAACAACCAACAAACACAACAACCTGAAAAGAGGAATGAAAACCAAAGTAACGAAGTACCTGGAATAAACAACAACAACAGAAAAACATAACAACCTGGAAAGATAAAGGAGAGCCAGGGTACCGCAGGTACCTGAAGTGTCAACAACAACAAGCAAACATAACAACCTGGAAAGAGAAGGAGACCAGGATACCGAGGGTAGCAGGATACCGGGGGTACCTGGAGTAACAACAACAACGGCAAACGTATAAACCTGAAAAGGAAAAGGGGAAAAACCAGGGTACGGATGATACCTGGGGCAACACCAACAACAAGAGACACCGCAACAACCTGGAAAGAGAAGGAAACCAGGGTACCTGAGGTACCTGAAGTAGCAACAGCAACATAACAACCAGAGTACCTAGGGTACCTGAAGTAACAACAGCAACAACATAACAACCTGAAAAGAGAGGGGAACCCAGAGCACCAAGGGTACCCGGGTGACCACAATAACAACAACAGCACAACAACAACAACAACAACAACATAACAACCTGGAAGAGAAGGAAAACCAGAGTACCAGGGTACCTGGCGCAATAACAACAACAGCAACAAACCCAACAGCAACAGAAACACAGCAAACACAACAACAACAGTCAACAACAACAGTCAACAACAACAGTCAACAGACAAACATAACAACCTGAAAAGAAAAGCCAGAGTACCGAGGGAACCTGGGTTAACAACAACAAATCGACAACAACAAACAGACGGGGGGATGGGAGTCCCTCGGGGGACCGGGGGGGTTCCCCCCGGTGTCTTAGAGGATCCCTGGGGATCCCTGGGGATAAATGGGGGCAACTGAGGGTCCCTGGGGATCACTGGGGGTCATTGGGGAATCCCTGGGGGGCATAGGGAGTCCCTGGGTGGGACACAGGGACACCTGGGAGGTCTGGGACACGGAAGGAGGCAGGAGGGCAGGTGCAGGGGTCGCCGGGAGTCGCGGCTCGTTCCCCAGAGGGACAGAGCCGCGGACAACAACCTGAAATAACAAACAAATAAATAAATAACAACAACAATTACCTGGAAAGAAAGAAAAGATTATTAGACGGGGGGGGGGGCTGCCCGCGGCCCCAGCGGTGCGTGAACCCACGCCCACATGGTCCCGCGGGATTTTCCGGCGTTCCTTGTCGTCATCCCCTCCCCCCGAGGGAGGGTGGGATGCCGACGGAGGGTGGTCGCCGGGGGGGGCCTGGGATACGGGAGAAGGTTGGGGAGTAGGTGTAGGGATCGACGGGAGCCATAGCTCCGTTCCCCAGGGGTCCGGGCGGGGCCATCCCGCGCATACACATGGGGGGAGAGGCGCCAGGCACGGGCGAGGGAGGCCAGCAGGACCTGTCTGAGCCGTTCGCGTCTTTTGCACCCCCCAGGCAATAAGTGCCTGCACAAAGGGGTGCATCCGATTTGGCATTCCGCAGCATGTCTGTGTGTAGCAACAGTCTTGGACTGTTATATCCAGCGTTCGGCAAGGCTGCAGCCTAATAACGAAGACTTTTTGTTATTAACACATAAGAAACCTCACCGCGTAGCGACAACGCAAGCGATACGGCGATGGTTAAGAGAGGTGATGGCCAAAAGTGGTATTGACACCAATACTTTCGGTCCACATAGCACAAGACACGCGGTTACGTCCGCAGCATATCGTAGAGGTGTCGATATCGAAACAATCCGAAAGGCTGCGGGCTGGACGAAAAAATCGAGTGCGTTCGCGCGGTTCTACAATCGACCTGTGATCAGAGACACAAAGATATCTAAAGCTATAATCACTTAGACTGTAAGAGTTGTCATAAGACAGATATTACCAATGTTAACCTTAAGTTCATTTGTGTACACGTTACAATACTCTTAAATACAAATTGCATAAAACTTTAAACAACTACCATTGATCTAGAGGACAAGACGACGCAGCATAATTAGACGATCAAACGAACTTACCTAAGTGATGTTCGATCGTGATTATGCTAGACGTCTTGTCCGAATAGATCAAACCCCCCCTGGTTTTCCCAACCCTTTCGATCTATTCAAGATGCAATTTGTCAGCTTTCAAATATAATGGCGTCATGGCGGTGGGCGCAGGGGCTTCTGGGGAGTGCACTGCCACCTATGACCATAGGCACGATTTGAACAATTGAATTAATTTAAAAATCTGTGGCGGATCGAGCAACTGGCGTTACTACCATTGATCTATTCGGACAAGACTTCTAGCATAATCACGATCGAACATCACTTAGGTAAGTTCGTTTGATCGTCTAATTTTTGCGACATCTTGCGCAACATATCAAAGCGGATTTTTTACAATCGCAGGGAGTTTGCAATACATCCGTACAAAAACGTCCCATTAATATTCATGAAAATATTTCTAGTAACTGACAATTTTGAGGCAAACCAGGCGTATTGAATCATGTCTCGGAATATTGGTGACGATAATTGATGGTGAATTATTGAATGGATTTTTATACAATCTTCCCGAGAATTAATTTCACGATTCTGCTCTAATAATTCGCTGCAATTTTGTAAGAGCTTTATGAAATTTTCAACTTGTCTGTAAAAGTAAACGTCGCAAGATGTCGCAAAAATTATTGCTTTGTTTCCACGATAATTACCACTGCGGTTTTTGTATATAATTATTATATGACTGAAAATGGAATTTTTCCTAACCGACTTTGTTATTCTCATTAAAAAGCCAACGTTGCTCCTCATATACTTTACAATGAAAAATAAAAAACCCACCGTTATGGATTATTTTATTGGAAAAAAAGAAAATAATTTTTAAAAATAATGTAAATAAATTTTAAAGAATAATGTACGGATTAGGAACGTTTTGAATAGTTGTTGGGATAACAAAAAAAAAGATCCGAAGGAGGAATCGAACGCGAGACCTCTGGCGCAAAAGACCGAGCCCTAACCGTCTAGACTAGACGGCGGCTCGACAAGTGCCTGACATTTTAACCACATAAGGCGCCTAAGAAACTTTGAATTGATTTTTCTCGGAATTTTCCGAGTAGTGCGTCCTAGTACTTTAACCACGTGAGGAGCTAGGGGTCCTCTTTCACCACAAAAAAATTCGGCCAAATCCCCGACCCCACGGTCGTACCGTCTCCTTGTAAGGTTGACGGGAGGATAGCGAAAAAAGCTGATATAAAAAAAGTTCACTGTGTGCAGTCGTTCAGAGAAGCTTGGCTGAAAGATCCAATGTTCCGGGTTTGGCTTTTGCCTGATTTAAACGACACTCACAGGGCTAAGTGCAAGTTCTGCCCTCTCTCCTCGATGGTTGATGAGTTAACCAATTTAAAACATCATGCTGCAACTACAAAGCATAAAAATAATATCCCTGGTTCTCTTTCTGGACAAAAACCTCGGCAGCAGCTAACGGCTTTGGGGTTTCACATGGGTAAAAAATCTGAAACCAGTAATTAAAATAAAGCAGAAATAAAATGTTGTGCCTTTTTTGCCGAGGACAATATACTATTTTCAGTCGCTGACCACTTCTCCGACCTTTTCAAAGAATGTATAACAGATTCTGTTATAGGCAAAGAAATAGAGCTTAAACGCACAAAATTGACAGCTATGACAAAAAATGTAATCGGCAATCTTTAGAAAAACCGCGTAACTGAAAAATTGAAGAATTTTTTTTCTGTTCTAACTGACGGGACCACCGACATATCAACGATAAAAACGGTTTGTGTCGTCGTGCGGTACTTCGATGGGGATGCTCAAAGAATTTGTAGCGTATTCTGGGAGCTGCACAACCTATTTGATTAAAACCAAACTGATGAGGTTCAATTAGCGAACGCAGACATTATACACTGCATTGATTCAGTCGTTCTCAAGTCGTGGTGTCCCTTTAGGAAATATAATCGGCTTCGCATCAGATGGCTGTAATGTCATGATGGGAGACAACAACTCGGTGAAAACCCGACTCCTACGTGATTCACCGGGAATCACGATCGTCAAATGTGTATGCCACTCGGCTCACCTGTGCGCAAGCGAAGCCTGCACGAATATACCAGAATCTGTTGAACAACTTTCCAGAGACATGCACAATTTTTTCGTTCCAAGATTTTGTGGAAGTTGAACCACACAAAATTCTCAAACTATCGCAAACCAGACGGCTGTCGTTGTCTGCAGTTGTATCCAGAATACCAGAACAACGGGAGGCTTTGCGTTCGTCTTTCATTGATTTTACAACAAGAGCGAACGAAGAAAAATCCGATGTCATGAACCGAGCAATATCGATTCTAGAAAAATTATGTGACCCGTTTTATCGCATGTTTCCTGGATTGGGCGCTTGTTCTATTTACAAGATTCAATTTGGAATTTCAAAGAGAAAACCTAGTTGTGACGGAGCTTCACGACAAGATATGTATGACCTTTACAAAGAAATTCTGATTCGGTATCTTAGCCATGGGTATGTAACAGGAAGAGTTCACTCGAGCCAACCCAGAAAATGATCAGTTCGAATTGCGGGACAGCGAGACATACCTTGGAGTTAAAGTATATGACATGGTGAAGAAACCGGAAGTAATCGCCAAACGCGCGGAAAAGGCTTCATTCATATCATACTGGAGAGTATTTTTCAAGCTAAATAATTTATTTCAGTATTTAATTATTTCAGTTGATAACTGACTGTATGAACATATGTTCTTTTTTTAAGACCGCTGCTTTGGAGATTCGCGAAAGATATAACATGGAAGATCCAGTACTCTCCAAGTTAAAAGTTTTTGAACCCAAGTCAGCCTTGTGTATCAACTTTAGAGACCGTTTCCTAACCTCGATGCCTGTTGTGGAGGTTGTACCGCGCATCATATCACCTTACGACGATGTCTCAAAACAAGAAATTGATGACCAATGGAGAAGGCTGGCCATGGCCACGGCATGTCATCCTCAGGGCATTTGTGGTGTAAGTGAGCCGGACAAGCTTTGGGCCCAATTATCAAAGACGGAGTTTAATGAGTTGGCTATCTTCGCTTTTGCAGTATTGTCGGTTCCACACGCCAATGCCGATTGTGAACGTGTGTTCAGTAAGACCAATCTCATTAAGACCAAATTGGGGAATCGATTGATTACTGAAACGGTCAATGGCACATTGCTTGCGGCAGAATGCACAAAGGGACCTGACCGAAACGGCTCTTGCGTCAAATTCGAACCGACCCGTTTTATGTTAAGTGGAATGAATCCCGAAAACTTATATGGAAAAAAAGGAAAGCAACACAGAAAGATGACACAGATAATCAAATGACAGAGGATATCGTATTTGACACTATACATCGAGAAGATACATAATAATGTATGTAAAATAAATAATTATATAATATTCGAATGCATTCAAGAAGACATAAAGAAGTCGTTACATAAAGATGTTTTGAGTTTTTACGTACTTGTGAAGAATGTATCAATATCAGCTGTCTTAGTTTCTTAATCTAGTTTGCTTATACTGTGTAGGTAATACACAAATGTTACGTTACCGTAGAAAATAAAGTATACTCCATATAATATGTCTATGCTATACTTTTATTATATAAATTTGATTCATTAAACAATATAAAAAATACTAATGAATAATAATACGAGATTTCAGACCATGTCTGTACGAGGACAAGACGTCGGTGTCGGGCAACCCTGAGCCCGAAAGGCATTCTTGGAAATTCGTAGTGACCATGTGGAGTAGAGAAGGCGGTTTTCGGTTTGTCTTCAAGGTTCATTTCAATCTGATGGAATTCGGATGACAGGTCAAAGACCGAGAAGTAATTTGCGCGTCCTAATTGGTCTAAAATATCTGAAATGTTCGGTAGTGTATATGAATCACCGATTGTTTTGTCGTTTAGGGCTCGGAAATCAATTACCATCCGCCAACGTTTATTACCGTTGGAGCCTGGTTTTTTCGGTACTATCCAGATGGGACTGTTGCTTGGCGATTCCGAATGGTTATTTATATTGGTTTCTAATAGCGCGTCCACTTGACGCTGGACCTCGCCCTTAAGGGCTTGTGGAAACCTATAGTGCTTGGAGTTGGCCGGCAGATCGTCGACCGTAAGGATTTTGTGTCGAAGCACACGTGTTGACTCCAATGGTTCTCCCTTTATGTGAAACCTATCTGAGTATTCCTTAATAATTTTCTCGACGTGATCTGACTCTTCTTAGGCGAGGTGATTAAGTCGCAAGTGACTTTTTATTATTTCTGAACGCTCCAAATTATTTTTGGTTTTATATGATATTCGTTCCGAGGCGGAGACAGAATTGACATTCGGATTTGATTTTTGAGCTTTAATTGAATTCATTTCGTTTTTGGAGTTTCCGTTCAATTTTGTTTTCGCGTTTTCCGCGTTTTTATTTTTCATTGTTCTTTATTTGTGGCCTTGAATTGATTGTAGGATTTTTGTTCATCTTGATTCTCGGTCGTTCCTCGCTACAGAGATATTTATTTAGTTTGCCCTGATCATCACCCTCTTCGGAATGATGCCAGGATTTTGGTTGGACATTTTTCGTCGCAACTTTTGAATTGGCCTCTTTTGGGCTCTGTATTAGCGTAGTTGTCGTGCAATTCACGCTTTGTATCAAAGGGTCACGAGGTATCGAATGGGAATTAAGAATTGCCATGCAGTTTGGACTCGGATTGCTCCCTGACGGATCTTCGATAGTGTCGAATTCCTGCAGTTCCACTACTGGCACGATCAGTTTTACAGCATCATTTGTGGTATTATAAACCTTCAAACCAGCTCTTCCGTGGATGTTCGTCACCAGGCAATCGCCGGCGTATACATCTTCACGGATTTTTAAAGGCGAGAGGTATCCCTCTCTTATTGTTTTGTCCCTTATTTTCACGCGGAAGGAAATTTCCGAACGTGCTGGGATGTCTATCACCTCATCGGGTTCACTACGTTTTTCAAAAGGCCATGATTTATCCCCATATTTGAGACATTCCGTTCGGTAATTAATATTGGATTTGGTTTCAAAGAGATATTCAGACCCCAGCAGACTGGGGTAGGAAAGCGATACATGATCGGGTATAATATGGAATAATGATTCGAAATCGAATACACGAAGTAATACGCTCCCTAGTCCGAATACCGGTAACGTGTTAATTTTATGACATCTTCTTCGTCGATGCCTACCATATTTTTCGTATATTCCTTTTTTATTGGATTGGGGATGGCTCCGCTATCCAACAGCATTGAAATTGTCCCTTTCTCTGGTAGTGCTTCGATACACGCCAAGGATAATTTATTAAAATTTTCAGAGTTTATTGGGTCGGTCGGATATTCTCGTTAGGTGCTTCTAGCAAGACCGTGTTTGCTTGACGCGTTTGAGTGGGGGGAGGGGGGGGGGGGGGGTAGTGTCCGCCCGAGAGGCACTCGGTCCATCTCCTGACTGATTACGTGAATAATTATATTCGCGGGTACGACAGTTTTCTACCGTGGGCCCAATTTTGTTGCAATACCAACAAGATGGCGCATCAGATTTCGGAGAATTATTTTAGAATTTAAAGCATGTATCCACGGTATAGCTGTGATTATGACAGATTTGGCCCTGAGGAGCAGGCGGGAGGCGTGATTGATTGCCAGAAAAATTCGAAGATTTCTAGTTCGCGTAGGAAATTTTCGTTGTGACCGGCCTTATCGCAAATTTGACACGTGACAGCCTTTCGTTCGGGTTTATTCCTTCTACATTGGTCGGCACTGTGTCCTTTACCTTTGCACTGCTGAAATGTAACTGTTCCAAATCGGCAAGTTTTTGTTGTATGGTTATCCTTTCTACAAATGTGGCAAATTTTTACCGGTCTGGTTGGAATGGATCTAACTGGGGGTGCCTGCAATTCCCTACGCGCCTTGAGGTCGCGATCGATTTCTATAGCATGATCTATAGAAGTTGTGACATCGTCACACTCAGGGAGACGTTGCTCTATTTCTTCTCTTAACCCGCGCTTAAAGCACGAGAGGAAGTAGTCATCTAATGTTTATCTGAGGACGGCATTTTTTCCCTTACTATGGAATGCTTTTTGCGCTTCAAGTATTTCTTTTGCTTTGGCCCTGATCCGTGTGGAAACATTGATCACGCTGTCGCCGCTTGCTTAAAAAATGCGGCTCAGTTCTCCCAACAGTTGCACCTCAGTTTTGTTTGGTGCGTATATTTTTTTAAAGAATTTTAAACAGTCTATTTTTTCCAACTTCGACGCTTTAATTACTCTACAGGGTTGATCTTCTAATTTGCTCCGTACTAATCTTACATAACGTCTCTCGGATTCGGGAGGGAGCGTATTCCGTGCATCTTCGCATCCAGCTACAAAGTCTGAAAAGGGGATATTTTTCCGGTTGAATTCCGGAACGATGCTGCTTTACGATAATACTTTACGAGGTACATTTAATGTTTTTACTGAAGGTTTTTTTGGTTCGAGACCAGGAAATAATTCAGTACTGGAGCTCCTTAATGAATATCCCGATTGTTCTGCTAGATCTTCCGTAACATTTAAATTTAATGAGCTACTCGATTCGTCAGCAGACATTGGATTACTCAGCACATTCCCTTTGCTATCCCGATTGAGCTCCCAAAAATTAATTTGTCACATCCTGAGTGGATGTGAGGATATACATTTGCGCTTCCCTCTTTGTAACCTAAGCCTAGCGCGATAGCTCGGGATGAGGGTAAAAAGAGGTAGTGTTTGGGAAAATTGGATGACCGCGATTATCCGAGTAAGGAATAATTGGACAATCTTAAATTCCATCGACTCGGTGCTTATTGAAAGAAACCAATCTGTTTAATTCGATTGAATTGATAATACAGAAAATATACAAAATGTGGTAACTTCGCTTACATTGATCGTTGCGGAGTCCTTGCGGTCACCGGAGTGTTGATTCAGGTCTGAACGGTAAGGCCGCTTTGCAGGTAGGCCGGAACGCTCGGTGACAGGTACGCTCAGCGAACAACAGTGATGGTACGCGCACACTTTTCGATATAATATGGATTATGTATTTTTACCCCGAGCCGGGGATCTGAGTTAAATGACTATTTGCAAACAATTCAAACGCGATGATACAATTCGGATGTTTTGTATGGTTGTATTTAGACTTCGGATGTTGGTACAAGTCGCGTTTAATTTTACAATAGCACTCGAATTTAAGTCATTTTACAGAGAAAAGTCCTTTCGCTAGGGACTCGGGAAACCGATGTCAGAATTCAATGTCTGATCGCGATGGAAACTATTGGGAGACTAACTTCAACGAGTGGCGATGGAACTGTTACGTCCCGGAGGGAGGTTTAGGTGGGGGTGGCGAGGTTGCTGAGTTAGAGTGCGAAGTTTGAATTCATTTAGATTGCGCATTAAGACTTTGGTTGGCTTCCGCGTGAGTTACGAATAAAGTTTAATAACAGTTTGGATTTAGATGAATTTGAGGTGCGTGATTCTGGTAAGAGAGTTGGATCCACCCGATGGATTGACCGTTGATCAAATAAATATTCAGACGCGTAGATTTTGTCTTAATTCATATAGTTCACGTTTATTACGTTAAAGTCGTACAAACTTATAGTTCAGTACAAGGATACCCGTACAATGATTACACGGGAACGCAGGCAGATTGTTTAATTAAGTAAGTCGACGATTCGATTCGGAGGTCGGTAACAAAGTGACGCTCCTTCGTATCGCAAAAACGATGAGAGTTCGGTTTTGTGGGGGAAGGATTTTTTTTTTGGGAAAGTGCATTTCCTACGATTCGTTTTTAAGGGATTGGGGAATCGGTCTTAAAAGTGACGTTAATTTTTGTGATTGATGAGCGGAGTAGTAGGGGAGTATGATTCAAAATTTATTATTGGGTCGCGGCTAAGATAGGCGCAATCGCTGCTCTATTTCCAAGAATCGGCTTTAGCTCACGTATTTACGAGAACACGTGCGAGATCTACGAAGATCTCGCTGGGGGCCAGTTTTACGACCGCGTGGAGTCACGGGTGAGTTTTCCTTGGAGGTCTGTTCTGAATTTTATTATAAGGGATTATCTTCGCTTTGGTCCAACGTTTTTTCTATTCGAGGTTGCGTGAGCGAAGTTTCTCTTTCGGGACTGCAAGTATGTTCGCTCGCAAACTTTAGTTACTGTTGGCTATATTTACGCGTGGGAACGTACGCGCGACGCTTTTCCATTTGAGTGGTATGGTCTATTTCGATGGTCGCCTGCATAAGTTTTGCAAAATATCGGGTTTTGTTGATAAATGAGGCTGCCGCTATCATGCATGTTTGTATCGATAGTTTCATGGAAAAGGAATGCAAAAAAAATAAAGGCTGGGACGTAACACCTTCCTCCTTCAAGATTGAGCGTCTCGCTCAATTAGATTCAATTGAGTTGGTTTCTCTGGTAACTGGCGCATTGCCGAATGTAATCTTCTACTTGTTTTTTGAGATTGTCCCAAAAATACTGTTGTCGGATTCTGTCGAATGTTCTGGTTACGCTCTTATGACCTGCTATTGGAGATTCGTGGCATTTCTTTATAAACTCGAACCTGTTTTGCTCTGGTCGGACTGTAATTTTGTCGCGGCAGCTTTTTATTTGGATTTCGGTATCCGCGAAGATTTCTCGAATGATGTTCTTTATTTTCGCCCATCCTAAATCGTTGAGGTTACTGCGCTTTTGAGAAAATGCTGCTGATTCGACGTGTAATTTTTCTATCGTTATTTTTACATTTCGGAGGGAGTTAGTGAGATTTTCTTTTGTTAAGGGTGATGCGGCGTTTGCCTGTGTTACTAGAGCAAATACTCTTTTCGTTGGTGTTCCGGATATCAGAATTAGTCCGATCTCGAACGTGTTGGTGGGAGACATATTTTAGAAAGCCCACCTCGATTAACCGTTTGCCGATCTCGTTCGAGACTGAGCCGTCAGCAAAAATAAAACAAATATCATTTTTTTTTGGCTATTTCGATGTTGTCTATTGTTTCGATGACGTTGATGAATTTCGTTTGTTGCTCGTTATTGTTTATTGGCTCCTCTTCAGTGGTATTTGTTCTACTATTGTTGTTCCTATTTTGTGGCATAGGGGAAGGATTATTGAATATTATTACGCATGGCGCTTGTGCTTGCTGGTGAATGGATTCGTTTTCGGAGCTGTTGATGTTTGCAACATCTGGAAGGGTGGGTGGGGACTGTAGGCTGGAAGGGTTTCCGGTCGTTTTTGCTTGCTGATTACCCTTGGATGATCCTCTGTTGTTCATTACTTGTGCGCGGGAGATACTTGCGTGTGTGTTGTCATATCCGGAAGGGATGAGAGCATTATTATTTGTTTTCCTCTTTCCCCGAGTTCTTATTGAACTTAAGATATTAGACGCGGAGAACGGTATAAATCACGGCACGACGTTTCGAGATGGGTGACAAAGATTTGAAGGGTGGTATTTCAAGAATAATGTGTCAATGCTCGGCGATAGACTGGGGAACTAAGAATCCCCGTAGGGTTCGGATTGCCTTTTTTAATACACTTTGTAGGTCTTCCAGTCCAGCTTCCATATTTGGATAGAGTGGAGAAAAAAGGGGGTTCGGATTTTTAATGGGTTTTCAGCCAACCGTGAGGGACGACGTGGCAGCATGTTCCTTGGGTCTTATGGCCTAGATATGCACTAGTTTTAATTGTTTATAGACCAATCGGAGAGAGGGTCATAGGAGTCGGTTTTCCGTGGATTTTCGTAAGAAAGGCGTACCGCTATGCGCTTCGTAGGTCGTTCACGTATATTCGGTTTCAGTCGCGCTGCGGTTTTTACGACCGGGGCGAGCGGAGTTTTCCGGAGGCCCTGTGCTTGGTCCCTATACGTTATGGGACGCATAGTTGCACAATTCTTATTTTACGACGTTTCGGAGAACTCATGCCCAAAACCGTGTTCTCGTAGATATCAGGTGCGGAGAGAGCTCTGTCGCTGGACGTGACAGTGTCCACTCCCATCTGGGCAGCAAAAGCATTTTTTTAGGTTTTCTTCGTCCGGAGGATTTTCGTGTTGGTAGGGGGATTGGTTTCCCTGTTTTTGTGGCATTTTTGCGTTGATTGTGCGTTGCTCTATGCTAGCGTATTGGAGTTCTGTGACTTGACTTATATGAATTTCGTCTGCTAATTCTCTATCTTCTTTTAAGGAGTTTATGTCCATAGGTTCGGTCATGTGACTGTCCCTGAGATTTTCGTTTCTCGTAGGGGGAAATCGTTTGTCTTCTACGAGGGCTTCTTCGCTTGGGCTTTCTCGGCTGTTTGGACGGCTGGAAATTTGGTACGGTTTGCTTCTTGCTCGTCCTATCAGTGATGGGCTGAGTCCTGGTGTTTTTCAGGCGTGTACCCCGGATTTTACGGTGACGTTTAGGCTACCGTCAACTGATTCTTGCTCTGAGGGTGAAGAGGTTTTAAGCGGGGCGAAATTGCTCGGTACCACGTGGATGGTATTTTCTTCGTCCTCGTCCGATAACGATGAAGATTCCGATTTTGAAGGGTTTCCGACCGAGAGGTATTGATTAGTGTCGCTTCTCCTTTTGATTAAAATGTTGCGTTTTTCCTTTCGATAAGTTGGTGAATGCGATTGTTGGTTTTCTGACGCATTTGATCCTTGATGTTCCGATGAGTTCGGCGTTTGATGCTTTGAAGAAGTTGATCTTTGATGCTCTGGGGGGTTTGTTTTTTGATGCTTTGTGCGATTTGATTTTTGATGCTCTGAGGAATTTGTTTATTGATGCTCTGATGAATTTGATTTATTACGCGGTCTCTTTTTGTTGAGATCGCTGATGATCTGTTAATTAGGCCGGTCACCTTGCGTTAGATTTGATCCTTTGGCAAGCGGGCTTACGTACGTTTCTCTCTGAATTGCCGTATTTGTGAGGTCAGTTGTTCGAGGAATTTGGTTTTTATTGGTTGATTTAGTAGGGAAGCATCTGTGACGTCACCCTTCGAGGTAGTTTTTGATTTCCCGATTTATTTGTTATTGGTGCTTGGATCTGATGACGAATATGTTCTCGCGATACCCGGATTTGGGTGTAGGATTTTTCCTCCGTATTGGGTTTCGCTAGTACGCCATTTGAATGTGATAGGGAGATTTATTGGATTTCGAGAGAGTGCATCGGTGTTTGTATTAACTTTTCCTGGCGTTGTCACGTCCTGAGGGGACGTGGGCATATATCTATCGCAGTTCCCTCTTTTTAGCCTACGCCTAGCGCACTAGCTCGGGATGAGGGTGTAAAAGGGAAAGGTGCATGCAAATGTGGGTATGACGCAGTGACTCGATTGATAAATGAATTGATTTACGCAAATGATTGACAACTCGGGGTTTATTATAATTAACCAATTTGGTTAATTCGATTAAATTAATAATACAAAAATATACATAAAATATTTCGCTTACATTTGTCGATGCGTTGTGGATACGCTAATCTGTTTACAGCCGTCGGGTTCGGGCCTCCGCAGGTAGGTTGGACCCCTCGGTTGCGCACGCTTGGTAACAATGTTGGGTTCACGTCAGCACAAATGTTTAACACGTCGGTATTTATCACGAGCCGCGTCTTGGAATTAATTGGACATTTACGCAAAATAATACGGTATACAAGTTCAACATAGATGCTTAATGAAATTCTTATAGTTGGCGTGATTATAAAGTATAATTTTGGAGTTAATGTTCGCGTTCGCTTTCTGGAGACAGTTTTTGTAATTGTTCCGGTGAGCGTTGTTGGGAGATTTTTGTTCGTACGCGATGGAGACTGAAGAGAGAGTTTTACCCAGCGAATGATGATGGAATACTGGTGGGAGACTGGATCTGAACGAGTGGTGATGGAACACTGTTGGGAGAGTTTTACTCAGTGATTGATGATGGAACACTGACTCCAAGATTTTTCTATTCTAGCTTGTAGGATATTTTGGATGCTGGGACGGTGGAAGAAGAAGTTTCTCGAAAAGTGCATTTTCGTCATGCGTTGATGAGAGTGTGCGCCCCCGGTGGCCGTTTCGCCTGATTCCGCAGTATTCCGGAGGGAGAGGAAATTTCATCGAGAATTGTGGACAACAATTCGCGATAAATCGTCCCCATAAAAAATGGAAACGTCGGAATCACCGACAGTTGAAAGGACTCCAAGTGTCAACGGTCATCGGGTCATCACCACGAATTGCGACGAATTGAAGTGCCCAATTTATTCAAATTATTGAAATGGACAACCGTGAGTAGAAACCTAAATCAAAGGTCAAGATATAACGAAAAGACTATAAATATACTAGTCTAATAATAAGTCTAAGTCTATAATATAATAAGTCTATAAATATACCGTCAAGTGAGTTAATAATTAGATAAAATTTGGGTCAGCGTGCCATAAGACGCTATGTTTTATATATTTATAATTATATTGGCCAGCGTGCCGTAAGACGTTACTTCGGATGACAAAATTTAGGTTTGCGTGTCGTAAGACGCTACGTTGATTGTAAATTTCTATTTGTGTGTATAATTTGTCGTTGTTCATAATGTTGGGCCATCGTGCCAAAATACGCTACGTTTTACAAGAAATATAGGCAAGCGCGCCAAAAGACGCTACCTCGTATGAGAATATATTCGTATGCACGCCGAAAGACGCTGCGTGTGCGATGAACGTGCAATTCATATCGGGCGGTGTACCGACAATATCTCTGTGATTATTATATGTATTATTAGATTGGCCAGGGTGCCGAAAGACTTTATTTTAGTTATACTATTGAAGCCTGCAGGCAAAAATGCGCTCTTTTTTACCTATTTAAGAAATGTTGATAGAGCAATTGTGCCGAGAGATGCTCCAATGCATGTGCGGTTTATTTATTGAATGTGACCAGCGTAGCGATGTCGTAACCGTATTTTTATATATGTATATATCTGGAATTGTGCCAGCGAACATGAAATTATTAAAAAGCCACATATTGGATGGTTGACCGAAGCATGATATGGCTTTTTAAATGATGCACCGAACCTGACTGACTATATTAAAAATAAAATGAACCTGCTGGTTTAGGAATCCAAAAATATCAACATTATTATTATCAAAGCAAAATATAATATCAATAACCTAAAATCATACATAACAATTGTTTGACCAAAGACCGTATTGTTCGTGAGCTTATGAAAAATGTTCTCCATGCCATTGTTAGATCGCTTTCTCAATTCTGTATTTACATGAATGTATTTTTTTAACCAACCGTGCTGCTTAAACTTGAGGTTCTGCGAATTTTTATGACGCGCAATCCCAATGTTACGCATTGTTTCAAATTTTTATAGTGAATTACGTATTTTTATTTTGGCGGCAGCGTGGTCGTCAATTTTCTTTGAGTACTCCCAGGAGTGGCGTAGTGTTGTGGGCACAAGGGTTTGTGCGTATCGTGTAACTCTCGAGGATACCCCAAATCAACCTCCAAGACGTATCCCGTTTCAGCGTCGTCTGGAATATCGTCGATACATTGCTCCAAATTTTCTATCCAACGGAACGAGCCGTATGACCATGACTCACACATAACTGCACCATACAGATTATTGATATTTTCGTTACTCATTCTGGAGAAAATTTCATCTATCGCGGGCAATTCCGTCTCATCGAGTCGCATCCAAGAATCCACCCAGTCATAGGGAAAAACACCTTTTCGCGTCAAAAATTCAAATTCTGCTGCGTTAGCGCAAAGCTTGCACGTTACTATTTTTTTTTATCGGTGTTCAGGTAAGTAGTATAGCAACGCCAGTTCTAGCGTCGGGATCTCAGGGGTAGCGGGGCGGGGTCCCGCGCGGGTTGCTTGTGGAGTGACGTGACGGCGGGAGGAGTATGGCCAGGTAGTGGGGGAGCGAGACGGTGTCGCCTGTGAATTGTGGAGGGGGGAGGGGCAAAAGAAGCCGTAATTAACTAATAGATATTTTTAATTACATTAAATGAAAATGTTTACTAATAATAACCTTGTTTACAAAACACTGAATAAGAACATTTTTTTCCATTAATAATATAACAATTTTTTTGTACAATATTGTATATGTAGATATTATACATTGAAAGACCCATGTGTGTGTGTGTGTGTGCGTGCGCGCACATGCGTGCGTATGTGCGTGTGTGTGCGTGCACGCGTGTGTGTATGTGTCCATGTTTCAAAAATGCAATAAAGACGCATGAAGACTGTGATTATTCTGGAACAAAAAAACATGCACTGTTTCTTATTAATTACGTGCACTATAATATGTAGAATAATAGAATTAACCGATAAAACTTACACTTAATCGAGAATTCACGTAGGCAGGTGGGGCACATGTAGCATGGGACAATTTGATAAAGTGGAATTCGACATGTGCTGCAGAAAATTCCACTCAGCGCATTGAAACGTTCCCTGTAGTGGCCCCACATGGCTTTTGCTTCCACAAACATGTCTCGGTGTTCTAGGAAGCATGAAGTGCACTACCTTGCCCTTTCATTCGTTGCTATATAGAAATAATGTATACAGAATACAGCTCTCGGATTGAGAATACGATGACGTTGCAAGTCCAGTCTATATTTTTGCACATCATGGTTTTCACCATCACAGTCACTTTCATAGCGTGAATCGATGAATTCGAGATCATCTCTCAGTTCATCTATGTCCATGTAATCGATTTCATTACCATTGTTGTTGTAGTCATCGTCGTCGTCGCCATCGTCGTTGTCGACGATATTGTTCATTGGAACCGCACCAATTTCTTCAGGCACAGAAGGGAATCCGTTTAAGCAAGTGGTACACACGGTCCTTAGAACAATTTCATGGAATGGATCTCGGCAGTTACTGCAGAAGATCTCACTCATTACGTCGTATGTTTCTCGGTAGTGACCACACACTGCTATCACTTTTTGAAACATTGCACCCATGTGTCCAATATGCACCTCGTACAACATTATACACCACGAGATGGAATGAAGTAATGGTAATTGATGCAATAAACAGTTTGTCGCTTAAGATTATGAATAATTCGCAGGTCCAGTCTGAATGCTCGCCGATCATGGTTTTCATCATAATCGCTTCCACGACCGGATTCCTTTACTTCCAGATCACTGTCCACTGTCCAGTTCTTCTTCTTCTTCATCTATCATTTCCATCTCATTGTCGTCGTCATCGTCGTCGCTGTCAATATCGATCACTTCAATGTCACGGATTTAATTAATCATTGCGTCGTCGTCGTCATAGCTGACCATATCCATCACTTCAGTGTCGCGGATTTGATCAATCCTTGCGTCGACGTCCTCGTCGCTGACAATATCGATCACTTCAATGTCGCGGATGGGATCAACCATTGCGTCGGCGTCATCGCTGACAAGATTGATCACTTCAATGTCACGGATGTGATCAACCATTGTTGTACGTTTTTCCGCAGCACTGTTCAAAATCACTCTTGGAAATTTGAGAGAATAGAATGGTGAAAAAACGACGACCCGAGTCCGTTTTAATTATGGGAACCTCATTGGATGCGGTATGGTGAGGATGAATAGTTCATTTTTTCTTTCTTACGTGAACATTGAAAAACAAAGGGAAAACGAGTTTTTCTCATCACACGTAGAAAATAGTGGAGGCAGATATTCAAATAAATATACCTTCTAAGATACCTCATCCACGCTAAGGGTGGACGAAAAGATATTTTTTCTTAACGTCCTTTTTCTTTGCCATCTCCAGAGTGGGGCGTTATCAGAAAAGAAACACTCCATTAGTAGAGGCGGAAGCTGACCTGCTAAGGCTCAATCTCCTCAAAACCGCCCTTGGCGAGAGCGCATGGAAAAATCATACAAGTGATTAAGATGTTTTCTTTACTTTCGCTGGAGGGTTTAATGAGTTGAAGTAAAACTCCATTGGTAAAGGCGGACGTTGACCTGCAAGAATTTAGGCATTTTACGATCTCCACAAAACCACGTTTGACGACGACGTGCGGGAAAATCATACAGGTGATCGCCATATTTTTTGTTTGGAATCTCGGTTCCCTATATATGAATAACTGAAGTGCAGACGCTATAGCGGGTTACAGCCTGTTTCTCTCACGTTCGTGATACCTCATTAAAAATTTCAGTCCATATACTGATAATCTTTATATTTTCCATCGAGATAAGTAGAGGAACTAGGCCGGTTCTAACCCAGGTATCTCAGGGGGGAGTGGGGCGGGGGAGTCGAGCGCGAGGAAGCCCGGGGATGCACGGCGATGGGGCGGGGGGGGGGGGGGGGGTCCGGCATGTGGTAGCCGAGTGTGTGGCTGCGGTGGAGGGAAATGGAAGGGGATGGTGGCAGAGAGTGGGGGAAAGGGATCCAACACGCGGAAGCTGAAGGGGGGGAGAAGGGAGAGGGTTAATGAAACATACACTTTTTGTTATTATAACAATCACTTTTTATTTTTATTTGTGTGTATGTGTGTGTTCGCGCATGCGTTACAAAATGAGTCTCTATTCACAACCCGTGTCACCAAACTGAAACAAACAAGAAAAAAAAAATTTATTCTTAAGACTTTTTTTTTTACATAAACTTATTTCATTCTTATGATTCAATTCTCAACACTCACAATGATTTTTGATCCCGTGCATCTCAAACACGCCGATTTCGGCATCGCTTGGAATAAAGGCTCTCTGCAGTCCTTGCAATATTTGCCCTCAATGAATTTTAGTACTTCAACAGCTTTAGTATATGCACAGCTAAATATCCATGTGCACGCTTTCATAAAACAGATGGTGCACGCAAACTTTGTCCATATCGTTGAAACTATTTACGGCCACTCTATTTAAATAGCGTTCCGAGTATTCAAGTGTCCACCATCATCACTATCACTCGCATAATCCGAGTCATCCGAGATGACTTGATCGTCGTTATCGTCATGGTTGGCGTTGTCGACATCATCATCATCTGCATCGTCCGCGTCGTCGTCGACGTCGTCCTAAATGGCGATGACCTGAGGCTGTTCATCTTCAATAACGATGACCTCGGGCTCATCATCATCGGCCAGTTCGGCAACTCCATTGTTGACGTCCATGCGGCGTTCACCACTGTCATTGATTTCAACGACGTCACTATCATAATAGTGATATTCAGTGATATAAAAAATAACAACACCTCGAACCTTGAATGTCAATTTTGTCACAACCGCGGACATCCCACGAACCATTGTTTCAAGTTAAAAAACAGTAGCTCTCCAAGCATCGAATGCCAGTTCTGCCGCAATCGCTGCCACACAGCAGATAATTGCCCCAAGTTAAAAACAAACAGCGCTCCAAGCATTGAGTGCCAGTTTTGTCTTAATCGCGGATATACCGCTGACAATTGTTTCAAACTAAAGAACAGCAAAGCTTCGAGTCCTGACCAACTTATATACCGCTATTGCAAACGAAAAGGGCACACCATAGTAAATTGTCACACTCTCGAATATAACAATAAGTTGCGGAGCCAGCTGGGAAACGGGCTGAGCACCACTTGGACGGACGCGCCGAGTGGCCCGTTCCCGACAGAGCGTCCGGTTCACGCGATAGCTCTAACCCAGCCGAACAGCGGTATCCAACTTATATAATAGAAGCAGAAAAATTCGTCAGGTTACCCTCGGTGTGTATCGGAGCACTACCGGAAAAAGGGAAGATTTCAATGCTATTAGATAGTGGTGCCGTTCCAAATTTAATTAAAAGGGAATATACAAAAACTTTTACGGGAATCGATGAAAACGATATCATAAGATTGAACGGAATATCTGAACTACCAGCCTTCGTGTTAGGTAGTGTGTGGTTCCGCGTGTTAGGTTTTGCAACGCTTTTTCACATCATACAAGAAGATGTGCCACTTCCGTGCCCAGGTTTGCTGGGATCCAGATAGTTTTTAAAACGAAATCTAAGATTAATTACGAGATAGAATGTTTCGAGTGTGGAAATAATCTATGGCCTTTCGAAAAACCAGATGAACGTGTTGAGGAAATCGAAATCCCCGCACGCTCGGAAACATCTTCTATGTGAAGGTGGTGGACAGCACGACGAAAGGGGGATATATAGCCCCTTTCAAAATGCGTGAAGGTGTCTATGCCCGCGACTGCCTGGTGACAACCGCCAACGGGAAGGCTCATTCTAAGGTTTATAATACTGCTAATGACGCCGTAAAATTAATCGTACCGGTCGTAAGACTGCAGGCTTTCGATACGGTCGAAACCTTGTCAGCAGACGAGCTCGAATCATATTCTTCGAAAATTTCAAGTCCTTTCAATTCTTCTATTTCCAGCGTAGATTGCGTGACGACTACTTTGTTTCAGGGTCCTTCCGTGGCCCATAAAAAACCCTCGACTAACCAAGTCGCGATAAAACCTTGCCATCGCTATAACGAAAGCGATGATCAAGGAAAAACAAAACAAACCTCCAGTAGTGAGGAAAAACCTAAACCAAAAACATATAAAAAAAACGAAACAAGAGGTCAAGCAAACTGGAAAATAAAATAGTCGAATCAAACAACGGTAAAAACATAAATTCAATTTCCACCTATCAGACAACATCGGATAAAATCGGAAATAACTTGGAGCGTTCCCAAGTAATAAAATCTCTCCTACGATTAGAGCACCTTGCGCAAGACGAATTAGAACACGTCGAAAAAATCATCGAAAAATACTCAGACAGGTTCCACATAAAGGGTGAGCCTCTCGAAGCAACACATGTTCTTCGACACAAGATCCCCACGGTCGACGACCTACCGATCAACACGAAGCAGTATAGGTTTCCCCAGGCGCTCAAAGGCGAAGTCCAGCGACAAGTGGACTAGCTATTAGGGACGAGGGTAATAAACCATTCGGAGTCTCCAAATAACAGCCCTGTTTGGATAGTACCGAAAAAACCGGACTCCAGTGGAAACAAACGCTGGCGAATGGTAATCGATTTTCGCGCATTGAATGAAAAAACCATTGTCGACTCTTATTCATTGCCGAATATCACAGACATCCTCGATCAACTAGGGAACGCAAATTATTTCTCGGTGTTTGATCTTGCTTCCGGGTTCCATCAAATCGAAATGAACCCCGAAGACAAACAAAAAACCGCGTTTTCGACCCCACAAGGTCATTATGAATTCGCGAGAATGCCTTTTGGGCTTAAAAATGCCCCGGCAACATTCCAGCGCTTAATGAACATTGTACTCAGCGGACTCTAAGGGGTATCGCTTTTCGTGTACTTAGATGATATCGTGATATACGCCAAAGATTTGGATGAACACGAGAAGAAAATTCGTGAATTAATGGAACGTCTGCGTAAAGCAAATCTCAAATTGCAACCGGACAAATGCGAATTCCTTAGGCCGGAGGATAATTACCTCGGCCGCATAATCGAAAAAGACGGCCTGAGACCAGATCCTAACAAGCTATTGGCCGTAAAAGGTTTTCCAGTGCCCAAAAACGTCAAAAACATAAGCCAATTGCTAGGCCTAACCGGTAACTACCGTCGATTTATCAAATACTTTTCAAAGATCGCAAAACCCTTAACTCATCTTCTAAAAGATAAAATCGATTTTGAATGGACAGACGAGACCCAGAAAGCTTTTGATATTCTCAAGGGCAAATTGTGTGAAGCCCCAATCCTCCAATACCCGGATTTTGAAAAACCGTTTATCATAACGACAGATCCTTCAGGCTACGCTTTAGGCGGAGTCCTCTCACAGGGAGAAATAGGCAAGGATAAACCCATTGCCTACACATCCTGTGTACTACGTAGCGCAGCTCTTCGTTACGACACGTATGAAAAGGAAGCAATGGCGATTATTCACAGTGTGAAAGCTTTCCGTCCCTACATCTATGGTAGGAAGTTTACTCTCGTCACCGATCACAAACCCTTAGTTTGGTTTAAAACCGCCAAAGACGCAAACACACGCGTTCTAAAATGGCGACTCAAGCTCTCCGAGTACGAATACGACGTCGTTTATAAACCTGGTACGTTAAACGCAAATGCTGACGCTTTGTCGCGTATCGCAGTTAAAAAATCGGAAGAGATCAAAACCATTCCCCACTACGATCGGAAACAAAACGAAATGTCGGCCGACGCATGGCGGAAAGCAGTACACGAAAGACTCGAAATTTCCGACAGCGATGAAAATCCCACAAGATTTATTACTCAGGTGGAAATCCACCCGCCGTCGCAGTCAAATGAAATAAACGTCATCACTCGCTCCCGAGCGAACAACGACGAACCTCCCGTCCTAGATGGAGACGATCGACCAGTGGAAGACACACTTGTCGAGAAAACATCAACAAGGGTCAACGTGCCAGCGTCCGAAGTCTCAGATGCACGCACTAGGCCCCACAACCCTCCGCGTCGAACTCCTAGAGTCAAAAACTCAGAAGAGTAGTAGCGAGGAAACGGAGACCGAAATAATAAGTCCCGCACGTTTTAAGCTACCCACTAAGGGCATCAACCCCAAACCAGCTGAGTTCCCGACCAGCGCAAACCACCTCCTGCCATTTATTCCGGAAACTCCTCTATTCCTAATTCCGATGATCCAATAGATTCAGACTCCAGTTCGATTGACTCAAAACTTTCTGATGAAAATCCTCCAGATGAAGAAACTAGAAGGTCAGAATTTAAAATCGCGAATTGTGTCAGTACGAAAGAACAGTTCCAATTTCGAAACGACAACCTAGTCTATTTCATAGACTCGACAGGGAAACCTTGTAGCCTTGGAGGACAAAAACTATTAGAATCAAATAAACTTCCCATCTGGAAGGATTTGTCTTTAGGCCGAGCTTACAGCAAAAAGGTTGGAAAGAAATATATCGCTTTGGTCATCAAGGAAGAACAGTCTGCATCGCTCGCTCTAATAATCGAAACAATTAATCAGAGCATGAAAGAATTAAAGTCGATTTGCGAAACACTCAACCTTCAGTCGATCAGCTTTTGCCATTGCCAATACGTTGAGCACCTAACGTGGGCAGAAGTGTTTAATATCGTGAAGGACGTATTCAAAGACACCCAGGTTAGAATATTGATCTGCCTCGGAACTTTGCGCTACGTACCGGTCGAAAAACGCGATTCCATCTTTTACGAAATGCATAATTCCCCAATCAGGGGTCACAAAAGGGGTTTCCAAGACTTACAATAGAATCAAACACGATTATATCTGGGAAGATTTAAAATCAGATATTCAAAGACGAGTGCAACAATGCTTGGAATGCCAGCTAAAGAAGCTGGTCAGAGTCAAGACAAAGCAGCCAATAATAATAGAAGACACCCCAGGTATGATTTTCGAGAAAATTTCAATGAATATAGCAGGTCCAATGCAACGGACGTCCAAAAAAACCAATATATCCTCACAATCCAAGACAATCTGTCGAAATATTGCGTTGCAAATCCACTCCCGAATTCACTAGCGAAGACAATCGCTGACGCATTCATAAAAAGGTTCATATGCGTCTTCGGCGCACCAAAAGCACTCCTGATGGACCAAGGGAGTAACTTCCTCAGCGGTCTCATGCGGAGAGTAGCAAAAAGATTCCGAATTAAGCGATCTCGAACGACCGCATTTCATCCTCAATCAAATGGATCGCTTGAGAGATCTCACCACGCTCTAGCCGAATTCCTTAAGCGATACACGGATAAAGATAACGAATGGGACCAATGGCTCGAATTAGTTATGCTTTCTTACAATACAAGTGTCCACGAAAGCACCAAATACACACCCTTCGAGGTAGTTTTCGGTAAATTAGCAAGAATCCCATCAAGCGAACCGCATAGGGAATGAGATCAGTTACCTACATATCGTGGATATTTAATCGAATTGATCACCCGTATAAATGGAATCAGAACCTTCACGTACGAAAATCTAGTCTTATCGAAACATCGCTTGAAAATATATTATGACAAAAACGCGAATCTTAAAAGTTTCAAAGTCGGAGATTTCGTTTTCCTCCAGAAGGGTCCCAAACCAGGGAAACTCGAAGATCATTACACGGGACCTCATAAGATCCTGGAAAAATTGGATCAGGGTAACGTAAAGATCCAATACCAAGGCAAGCCACGAGTCGTGCATGAAAATAGATTACGATATTCGCACATCAACGTCGAAGTAAAGCCTAAAATAAAACCCAAACCCATGGGAGTCGGCGACTCCGAATTTTGAATTAACAAGTAACCGATTAATCATAATTATTTCTTTGTTTCCAGATGATCGTTACCCATTTAATATGGCTCATTTATTTAATCAACCCTGTCGTCAGCATGGTGGGAAATGACTGTGGATCGAGCTCATCGAACATTACTACCTTATCATTGCTGGATGTCGAACCCTGCGAACAGCATGCACCCAAAACCCAAGAGATCAACCAGTATATACAATTATTGCAACTCTATGACTATTCCGAAACACTAGTAAAACAATGTAAGGTCGAGGTTCGGAGAACAATTTATTATTGTGGCATGTTATCGCATGTGTCGATCGTTAGTAACGGTCAGACCGAATACCTCGAGACTACTAGTCGCGAAGTATGTGATGACATGCACAAATACGGAACCACACGGGTCGGATATACCATTATAAATGGACTAAAAGACAATCAAACATCCACAAGTAGTATTACTCTTGCTGGTCACGTAAAAGGTAACGGGTAATGCAATGGCGCTTCGTACTCAGAACCGTAAAAATATCGTTAAGACGCTACACCGCACAGATTACACTGGAGTCAAACCAAATTCATTTACGTTCAAGCAGCGTATGTGCCTTAACCTCATCTTCGTGCGTTGACCCCGATGGGGGATACACTTTTTGGGACTCGAGACCCAGAGAAAATTGCGGATTTAACAAATACGGTATCCTTTACGAAGGATTTTCTGTAAAAATGAGCGAAATAGAGTCCGAAATCCAAACCATCGTATATTCGGTGACGTCTGAAAACATTACGTTTGCGCTAACCGTTAAGGAGACTGATCAGATTGCGGATATAACATTCTGAGCACGGACATCTAAAACTATTCATTTTTGAGACCACCCGTAGCGTTTCTTTCACAATTCGAGGGCGTTTCCCTGTTGCAAATCTGGATATTTTCGCCTATGTTAACTCAAAATTTATCTATGTCGAACGGCACATATGCCAACAACTGAAGTCACTCTATCAAAACATGCTTACACAGCAATGCAACAAAGAACGTCAAATTCTGCAAAATAGTTTATCGTTAGCCACTCAAGCGCCAGACGAATTTGCGTATAACCTAATAACAGGACCCGGCCATATGGCAGTCCTCGCTGGCGAGGTAGTACATATTATTAAGTTCATTCCGATAGAAGTAAACTTAATAAGGTTAAAGATTGCTATCACCAGTTACCTGTTACTCGTAGAAACGAAAATTATTTCCTAACTCCCAAAACTCACATATTAATGAAAAAGGGAACCTAAATCACGTACAACCCCCTTCTACCCCCATGCTACCATTTCGGGGACACATGGTACAAGTTTATGCCCATACCGGTGGAAGCTGTACCCCCGACGAGCATGAAGCCCATGACAAAATACCAACCCATCTTCTCTGGCATCAAGTGGCATGTATACGAAGGAAGACATCGAGAACCTTTGGGAACGTATAATGTTCCCGGTGGAAAAACCCGCCGTCCTGAACTAGCTGGCACGGGGAATCAGTGGTCAAGACACCGCCAACCAAGATATGAAGTTGCTGAACCTTCTGGACAATAGTAGTCTGCAGAGTTTCGCTGAATCTATCTGGAATCGGACATGGGGAAAATTCATCCAATTTGGCACGGCCAGTGCTGGTATCATCGGTAAACTGCTAATCGCACGGGCCGTCAAGCTCCTCGTGGACACGGTCATACACGCATATGGTCTGCACATCGTGTACGCATGGTCGCCCTATCTCATCGGGGCAATATGGGACTCTGTAACCAACCTGCTCATGCATCTGTCCAGGCGAACCAAAAAGGAGACACCGACCGACGTAGAGCTGGGTCAGTTAATCACAAGACCCCCGAGGGACTCACCGACCGGACCAGACGGGTCAGAAAAGGGTCCTGCCCCGCAGACTACAGCGCCTGACCACTCCAAAGCACCCGCGATGGATCCATCAACTGCTCAAAGGGGACTGTCCACCAGCCATGCCCCCCCAGTTAACGGCGTGTGACCTATATCCTGCCTTACCCAATACCTCGAGATTACCCCCTATTCCCCCCTTCTATTGAAAAATTCCCACGAGGTCATGTAGTCAGAAAGGAATCAATCCGATCTGCAAATTAATTATTCATTGAACCTAATTAAGAACGAAAAACAAAACAAAAATGTGTGTGTGTATATATATATATATATATATATATATATATATATATATATATATATATATATATAACTTGACTTTCTTACGTGTCACGTTATAGGAATATGCACATTTAGTAAGGAACGAGAAGTTTATACGAGGATAAGTTTTGCTTCTTTTCATTTTTCTACGCTTTGATATAATTTGCTCCAGATACCCACAGACTTAACCAAGTAAATATAACCATACCGAACTAAGCTCCTTTCATATTTTATTCATATTTTATCCTATATCCGATATTATTGTTACCCTATACGTGCGCCATATTCACGATACTCGCGATGAATTCAACGAAATCAGCACCAACGTCGAACACCGATTAGTGTAAAACAATGTCAGCGGTGAACTCCGACCTGAAAAGCTTCAACAACAACGACGGATACCGACTACCATGAATCAATCGCTGCAAAACAATTGCACCCAACGACGCGCACGAGACAATCATTAAACCACTTAGGGTGTCATGAGAAGATTGTAGACCCGGATATCCATCGAGGGTTATAAGGAGAATCGCGAAATAATGACGATATATCCTTCCTTTTTCTTTTCTCGTTTTCTTTAATTTCATTATTTTTTTTCTTTCCTTTTAAACAAATCCTACTGCCTGGACGCCTCACATATAAGCACCTGTGGCCACCGGCCGACCCCAATCCTCGTATAACGCAAAAGGATCGGCAACCTCTAAATCATCCCAGTCCATGGGACGCGGTTCCACCCAAGCTGGGAGATTCCAGGCATCGTACCTCGCGAAGACCCCGCGACGATGCTCCCAAGCCGGATGGTCCCAATCGTTTTCGGGGTATTCCTCATCCCGCCGTCCTTCCAACAGCCACCGGATTCCGAACGCGTCGAAATCCGAGTTCCTCTCCAGGAGTTCGGCGGCCCTTCGATTCTCCCGGCGTTCCTGCCTTACAGCAACGGCGGCTTCGATGAACGACGCCTAGAAGAAAACAAACGAAAACAAATTAGATTGATATCCGGATGCTCGAATCTTGGAACAACAATAACTTCATCACTAAGATCCTTACCATGTAAGGTCCAACTCTTTGGTATTTCCATGGAGCCATTTTCCTGATATCTCTTCCCCTTTTCTCTTTCTCAAAGGGAACAAAAAGAAAAAGTCACACGTTCCCAGCAATTGTGCTAAACATGGCGAAGATGCGCCTTAAATATCTCTCACCCCACCAAAACAGCCCTTACCAACTTCCATGATTGAATGGGACGTCCAATCCTAAAGGAGGGAGGTGTCACGTCCTTGCGTAATAGTTTGCGACATGTGCCAGACAAACTCTGATAAAGATGAAGAGAGAAATCTCAATACATATTCCTAAGCCAAACCAGACTGCACACTCCGTACTTTCCCTTACATAAAAAATTATTGAAACGGAGAGTTCAAGATTCCAAGACTGGCCAACACATTGCGACTATGCACAAAGAGTGTATCACATAACCCAGCCGATGATCTTGGTCGTAAAAATTTGAAACTACGCGACTTCACGGCACAAGACCCGGACGAACGAATCGGCTTAATCCTCTGCATGCACAAAAAATATATTCTTCCAAAAGAAGGGGCTCTGACTCTTGCAGTAATAAAATTAGATGACATAAGCCACGCGCTTTTCCAGGCTGGCCAACTAGCTCCTTCTCTCTCGCGTGACGCATTCCGTCACGAACAAGGCCCTATTTGTCTCCTCTCGGTTTCCCCATATACTCGATAAGAAAAGCTGCGCTGTGTTCTCGGAAATGCAGCGCTGATCTCGATTATATGCGCCCCTACCCAATAACACACCGATAACTCGTTCTCGCTTCCTTCTTCCGGCCAACCATACGAATCAAGTCATGTTTTATGCCCGGACCACCAATCCAAAAAAACTACGTCACCTAAGTCTCACTCTTCCAAAGATTTTTTCCTTCCAAAAATTTATCCCACCCTGATTTCTGGTACTCCGCAAGAATTGTCCTCGCATCAGTCTCCGATTAGAATCCAACGAGCTTAGACCGAGAGTTCTCTAACCGATATCTATCGCGTCAAACCTTCGTTCTCTTCTTGTAACGCGAACGTTGTCATACGATTCAAGCTTAGATTATCTTGTACTTCGGAACTTCTGTAACAGTTACGCGATAATCATAAGAATCTTGGCTTTGTATTCGTTACGCGATAACCACAAGAACCTTGGCGTGGTATTCCGCGCATTACTGTATTGTAAATTCCATTCTCGATCCGTGACATTCACAAATATTAGAATCAGTATCATTGAACATCTGTATCCGTCTCACTAATACACACCATCTGCGAGCGCTTCTGGCCCTCCGGCGCAGAGCTCTTAGTTTTACGACCGTTATCCGACACCCAAGCGACTGGGCCTACACCGAGGCGCACCAATGTAAGCGAACATACTTTTATATTTCGTTTCCGATTTGTATTTAAAAAATAATAGAAATAACCCATACGGTTGATTCTAATAAACTACGAGTCAATTGAACACAAGTGTCACAACCATTATTTCAATAATTGGATCATCCACGGAATCCCTTAAAAATTCCCCCTTCCACCAGCACGTCCCCTTTTTAACCCTCATCCCGTGCTATTGCGCTAGGCGTAGGCAAAAAAGAGGGATACCACACACATATATGCCCTCGTCCCCTCAGGGCGTGACAATGGTGAACAACCAGACTGCTCGATGAATTGCAATCAAATACCGATGCGGCGCGTGCGCCCGCTCCAACGTCGACTTTGTATACACAAGATCGAGTTTTAAATAGCAAGACGGTGGGTACTCTTTATCATGCTTTTCAATCTATCTCGAACTCAAAATGTTTTTTTTCTCGATATACTGGATGGTCATCGGTCCCCGTTTGCACCACCCCTATCTCACTGTTCCGCCAATTTGCGAGGGCGGAGGGGGACTACCATCGGTCGGTAAGCAGGAAAACCATAGCATCGGTCGATAAGTACAGACATAGACAGTCTATAATGGTGTCGATCCTGACCAAAAACCTACTCGACTTTCCGATGATGACTTAGCTCAAAAATGAACCTTTTTTGGTTTGTGTTTTGGCTTACTCAGTCGTTCAATGTTAGTAGTGGGAATTTTGTATTGGGTTCGGCACCATTACACAAATCAGGTCGAAGTACATCCCTTTCCTGTGGAGAAAGTATAGATGTTGCGACTCGCTCAAGAGCTAAAAACGATACACTCCCAGAATTAGGGAAACCGGAACAACAGAAGAACGAAACATCTGGTTACCGCGCCAGGACCACGATCGATGCACTTACCCCTGAACGTGAAGACGTGCATCCTGAACCCTGACACCTTGCAGGCCGCACTCGTAAGCCCCTAAATTATGAGGAAAGTAGAGACGAGGCAAGATACATCGAGCTATTCAAGCCTATGCGTGCCGATGACCCAGCGACGAGATCGAATAAAAAAATGTACGCCGATCCTAAGTCAGTAGCAGAACTAGGCCGGTTCTAACCCACGGTCCTCCGGGGGGGAGGGCAGCGCGGGGAAGCCAAGTGCGAGAGTAAACCGTTGAGGCGGATGGAGGGGGCAGTGCTGGGATGTGACGTCATGGAGGTGAGGCGAGTGCCAGGGCGAGGATGTCTCTGTGGAGGGGGTACCATGGGGTCCTTTCGGCGGTGGGGCGTGGTGGAGAAGTTACGTAGGGTCGAATGAGGAAGATGTTACCAAACAAGGTCGCGCGTGAAGATTTTATGTGTTGGCCCGTTGCAGTTAGTACAAAATATTACCTGGATTGCAATAAATCGTTCGTTGAAGTGGCCGGATCTATTGTTAAGTCTTTCAAACATGTCTTTCAAACTGCACATCGAAAAAACACAACATCCAAAATTTTGCCCCATCATTTTTGGTAAAGTGTTACGTCCCCCGAGAACACATCACGAGTCAGACCTGGCAACACTTAAGTTCCCAGCCCCGAATTGTACATATCTTTCTAAAATAATAATTCTACGAGAAACGCATAATAACTCAGAAACATGTTATCGAAAAAAAGGGAAAACTCGAACAGTCCCGCTTGTAGTCCGAACGGAGCCCGAGTGTGTCGCAGAGCTACCCTGAGACCAAAAATACACGAAGAGGAAACTTTCCGATAACAAGTGTGGTGAATACATGAAGCAACACTCAGGAAATGCATAATAATAAAATCCCTACTCGTAGATACGAAACTACATATACAGAATTTTTAACGATCTTTCAAAAACGGAAAATATCCAAATCCTTACTCCACAAAAATATACACTCTCCAAGAAAGTCCTTCGGGTCGGGAAGTTGACCGTGTCGTAAGACTGTGTTGATATTTCCCACGCGCACTCTCGGACCCAGGTCAACAAAATGTATCTTTGGACAAGCGCGGTGACGCGACCTAGGCCTCTTCTTTTTTTCTTTTCCTACCCATGTTTTTCCAACGCTCCAGATAGCGAGACGCGGGCTACTTTCCAAGAATCGAGATAGAGTCTGCAGCGAATGACAATTTTCCGAGATATTTCTCCTCTCCAACTCGACCAATGATGTACACTAGTTCATTTTTTATGCCCTTCCCTCCAATAAAAAATCAAGACGAAAACACACTTTTCCAGAGATTTCTTCTCCCACCATTCCAGCATCCAAAATATTCCTACAAGCTAAAATAAAAAAAATCTTCACGCAGTCTCCCAACAACTTTTATCGGAACAAGTACGAAAACTGTCTGCTGACAGCAAACGACCAGTTCGAACTTTATACCTTAAAAATCTTCAGTAAAATGGTTACAAATCGTTCGTTTATACTTTGTAAAGGCGCGACTTATAAAAACTTTCCCAAGTGTCTACATTGAGCGTTTCACTAACATCATATTGCGTAAATCATCAATTAATTCGAATTCGGCTCGCGATTAATGTTCGTGTAATAAAAATTCTATCAACGCGAAGAACACCAGCTCCGCCAATCCTGTAACGAAGAATAGACAACTGGGTGGTCTGGCCCACCTACGAAGGCCCGAACTCGACCCGTTGTATCCTCGGCGCACCAACAAATGGAAGCGTACTATCTTGTATTTTTAAATCAACCAAATTAACCGTATTGGTTAATCCAAATAACCCCCAAATGGTTAGAAACTCGGGTTGTCCAATTAATTTCGTAATTGGATCACTGCGTCATCCCCACCCTTGCGTGCACTATTACTTCTTACACCCTCATCCCGTGCTATTGCGCTAGGCGTAGGCAAAAAGGAGGGAATCCCTATTAATATATGGCCATGTCCCTTCACACAGTATATGGCTGCCCGGTTCAACCGATTAATTTGACGCCGGTCCACTATAACTTCGCGCATGTTGTGACTTCGTGACCAAATGCACACGATGTATTTATTTTTCTCGCTTCCTCTTATTGAGCTCCGGTGAAGACGCGGGGGAGGGGGGGGGGGTCTACGAAATTGCCCATGAAAATCGTGAACGACCGCTAAGCCTAATACGCGCGATAGTGGCATTCCCATTTTTCGATGGATCTTTATATTTTTCTTTAGACTTAGACCTACCACGGCGAAAATGTAGTCTATCGATAGTAAGTAAGCGTCTCGCGTACTTTCCCACGCAAGAGCACAGTGGTCTTAACCATATCACGAAGAAATACATGTGAAGGGCCGAAGGATCCCCAGGATACTCGGATCGGAAAAAATGCATGGATCTCACCAAGCGATAATCCCGTATCTTGAGACCCAAATAACTCCTCGAGGAAAACTCACCCGAGACAAAATATTCGGCCTCGAATATTTCGTCTTCTCGTCTCTTCCATTTTAAACCCCTTCCAATTGCTACTTTGTGAAGTAGTATTCTATAAGAAGACAGTTCTCCATCACCATTCGTCAAAGTCTGTCATCTCTTCACCATCGCGACAAGTTCCGCCTCTTTCTTCACGTCAAATCGTTTAATTTCATCCTTTCGAGACAAGTTTACCTTTTTATAACCGCGAAAGTGTCTGGGTAGCACCTAAGCATTCGCGCATACTGTTGGAAACCCAGCAAACCGTTTTATCGCCCATAGTGCGAGCGAGCGTACCCAAGAGCGAAGGCCTTTCGTCCGTCTACGACCAACGGCCACCCTGCGAACGTAAGCTAAGCTAAACACGACTTTTACTCAAAAACCCATAAAATCCCGCACAAAAATGCTTTACTAATCCTATTCAGTTGCAGTTATAAAAGGAATCATTGCTCCAAAAAATATATTTTAACCCGTCGACATCTTGGTGCCATTCCAAAAGATAATCTCAAGATCTTTGCATGTGTGTAAGTCCACCCCATCTCCCTGATAATATTTGAGACTATACAGCTCTTGATCAGTTAGGATGAAAGCAATTTGTTTATGGCTCGGATATTCAAAATCTAGATGATAACGATGCATTTATCCGGACAAACTATAAACTTTAGGGATAAATGGCCGAAGGGCTTCGACCGTGGATGGACCACTTGAGCACAGTTGCAGGATCCATAAAATACATTTTTGGACACCATACATCTATGTTTTTATTTTGTCTCGTTTTCCTTAGACAATCTATACCAATGCGTTATTGGAAAACTCTAGTGCAACATTTTTTCGAGATAGAAGGAATAGACGACATTTGTTTTTTTCCAAGGTGAGCCTTTTTTAATGATCCGCTGTGCTTAAAACTGGCTACACTTTGATTAAAGCAGTCAGTCAGTTAACATTATCTCGCCCTTGGAAGTCTTTCCAACTCGGTACTATCAAGAACAATATTGAACAAATCTTACACGATCAGGCCGCACTCTTAAGTTCGTTCGAAGATTTTACTGCGTGTGTCACGTCTTGTGACAAATCTCAAACCACAAGATTTTTCTTTTTTTCAACTCAGTCGATACCGTCTTGTGTCAGAACCTCATAAATTTCAGAGGCGTGGAGCAAAATATTTAACGCTCAAAAAGTAGTACGAAATGCATCTCAGACGCTACGCAGAGCCTCACCGCAGTAAATTTCTAGAAGTATCGACGATAGATGGTTTAAACATAGCACAGACTAGACGGCTCCGACGAAATTATAACCCTGACTGGAAAATAAGACATCTGGTCTCGCAGCGCGGTCCGAAATATAACCTTCTCCATATGAGAAATCACCATAGCTATAAATTGACATAACATAAACCATGCGCATGCTTAATGATGCATGCATCTCAAATATCGAACACTCTCTCGTGCACTTTTTTGCCGAAATACAGGACGACGATCCCCCTCTTTTTACATGCATAATACCAAGAACCGATGCTCTGGAATAAAGCCACGCGCGTGCTAGTGAACCTGTAAACTGTTGGCACACCATATCGCAACTAATCACGCAAATTATTCACGACGAATGGACCAATCCCCGAAGAACTAGATGACCAAGACCCTGCTCTTCCTAAGGTTCCTTCTCCCACTATTGAAACCCCCTAATTTTGTTATCAAGAAAGTATTCCTTCCTGAATCAGTGTCCCGACGATCTCCATCGAGTTCAGAGCTCAATCTTCCGTCAGCCAATTTCGAATCAAATTATTTGTCACGTTTTAATTCCGATCTACGTACCAACAATCTTATTCCAAGTTTTCTTTCGAGCTCTTTATATATATATATATATATCTTCGATCGTCAGTTTGCGTAGACGATCAGAAATACGACTCAACTCGGGTTCTACCTGTGCCCCATGAAATTGGTGGTTTATTACCGTTCCTCGTGCCCATTTTTGCGGGTCTTAGCGCTGCGGGTGCTTTGTCGGTTGGTGCGGCTAGTATAGCTAAAGCCGTAAATGCTGCTCAAGCCGCTAAACGTGAATTGGGTGAAAGTAAGCGTCATAATCGGACAATTGAAGCGATTGCATTCGGTCGGGGTCTACATCTGAAACCATATAAGCAGGAATTGGGCCTTCATATCAAGCCAAAAAACTAGAAGTTACGCTACCTCACCGAGCCCTTACCGACCGCAACCTACTTAAATATGTAAGAATCCTAAAGATTCCACATTTTCGTGGAGTTTATATGCGCGACACATTTCCAGCGAGCGGATCTTTCGAATGTGAAGCAGCAATTGTAAATTTGGATGAAAATGCCGGTCCTGGAACACAATGGGTCGCTTACAAAAAAACTGGATGGAAAGCCGTGTACTTTGATAGTTTCGGCAATCTTCCACCACCATCCCAACTCATGAGATATTTTCGTATTGGTAGCGTAAATCATAATTATAAGGGATATTAGGAATATGATATGATTGACTGTGGGCATTTGTGTCTAAAATTTCTTTGTCGACATTTGCAGCACAAAAAGAAATATACACTATATATAAGGGGGAAATGACATGGAGAATTCAGTTGTCAATTTACCAGCATCATGGACGAAAGTTTAACATTGACCATATCTGGCTCATCGTCCATACTCGAGGCGCAATACTTTCCCCCTATCGACCTCCCGCCACACAAAAGTGATACTCTCGGCCTCGTGGAATTGTCAATGTTCAACTCTTTTCCCAATATCGAGATGAGGTGTTGACGATACCTACGGGTAGTTATGAAATAGAGGATATTGAGACGTTTGTACAAGCCGAGCTCTCGCGTAAAAACATCAGCATCAGCATTACACCCATCAATAGCACGCTACGCAGTGAGATCGAGTGTGATCGTGATGTAAATTTTAGGCCGAAAGATTCTATTGGTCATCTAATAGGCTTAACCGCACGCAAATTGGAAGCCGATAAAAGACACGAATCCGTTCTTCCAGTAGCCATTCTCAAAGTGAACGCCCTACGCGTTGAGTGCAACATTGCCGCAGATGTCCATATTAACGGACAAAAAGTAAACACAATTCACGAATTTTTTCCATCTGTGCCACTGGGCGATAAGATCATTGAAGTTTCCTCCCACGCAATTTATCTGCCAATCACGAGCCGAACGATTGGCTCGACACAGCTTCGCATAGTGGATCAGGACAGTGATTTGATAAATTTCCGCGGTGAAGTGATCACCATACGGCTGCATATAAAGTCGTGATGGGTATAGTTTTCAATAGATCTTCCAATAACAATAAACGGCCATGGATAAAAACAATCAGTTTTCGGCCAGCGCCCAAAGTGCTAACACCTCAAAACGTGCTACTCTTGAAGAATTTGGGTCTCAAAGTGCGTGGCGAAAGCGCGTCAAAAATGATTTAGCCCGTGCTCTGTGCATCTGTTGCGTGAAATGGAAGAAGAAATCGTAAACATTCAGACAACCCGTGGTCTTTGATGAATCCATCATCCATTGTGAGATTCACGCTCATCAGCCATATGCATCTTCAACCTTCAATAAAAGCGATGAAATCCGTATTGCCATCCAACATCCAACCTCTCCATCCTGCCAAGCAAGAGTTCCCTACACACATGTGGGAAATTATCCAAGCGTGATGCCGCGCCCACCATTGCTACAAATCTCGTCAACAATGCCATTTGTCATTTGTTTGAGGAAGTCCGATATGAATTGAATACCATAGAAATCGATCGTAATAAGAATTTTGGCATTACGAGTGTAATCAAGGGATATTCATCTTTCTCACCGGCCGAAAGTTCTACGCTCGGGAACACTGGATGGCTCGATGTCGAAGAGACGAAGCAGATTGTAGATCTATCGGGAAATTTTGATGTGTGCATTCCGCTCAGCATGCTCGTCGGGTTTTCCGAAGATTATCGTAAAATTGTCGTAAACGCCAAGCACGAGTTGATTCTCACTAGATCAAAGACTGACGGCAATGCCATTGTACAAACAGCGCCCGAAGAATACAAACTCATATTGCATAAAATAGAATGGCTCGTACCGTATGTGACAGTCTCGAATCAACGAACAATTCAACTGTTAACGTTTCTTTCCAAAGGCACACCAATCTCCATGAGTTTCCGAACATGGGAACTGAATGAATATCCATTGCTGCCTGCACCTCTAAGCACGTGTGGTCTGTGAAAACCTCGAATCAGCTGGAGAAGCCACGTTATGTCATACTCGCGCTGCAGACGGGACGGAAAAATAAGAAACAACAAAATGCGAGCCACAACAAAGCCACTTTGTATTTGAACATTGATCAAAATCAATAATTTTCTCTACGAGATCTGTTTAGAATTGGGGAATCTCGGAATTCTGGTTGGAGGTGAACGGGTGGGAAAATTGGGTGAATCTTCGTGAACTTAGGAACGCGCCGGAAAATGAATGTTTGAAAATACACTCGCGTTAATATAAAGAATATTGGTTTATTTTAATATATCTATTTAAACTATTTAAACGTAACTGAGTTGGGCGGAATAAAATTGTTGAGGAAGTGTACCGAGGTGACCGTTTCCGCGGGAGTTAACGCAGGCGTAAATCGCATTAATGCCGTTCGCGGCAGAGAGGGGGAGGAGACCGAAGTCGAACCGATCACCGAAGAGTCTTGAAAACGAATGGGGCGAAAAGAAGGGCAAAAGATATATTATAACGTTGAAATTAGGGGGAGAAAATCCCTGCGCCCGGACACTGCAATGTTTCGATGAAAATATATACTATATTTCTATCTTATATCTATATTCTTATCTATATATATACTAATTCGTATTCTTCATTTATTCTTCTGTCTTTACATTTCGATAAAACAGTTTTTTTTAAATACATTTTCACATTGTCAACACTTAAGACGTCGAAAATGATGGCGAGACGACTGTGATCCGGACGGCTGTTCCATTCAACGATGATGCCCAACGAATTTTCTCTTCTCCACCATACTCAAAGACGATGGTACTTGACGCTGTTGTATATTCCACAATTGCATGTAGAGTTGACTATTACGCACCAGTTGCAGCATACTCTCGATGATGCAGACAGCCGTTCGACGATGGTGTGCCAACGAATTTCGTCTTTTTCCACCATGTGTGCTCAGACTTGGACAAAGTCTATGCTGTTGCATTTTCCACCCTTGTATGTCATCCAGAGACGATGATCAGGTGCCGCTTGCCGCATTCGCTCGAATGTTTCTAAATCTTCATCGAAGGCCTTCACAAGTCGCGCAGGTAAGAAGACAGTGAACTCATCCACGATGTTCGCGATGTAGCGTTTCCCAAACTTGGTTTGTACGGCCCTCATGTCGGAGATTTAATGATCCGAGTAGACGAGGAGTTCTGACAGCTTCTTCGTTGGAAGGAATTCCGCCATCAGGCTGACTCTGTTGAAAGTCGAGAGATCCATTTTCCCCGCATTTTAAAGTTCTCTTTGGAGAGATATTGATGTCGCGGTGGAATAGTGCAGTCTAAGCTTGGACTACGACATTATAAGCTCCCTCATAACCCTCCCACTCAAATTTTCAAACTTCTCCCCTCTTTTCCAATAGTAAAAAAACAGGTTCAAACACCTTCGAAGAATCTCGTACCTAGAGAATCCCCCCCCCCCTCCCCCGACATTCTTTTACACTCCGAAAAAACGGGTTCAAACACGTTTGAAGAACCCCCCCGTACGTGGAGAATTTGCACAGCATTTTTCACATTCCCGACGTTCAGGTGGAGGGCCATCGATGTGATATTTCATCTGTGGCGTATTATAATGCTCCATGTATGGAAAATATGATATCACTTCACTATTTTTCCGATGATGTTCTGGCAAATGATCCCACAATAAGCCAACATATTCACCCCAATATTTTAGTAGCAAGACCTTTGGAACCTGTTTGAGCTCGTTTTTGGTCAAGTCCAGGGGGTACTTGGCCGGATGCACTGCGTACATACTCGGACATCTGAACATCTCGACGTTATATTTCGAATTTAAAACGAGTCCTTGATACATCGAAACATTTTTTTCCAGAGTGCAGCTGTGCTCCTGTGACCCATCTGCAGTCAAAAACCCTTTGACGATAGATCTAAAGTTTATAGTTTTTCCAAGAAATCCCGACTTGTCAGGACCTGTCTCGGGTGTCGGCGAGAGTCGTGACAGGAGTGGACACGCATACAAACATTTTAAATATTTCGTAAACGAAACCAAGCGGATCACACCTGCATCGCATAAATAAACGGCCTTGAAAAGTTGTCCCCTTCATGTATTGCTTCAAATTAACGAAATTGTCCTACGCATATATGGCCATTACACGCACACATCGTGTGTGTGTGTGTGTGTGTGTGTGTGTGAGAGAGCTTTTTTCACACAGACTCAATAGTGTAGAAAGAAAAACATACATCGATGCTAATCTTTTTTGTATCTATAATGAATTAGGAGATTTATGGGTTTTCAACGTTCACTCACCACTTCTTGACCCCCGCCCCCACAAAACACTCGTCGACAGCGGCTTTCCCCTCCCGACAGTCGCTCTTCAGACCACATGGCTACCCCCTCCACCGGGACCCCTGGCATGACATGACGTCGCCACGTTGGACACTGCATGACAACTTCGCCAATCCAGAGCCCAAAAGAGGCCAATCCAAAAAAAATCGGCAAAAAACGTCGAAAAAAAACCTTGCCTTCACTCCGACGAGAGCGACGCGCAATCAAAAACAAATAAAAATTTGAGTAGCGAGGAAAAATAAAAAACAAAAACAACCGGAAAAACAACCCAAACAAAAAACAAAAACAAAAGCAAACGAAAAATAAAAAAAAACGCTGAAAATCAAAATCGAAATCGAAACGTTAATTCTATTTCCACCTCACCGCGTACATTCGAAAAAAAACTCAGAGCGTTCGGAAATAATAAGAAACCTTTTGCCGCTAGCTCATCTTGCACAAGACGAGTTAGATCATGTCGAAATAATCATCGAAACACATGCAGATAGGTTTCACGTAAAGGGTGAGCCTCTAGAATTCACACATGTGCTTCGACATAAGATTCCTACGGTCGATGACCTACCGATCAATACCAAACAGCACAGGTTCCCCTAAACGCTCAGGGGCAAAGTCCAGCGTCAAGTGGATGAGTTATTAGAGTCAAGGGTAATAAGCCACTCGGAATCCCCGAACAATAGTCCTGTTGGGATAGTGCCGAAAAAACCACGCTCCAACGGTCGAACGATGGCGGATGGTAGTTGATTTCCGATCCTTAAATGAAAAAATAATCGGTGATTCATACCCGCTACCAAACATTACCGATATTCTGGATCCATTAGGACGCGCGACCTACTTCTCAGTCTATGATTTAGTATCCGGCTTTTATCAGATCGAAATGAACCCCGAAGACAAACCAAAAACCGCTTTCTCTACGCCTCACGGGCACTACGAATTTTCAAGAGTGCCTTTGGGCTCAAAAATGCCCCGGTGACTTTTCAGCGTTTAATGGATATCGTCCTGAGCGGACTCTGAGAAGTATCCCTTTTTGTTTATATCGACGATATCGTTATCTACGCCAGAGACCTAGAGGAACGCGTAAAAAGATTCAGGATCTTATGGAACGGTTGCGTAAACCCAACTTCAGGTTACAACCAGACAAATGCGAGTTCCTTAGACCAGAAGGAACCTCGGACACATAATCGGTAAAGACGAGCACAAACCAGATCCAAACAAATTATCGGCAGTAAAAGAATTCCCGATTCCAAAAAACGCGGACATACTATTGCGAAATCCAATAGAAAATGCAGAAGAAACAAAAACTATCCCGCATTATGAGAGAAACCAAGTCGAAACCTCGGCAGATGTGTTGCGAGATATAACACGCCAGTCATATGAAACAAGCGATAGCGACAGTGGACATAGAAGCCCCAGGAGCTTCATGACACAGGTGGAAATTCACCCAGCTCCCGCGTCCGAAAAAGTAAATAAATGCAGTCACCCGCTCTTAAACAAAACACAGGGTACCCTCTGATTCAAACGAAATAGTACATGCGAACGAAACATGTGACGACGACGGTCCGACAAGTGCCGATGCATCCGAAGGGGCGGACGTATATGCCGAACCTCGATACTCCACATGCCGAACTCGTAAAGCCATAAACTATGAAGAGAGTAGTGACGAAGAAACCGAGGCCGATGTAATAAGACCCGCGCGCGCTCAACGACCTAAGAAGGTCGTTCGCCTGAAAACAGCTGTCAGGCCTAACCAGCGTAAAGCACTTCCTATCTCTCACTCCGGAACCTCCCCTGACCCAGATTCCAATAATTCGATAACCTCAGATTTTAACACTGTCAAGTCACAACCCTCCGAAATTGAGAATCCTCCTGTGGAGGAAAGAAAAACATCGGAATTCAAAATCGCAGATTGTATCAATACCAAAGAATGGTTCCACTTTCGCAACGATAATTTGGTCTATTTTATCGACTCAACGGGTAAACCGTGTGACCCTAGGAGGCAGAAATGATTAGAGTCAAACATGCTTTCCCTCTGGAAAGACGTTTCGGTAGGCCAAACCTACAGTAAAAAAGTTGGAAAAAAATATCACCTTGCATTGGTCAACCGTGGCGAACAAGCCGAATCGTTATCTTCAATATATAAAAACGTTAACCAAAGCGTAAGAGAACTAAACAAAATTTGCGAAACTCTCAACCTCCAATCAATCAGTCTTTGTCACTGTCAACAAGTCGAACACTTAATGTGGACAGACATGATAAATATCGTAAAAGAGGTATTCAAGGATAGCCAGATAAAGATTTTAATTTGCGTGGAAACTCTGCGCTATGAGCCCGTTGAAAAACGCGATTCGATTCGAATAAAACGTGAATATTTTAGGGAACATTTAGAATCAGATATCCAAAGAAGAGTGCAGTAATGCTTAGAATGCCAGTTAAAAAAATTGGTCCGAGTCAAAACAAAACAACCTATGATAATAACAGATACTCCGAGAACAGTTTTTGAAAAAATCTCAATGGACATTGTAAGTCCTCTGCAACGCACTTCAAACAAAAACGAGTATTTTCTCACGATTCCAGACCATCTGTCAAAATATTGCGTCGCAATTCCGCTTCCAAATGCACTGGCAATGACTGTCGCAGACGCATTTATAAAACAATTTATATGCATATTTGGTGCACCCAAAGCACTTTTAACGGATCAAGGCAGTAACTTTTTGAGCGGCCTAATGAAAAGAGTCGTGAAACGCTTCCGTATCAAACGATATCGAACTACGGCATTTCATCCCCAATCCAAAGGATCGCTCGCGAGGTCTCACCACGTTTTGGCCGAGTTCTTAAAACAAAACACAGATAAAGAGAACGAATCGGACCAATCGCTGGAATTAGCAATGCTTTCGTACAACAAAAGTGTTCACGAAAGTACAAAATACAGTCCTTACGAGGTAGTATTCGCGAATCCGATCAACTACCCACCTATCGCGGATATCTGATCGAAATAATTACACGCATAAACGGAATCAGAAGCATTGCTTACGAAAACTTAGTCTCATTCAAACAACGCTCAAAAAAATATTATGACAAAAACGCGAATCCTAAAAGTTTCAAGGTAGGAGATTTCGTCTACATTCAAAAGGGTCCCAAATCGGGTAAACTCGAGGATCACTATACCGGACCACATAAGTTCCTCGAAAAATGGGGAAAAGGTAATGTAAAAATCCTGTACCACAACAAAACACGAGTAGTCCACAAAAATCGCCTGCGATATTCGCATATCAATGTCGAAACAAAACCCAAAAGAAAAGGAAAGCCGACCCGAGTCGACGAATGCGATTTCAATAACTGAATGTCCAATCATAATTATTACGTTGTTCCCAGATAACTGCCATCTACATTATATGGATAATATGTTTATTCCGTCCGCCGCTGGGGTGGTGGGATACGATTGTGGATCAAGTGCATGTAATATAACGACACTATCCCTGTTGGACGTCAAACCTTGCGACACCGCAGCGCCAAAAACACAAACCGCAGATTAGTACATACAATTATTACAGCTCAACGACTATTCCGAAACGATGACCAAACAATATAAAATCGAAATATTGTGAATAATACACTACTGCGGCATGTCGTCGCATGTGTCTGTCGTTAGCACCGGGCAAACAGAATATCTTGAACTGACCCGACGCGATGCATGCGACGAGATGCACAAATATGGGACCACGCGAGTTGGCTACACAATAATACATGGATTAAAAGTTAATCAAACAACCACGATCAGCGTTACCTTTGCCGGCCATATTAAGGACAATGGCGAGTATATGGTGCATCGTATTCAGATTCGTTCGGTACTTGGGATAACGTTGTCATGTAAGGAACAATAAAAATCGTAATAAGAAGTTATACGGCTCAAATCTCTTTGAATTCAAATCAAATTCATTTAAAATCAGGCACTACATGCACCTTGCTCGCAATAACCGGCATCGACCCAGATGGGGATACACTTGCCGGAACCCGAGACCGCGCGAAAATTGCGGATCTGATAAATATGGCATTCTCTACGAAGGAATGTCCACAAAGATCAGTGAAATAGAATCTGGAAACCAAAGCATCGTTTACTCCATAACCTCTGAAGACGTAACATTTGCACTAGTCGTTAAAGAAATCGATCAAGTCTGTGGATATAGTATACTCACTACAGAACATCCGAAACCGTTTATATTCGAAACAACCCGAAACGCCTCATTCACAATTCGCGCGAAATTTCCAGTCGCCAACCTCGATATATTGTCACATCCGGAAGGGATGAGAGCATAAAATTTTCGTTTCCCTCTTTTTTGCCTACGCCAAGCGCAAGAGCACGGGATGAGGGTGAAAGGAGAATGTGTGAAACGGGTGTTCCAGGTCTTGAGTGCCTAGATGGTCAAGAGTTATGTGAGTGATTGCGACAGATGTAGTTACCGTTTACAAATTTTCGTTTATTACCGAGTACCGTCCACTTGGCCGGTCGGAAACATGGGAAGAATACAGTTCGGCGGATTAAGAAAATGATACAAAAATGATGCAGTTAGCTTACGTTTGCTGAATGACGGTCCATCAGACTTGGGTGAAAGGGCCTTCGCTCTCGGCCTATTACGCTCGCTTGTAAACTGTCAGTCGATGGGCCGCACACACGCTGTGTTTACAATCTTGCCGCAGATGGGTCAGAGGGTTACTTCGCGAGTGTGAAGAGCGCGGAGAAGATTCACAATACTTTTCGAAGTAAGTAGATATGCAAATGAATGATCAAAGAACAGAGTTGGATTATTAAACGCCGAACAGAGGTACGAATCGTGATACAAGGTTGGAGTCGATAGAAGAGATCTTTCTGGTTCGGATGGTGATGTTGAACTGATTTTTCTTTAATCCTCTGGACCTTCCTGCTCGAGATTTCCCTGTTTGGGCGGAGTAGCAGAAAAAGGGGGTTTTCGTTTTTGACTCTCTTTTAACCAATCGGAGCGGTCGACGTAGGAGACAGTTCTTTGTATCTTGGAGTCTGGGCGCATGAAATTAATTACAAATAGACCAATCGGAATGAATCTATTCCGAGCGAGTTTTCGTGGGAAAAGCGCATGGGATCGTGTTTTTTTATCTAAAGTCTAGGGCCCGGCGCCGAGTCGCCCCGCGATAGTGCAGCTGCTATGCGCCTCGTAGCCCTTCGTCAATTGAAAATTCATATATGTAGAACGAAACATTCGATAATAAATGAAAATCATTATATCACGATAGGCTCACCCAACAGTGTGACAAAGAAAGTCAAATGCTTCGGAACAGGTTGTCTTTAGCAACGCAAGCACCAGACGAATTTGCGTATAATATAATGAAAGGGCCTGGCTACACGGCGGTGGTAGCCGGCGAAGTAGTACCCATAGTTCAATGCATACCAATAGAAGTCAAATTAATGACGTTAAGAGAATGTTATAATCAATTGCCTGTTGCTCGTGGGAACGAATCCTATCGCCAAAACTCGAAAACCCACATACTACTGAAAAATGAGCCCAAGCGACCTGCAACACATATTATCTGTTCGGCGACATGACGCACAAGTTCACGCCTGTTCCGAGGGGAACCATACCACCTGCGAGTATAAAACCAATGGCGAAACCAACCTGGAAAAACATCAATCCAGCATCACTGGCGTCGAGCGGCATCTATTCAAGAGAAGACATCGACAACCTGCGGGAACACATAATGTTCCCAATAGAAAAGCCTGCCGTCCTAAACTACGTGGCACGTGGTTTGACTGGCCAAAAGACCGTTGATCAGGGAATCCAAGCATTGGACCTTCTGGACGACAACAGTTTACAAAACCTCGCAGAATCCGTCTGAAGTCGCACGTGGGGAAGGTTAATACAATTCGAGACAGCAAGCGCCGGCGTAATCGGAATATTCGTTATTGCACGAACCAAAAAAAAATTCTCGTGGATACGCTGATACACGCATATAGCCTACACTATGTACGGTTGGCCAATCTATCTCATCGGTGCAATTTGGGACTCGGTGACGCACCTACTGATACATCTGGCCAAGCGATCCCAAAGGAATACACCGGTAGACGTGGAGCGTGGGCACGAGGTCGACGAACTTGCCACAGTCTCACCAGCTGAGCCAGTAAACAGCGCAGCAGCAAGCCGACCACTCCTGCCATCGATGAGCGATTCCAATACACTGTACCCGAACGCGCCCAACCATCCCAAGAATGACAAATCACGCAACCCACGTTCCTTCCCTTAAAATTCACACAAGAAATTAATCTTTTATATAGAAATATTATTACTTCCAATTAGCTATTACTGCTTAATTTAACCTCATCAAGTGCCTATACAAGAGCACATTACATCCATAAATAATAAGAAATTAATTGAAAAGAAAAAAACAAATACAAAAAGGGAAACTTTAAGATATTTTCCCTTTATTTTATTTTAGAATAAGAATATTTCAACCTAAAGTTGAAGCGTACGATACAATTTTACGAGCATCGCCCCAATGAGAGAAATAACCAACTCCAATGAAGACAGAAAAGGAGTCACATCCCAACGAAGAGAACACATCAAGCAAAGCCGAAATCACCTAGAAACCATCTACGCAATAGAACGCAAGGATCGAACAACCAACGCAGGACATCCCGTATACGCAGTACATTATACAGCTGCAATATTCAACCGGCAAGAAAAAGTTATATAAACGAATACCTCACAATAAAAAGTGTGATTTATTTGGGTATAAAAAATAGTGTCAACGCCAAGCATCGCATAGTGGACAAGGTCATAGACGCCCCTCGCTCGCAATCGAACTACTCGTCATAAGCAGCATAGACGCCCTTAGGAGTCAACCAGGCGGGATGGTCCCAGTCACACTCTGGATGATTCTGGCGCCAACAACACTCCATCATCCACCGAATGCTATAAGCATCGAAATCAGAGCATCTCTCCAGAATCTCTAACATCATCCGATTGTTGCGACGTTCATTTCGGCGCACCTGCGCATACGCGATGAAAGACATCTGTAAATAGGGAAACATATTTTTTTGTTATTATTATTGAAGCCCAAAGTGATAATAAATTACCACCATATCCGCATACTTACGATAGCAGGATCAGTACGCTGGATCTTCTTGCCATGCATGGTGATATATTTGGTTTTCTCGGAAGGAAATTTAACGAATCGAAGTTTCATGTGCAACCGTAGCGAGAGTTATTCAGACAAATACGTCAGACACCAGGAAAAATTTTCTTATATACATTTCACCCCACCAAAATAAAATTCACCCTCACCGCAACCTACCGATATTGCACGGGACGCCCAATCTTAAAGGGTGGAGGTGTGATATCTGGCGACAAATCTTAAGCCACAAGATTTTCCTTTTGTTCAACTCAGTCGATACTGTCTTGTGTAAGAACCTCATAACTTTCGGAGGTGTAGAGCGAAATACTCAACGCTTGAAAAATAGTACGAAATACATCTCAGACGTTACGCAGAGTCTCACCGCAGTACATTTCTAGAAGTATCGACGATAGATTATTTAAACATAACATAGGCTAGATGGCTCCGACGAAAATATAACCTTGACTGGAAAATAAAACATCCGGTCTCGCAGCGCGGTCCGAAATATAACCTTCTCGATATGAGAAGTCGCCATAGCCATTGACATAACACAAACTATGTGTATGCTTACATCTCAAATATCGAACACTTTTTCGTCGAAATACGGGACGAAGATCCCCCTCTTTTTATACGCATAAAACCAAGAACCGATGCTCTGGAATAAAGCCACACGCGTGCTAGTGAACCTGTAAACTGTTGGCACACCATACCGCAACTAATCACACAAATTATTTACGACCAATGGACCAATCCCCGCAGAACTAGATGACCAAGACCATGCTCTTCCTAAGGTTCCTTCTCCCACTATTGAAACCCCCTAATTTTGATATTAAGAAAGTATTCCTTCGTGAATCAGTCTCCCCACAATCTCCATCGAATTCAGAGCTCAACCTTCCGTCAGCCAATTTCGAATCAAGTTCTTTATCACGTTTTAATTCCGATCTACGTACCATCAATCTTATTCCAAGATTTCTTTCGAATTCTTTATATATATGACTTCGATCCTCAGTTCGCGTAGACGATCAGAAATCCGTGTCTCATTCTGTATATCTATATACACTCAAGTGGCTCTCACCGTAATAAATACACATATATAACACCGCGCCGACCGAAAATCTAGTGCAAATATCACCAACCACTTGACCAGCTTGCGCACCAGGGTACCGGCGAAAACCCTTCGTCTTACGAGCGTCAATCGATATTTTTACGAGCCAGCATACACAACTGTACGAGCGAGCACGCACACGAACATCGAATGTAAGCGAACTGTATTATCCTTTTCTATTTTTTATTGTCCGTATTATTCCTGTCTTTATCAGCTAATTACTTTAATCTAACCCCTAATTTGTAATAAACTAAGAATGAAGGTTACACAAGTGTCGAATTACTCCATAATACCAAGACATCGCGTCAATTTCTTAATTTTATATTTTCCCACGCACTACTCCTGTTTACCCTTATCCCGTGCTATTGCGCTAGGCGTAGGCAACAAAGAGGGAAACAAAAGTTTATGCTCGCATCCCTTCCGGATGTGACACGTAGGAGCAACAGCGTGCCGAGTTAATCGAAGGGCGATGAAGGGCAATAATCGCGCGCGCTTAATTCGGCTGTGCGCTTCCACAGCCGAATTGAGCGCGCCCGATTATTGATTGGACATCAACACTCGCTGATAGCCAAAATAGCACGTCTGGCAGGATTAGAGAATTCTGTACGCAGTCATTTTGTACACACGGGCGCAGAACATTGGGCGAAAGATTGACACATCATTTGAGAGTCGGATATTAAACGGTTCCATGACCAATCGCATCCACTGCGAGCCACAACAATTCGTCAAAGATGCTCGTGACCTACATTTTTTTTACCTACAGTTTTTTTACATGGGCGAAATACTGTTTGCTAGCACAATTAAATAGCGTTAAAGTTAATACAGTGTTTAATGGTGAATTCGCGAGCGGTGACAAACATTCTAACAAAAGTATTAATACGCCAAATAGTGAACTGTTTAATGCAAGCGATTTGGATGAGTGGTATGAGCAACGCGTTATGGAGCCTGCTTTGAACCTGCTCGATGCATTTCAAGAACGTGATAGTGGCTGGGCTTTACGGAATACTTAACGGATACTTAACCTCACAATAAATGTAAATAAGTACACGGAAAGAATTTCTAAAGAAATGTTACTGTGGAATCACAGTAACGGGGGGACAAACCTATAATTGTCCAAACTTTTAGGGAATAAAACGTAAATTTTCATCGAAATAAGTCAGAGTTTACTGTCGTGTGGCGTAAATTCGAAATGTTTTCAAGAATTTGTACTGAAATAATCAGTAAATTTTACCCGTCTACAAACATTACAGTCATAAGTTAAAAAAGTACATGATATAGACGAAATTGTACACTTCGTATTGGAAAATTTTCGTGTCTTTCGTGAGAATTTTAGAAAGCATGCATACATTTTTCGTACGTCTACCGGAATTTTTCTGTTTTCTACAGTAAAAATAGTCAGGGCTAGGTTGCGGGACGTATACACGCGAGCTCTGTGCGAGCGTGTGTATGTGTGAACGCACGCTGTGAGTGTGCGTGCGCCTGCTGAGCACGGGCGTTCGGCGAGAGTGAATATGTATATCGGTGTATATGGATGTTGGGTATGTGTTTATGTGTGACAAAAGTAAGCGTCGCTGATCCGCGTTGCCTGGCAACAGCATTACTGCGCGTTCGCGTAACAGACAAAAGCATGTGCGAGAGAAGTGTCGCGTGGTTGATGCTTCACAACAAATGTTTAAAAAATAATATACTATTCAAGGCAAATTTTGGTTTATCGTACAAGTGTTTAATTTCAGGATCCTATAAATCTGGACGACCCACAGAATGTAAGTATCAATTTATATCGTTACGCATATCTTTATTCGTATTTTTCCATATTCGTATTTCGTATATGTTTTATCCGTAATTCGTGTCCTTTCCATTAATTTTATTCGAGAAAGTTCATGCTACGCTTCTTTCGTTGGTGGACGGAAAGCTTGTATTCAAAGCGTACAGAGAAAAAGTAGAATTCACTACAAGGAGCGTGCGGAATCTCTTGTCGCGCATCATTCTCGGCAAAGAAAAAGAACGTGATTTCCAGAATATTCGAGTCGATCGCGATTCACGATATCTCGAAAAATTCATGTAAGATTAAAAACTGAAGTATAAGAATCAATCGAACATTTTAACATTACACAAGTTCATTCGTTAAGTCGACATAAAGAGATAACCTAACATATTTCATTTCTTTCAAATTGGTTACTCGAACTACATTTCTAAGTAATCGCTTGAGATGAGTACATAAAAAAATATCCTTTATATATCTTTTTTTTCTAATGTGTATATATATATTGTGACGTGATTATTTAAGACACGTCACAGAAAGGCTACCGATGATCAAGATATGCTCTCGACGCCCGCGTTGCGACCCATCCGTTAGTGTTACGGGTCCTTTCTCTAGAATGTTTGTCTTGTTACGTTTGAGGTTTTGGGTTGTGTTTCCGTTTTGGTTAGGTTGGCGTGCGGAACTCAGTCAAGCGGCGTGTGGCTCGACGTACTGAGCATCCCGACCGAGGGATGCACCCAGTGGGGCCTCTCGGGGAATCAGTGCACGCCCGGCTGAAACGCTGGCGCCCCACCGTAATGGTGCATCGTGCTAGAGAGCGGCCCGTTTGGGTTACGGGCGGAGGCTGGAGACCTCCGCGCCGCGCTTCTGGAGAGAAGCTTTGCCCGCTTTCGCACGGTGACCTGGGGATGCGATCTCCGAGAGCCTCCATGTTACCGATGAGAAAAAGTCCCGATTTGGTACCGTTCCGTTTTCGGGGTAACTCGGGCAGAAAATATAGATTCCGAAAGGAATATTCTATCAGAATATTCCAGCTCCCGAAATAATATTTCAGCTCTCGATATTATACGAGATAAAGTTCTCGCTTCAACCGGCGGACATTTTTTTCTGTCAACCCGCTCTGTCTCGCTCTCGCATAATCCCTCGCACGCCGGCCGTGGTCGCGCGAGGTAGAGAGTTGCTAACGAATCTTCGCGTGAGACGTATGTCTCCCAAATCGCGATCGCTCCCGATTTTTGAGATATCGTGAGAGAGTTGTCGATCAGACGTCGCGATGGAGAGACTTGTCGTGTCTGTCACGCGCCCGTGACGTCGCGCTTTCGTTCTAACGTAAGAGGCACGTCGTCGTGCCCTCTCGCTCCCGTGCGTATGACGTTTCGCGTGCAGTTTGTGTTCGCGATTAAATTTCGTCTACGTGTAAAGTTCTCGAGTGGTTAATCCACCGGTTCCCATACTACAAAATAAAACATGATTTTATTTTATTAGTGACGTTTCCGGTATCGTGAAAGTGACAAATCCCGTGATCATTCATGCTACTCCCCAGTAAATCCTAACTCCTCTACCACAACCTACCACAACCGATTAAAAATCGAGGCGGCCTCCAGGTTCCGAACCCGGTTAGAATTCCGGGAGACCAAAAATTAAGGAGAGCTTCAGTCTCCGTTTGGTGCGTCGGATTGGATCCCCCAACCCCAGTTTAGTCCGGTTGAGACGTCCGGCGACAAAAAGTCTCTGGCGCCCCGGGTACTGCGGATGCATGCGCACGGGAGGAACGGCCGAAGCTGACGGTTTCTCGCACCAGATCCCAGTTTGAGTTCTCGTTTCCGTTCCCGTGGTTAGAGAAAATATCCCCGTCACAATATATATATATATATATATATATATATATATATATATTTGCATAATTAAATCAATGCTATTTATTGCAGAATAAAAATTGGAGGATTTGAAAGTCTTGCTGAACAAATCGAGAATCTGTTTCCGGAAGAATGCAGAAGAACGTATTATTCTCCATATAAGCGTATAGGAAACGTTCCGATCAATCCTTCAGGAACGTTATTCGAGTACTACCAATACCTGAAGTCAAAATTGATAGATTATATGAAAGTTTTCGTGATGAAAATGTTATTGGCTCAAAGGCTGTGTTTTTATCTTAATTTCAAAAATAGCCATTGCATAAATACTGAGATTAGAAAAAAATATCATCATTACATTGAAAATATTAACTGATTCGATAATGTACTTTTCCTCTAAAACAAATATGGGTTCGTAACACCGTCACTCATTCAACCGCAAAAGAATATATATTTTTTTAATAATGATCAAATGTAAACGAAAATGCATAATTATTTGGCTATATTTCTGAATAAAATTTCAAGTAAAATATTCATGACCATAAATATTACCCTAGAAATGTTGTAATAAATTCAATACTAAATTGTATTATTGCAAAAAGATTTATTTGTGGCACCCCGAGGCGACTAACCTCATTGGATCACGAATATATTAATAGGACATCACGTACCGTATATTTCGCAATGTATAAATACAATCTACATTTGTTTAACAGATCGTGAAATTGAGTGTTTGGAGTGGTTAAAAACTCACTTACATCCAACAGAAGCAAATCTAACTGATTATGAAAAAATTTATTTATTTTTAAATTTTTTAAAATTTATTTTGAAAATTTATTTTGAAAAAAACAAAGGGGGCGAAGAAAATCAAGAGCAGCGCCGGAATAGATTAAGTATTTCCGAAAGGCGGTCATCGTTTTTTTTACATGTCGAGGTCAATGCAGTGCTCATAAAATTCCATTTCATCCCTTCTAATTTAAGTATAATAAACTAATATACATTTTTGTTATCATAGACCGGGGAAGACCTTCAGGGTGTCGTGCAGCAAAAAAAAAAGACGGACTTCGTTTGAACCGGCGACGTTTTCAATCGACGCCTATTTTACAACACTAAACATGGAAAAAATTTCTTGTGCCAAATTTACGCACATTTCTCGATTGTATGGTAGGTGAAAACTTGTTGTAAAGAAATGGATGTAATAAATAGGGTAGATGTAAATATTAAAGACTCTCCATTACAGCGGTAGTACATTTTTTTTATCCCTCTCCAATTAGGACTTGAAAATAGGTTTCAAATTATATTAAAAAATTGTGAAATTCATATTTCAAAATAAAGAATCGTTTTTTGTACAAAAAGATTCTAATTTTTCTAATATCTAATTTTTCCTAATTTGTTATTAACAAATAATTACTAAATAATAAATAAATATTATTTATATTCATTTATGAAAATTCACAATAATTTATTGTTATTATCACGTCTGTTTACTGACTTTTTACGAAAAAATACCCTTTATAGAAAATTTATTCAATCATAGGGAATTATTTTTTCACTAGGGAGTTTAGAATTTTCAGGTTCGTGCAGGTAATTTTTACTGTAGAGACTTGTAAATTCTATGGTAGTATAGTGAGAATTTCACCGTAGGATATCGGAAATTTTTCACAACACAACCTACAATTTCTACGGCAGAATGTATCGGAATTTTTACTGAGGCTGTTGTAAAAATTACGCTCTGCGCTTGAATTTTTATATGCCTGAGATCAAAGTATACCAAATCGGTGGAAAATTATACTTTTGGGTACACTTGTCCCTACGTTCAAATTTTTACAGTAATTTTTACCGTGATTTCACAGTCAAATTTCTTTAGAAATTCTTTCCGTGTATAATCCGATGTGCACTGCGTGTTATAAATCTTTACCGCGTGCGATGATGATGAAGAGGGCGGTGATTAATGCAAAATCAACCGATACTGCATGCTTCGCGTGAGCGATAGTCGCTGCTCTACACCCAGCTGAACGACACAGTAACCGTCCAACTTCATATCTACATTATTCAACAGTACCGAATCTACAGGATATTGAATTCCCAGTAACCATACATCAAATTAAAAAAATTAAATTCAAATCAATCCATCGATCAACGTGTATATCAACACTACCAAAAAAGACATTGTTCCAATACGCGTGACTCGAATTAAGAAGGAAAAGCACATCAATTTGCTATACATGTAAGATACTAAGGCCAACAATGTGTCCAAATTAAACAATATAGATTTTCTTGCAGGTGCCTGCATTACTTCCGATTCGAGGATAAATTGCAATTGCATGAGGTCGATTGTGGAGCGCTAAACGACTGCCCGATCTGACTTCCAAATGACACCAATAAGTGGTCCCAATTCGTCAACTTAAGCTGGAAAGAACGACATACGTTCATCGTGTATGCCGATTTGGAATGCGTCTTGGCAAATACTGATAGGTAGAAGCTATCGAATGATTTGTATCACCAGCTCGAAGTATGTAGTGTTGGTTACCACGTGTGTTGTTCTTATGACCAATAGCTTTCTTCATATTATTCACGTCGCAGTGCTGATTGCGTATCATGATTTGCAGAAGAAATAAAGAATCTAGCACTGCACATGTAGGAAATGTTCCACGACAATGTCCCAATAATATATTTAACACCGAGCGAGTGGGCAAGTTTTCGAGCAGCAACTCAATGTCTCATAGGTAAGAAACCATTTGCGTAAGACAAATGGTTTCTTACCTTGATGAGAGTGTGCGATACATTTTTTTTGTATACATTATTAATAACGCAGCGAATGAAGAGCTAAATAAGCATTGAAATCATCTAAAAGCCTCGCTCGTGCCGTCAGGTGACGTCACGCGCGAGTCGTGCTCAGATTGCTTTTTCCCTCGAATCCTCTGTTTCGGCTTGGCCGCACATGAACGTGCTCAGCGTCCATATATTGGTGTAGCTGCCGAAGGCACGGTCGGGAATTTTCGGTGGCGCTCGGCTCTTCCCGAAGACGTCCGAGCGTCGCTCGCTCACGGACATGCGCTACTATGATTGTGTGGTGGGCGCGCAAGAGACTAGAGAGGGGGTAACTTTTGCGCGCGATCTGGCTGCACTGGTGAGGAAGTAGGTTTCATTTTTATGGGTTACTGGCAACTGGTGGTAGCATTCTTCCAATATTATTCATGTTACTTTGACATGTATACATTTGACTATGTGTACAACCTCGCCTGCAATGGCGGCCATGTAGCCTGGTCCTTTCGTTAACCTGTATGCAAATTCATCAGGAGTTTGCGTCGCGAGAGATAGACTGTTTTGAAGGATTCGGCGTTCTTGATTACATTGTTGGACAAGTATGTCATAATAAAGAGTTTGGATTTGTTGACGAATATGACGTTCCATGTATAGAAATTCCGTATTAACATAAGCAAATATGTCTAAGTTGGCGATCGGTAATTTTTCATCAGAGACGAACGCGTTTGACTTTGAAATTTCATATATAAATAGTCTTGGGTGTTCTGTACTGATTATTTCATAGTTACAATGCCGTTCAACCTCTCTACGCGCGAGGATAAAAGTTATGTCTTTTGACGTTCCTGAGTACAGTATTTGGGTTTACACATTGGGTTTACATACAGTATTTGGGTCGCTGTGCCCTCGAAAAGTATTCCATATTGTTCAAAACCACAAGTTCCATGTGGAGTTGCTTTCCAGAAAGGGTGTCCACATTCGGGATCTTCACAGGAAGTGTCAAGTAATGGGCAAGTAAATCCGGATGTAAGCCGAATCTGGTTTGAGTCTAAAATTACTTGCGTGACGTATTCTCTCAATGTAATTTTGACGGATCCTTGTACAACAGCGTTGTCCCAAGTTCCGTACAGGTCAGAATATGATGCGCCGCTGCATTCGCCGCTGTTTTTGACATGGCCAGCCATAGTAAGACTACTAACGGTAGTATAATTTGGTTTTATTCCTGTTATCAGAGTTTGTCCTATGCGTGTTCAACCATGTTTGTGCATGTCCTTGCAGGCATCTCGACTAACGGTTTTTAAGTATTCAGCTTGACCCTTACTGACGATTGGCACCTGCGAAGACATACCGCAGTAGTATATCGTTCGGAGAATTTCTACTTTACATTGTATTACTCGTCTTTCGGAATATTCATTCAGTTGTAACAATTGTATGTATTGCTTGCTTACTTCTACTTTCAGAGCGATAATATTGAATTCATCGATATCAAGTAATGACGGTGTCGTTATGTTCGTTGCGCTCAATCCCGAATCGTATCCCACCATGGTAATCGCAGCCGGGATAAGGCGCAACATCATTATTACCAGCAAGAGAGACATCTGAAAAAGTTAAGCATTATTGTGATTGTTGATCGATTGGTGGTATGAGAATCATTGAATAGATTGGGAAGGTGTTTATTTATTGGGATGGAAGTCGGATTCATCACTTGCTGTTTTTTTTGCGTTTCGTCTTTCGGCATTTATGTGTCAATACCGTAATCTGTTTTCGCGAACTATTCGTGTCTTGTTATTGTATTCCATTTTTACATTACCCTTACTTAATTTTTCTAGGACCTTATGTGGTCCTGAGTAATGATTTCCAAGTTTACCAGGCTGTGCCTTGCGCCGGTTAGGGCCCTCAGCTGTTTTCGGATCAACGGCCTCCACGGGCCTTCTGGCGCGTGCCGGCTTAAATACCTCGGCTTCTGTTTTCTCGTAACTACTCTTCTCGTAGTTTATGCGTTTACGAGCACGGCGGGCCTGGTGTCGAGGTTTGGGATGCAAGTCTGACTATTTAGGACTAGATGCATTGACCCTGGTCGTGGTCTCTTCGCTTGATATTTCATTTTCCTGTTGCGTTGATTTCCTTAATTCCGAAGGTATACTTTTTTTTTTTTCTTGCGAGCAAGTAACAACGTTCATTCTTTCTACATAAGGTATATGATGAATTTCGGCTTTAGTCATGAAGGTTGTAGGGTTTTCAGGTTTATTATTATTATTGTCAATTTCTTCTACTTCACATAGGGAATCCTGTATCGTGACTTTTGATTTTTCAGCTTGGCATTGTTGACAATTGAATATCGTTTTTACGTCTTCTAATTTCTCTATTTGGCTTCGCGATAGTGCATCGGCATTCGAATTAAGCGTACCGGGTTTGTAGATGACTTCATAATCGTATTCGGAAAGTTTGTGTCGCCATTTGATTACGCGTGTGTTAGCGTCTTTAGCGGTTCCAAACCGAACTAAGGGCTTGTGATCTGTAACGAGAGTGAACCTTCGGCCATAAAAATAAGGTCGGAAGGCTTTTACGCTGTGAACCATAGCTTTCTTCTCGTATATATCATACCGAAAGGCTGCACCGCGTAACACACGCGATGTGTATGTTATGGGTTTGTCTTTTCCGCGTTCGCATTGTGATAGGACTCCGCCTAAAGCGTATCCGGAAGCATCAGTAGTGATAATAAATAGTTTGTCGAAATCGGGGTACTGGGGGATAAGAGCTTCGCATAATTTATTTTTAAGAATTTCGAAGGCTGTTTGCATTTCGTTTGTCCATACAAAGTCAGTTTTATCTTCTAAGAGATGAGTTAAGGGCTTCGCGATTTTTGAGAAGTCTTTAATGAATCTGCGGTAATACCCAGTCAAACTTAGGAATTGGCAAATATTTTTAACGTTCTTTGGAAGAGGAAATTTTTTTACTGCTGCTAATTTGTTAGGACCTGGCTTTAATCCATCTTTTCCAATTATGTGGCCGAGGTAAGTTATTTCCGGCCTAAGAAATTCGCATTTATCCGGCTGCAATTTGAGATTAGAGTTTCGTAATCGTACCATTAAATTGTGAATTTTGTCACCGAGTTCCTTTAAGTCTTCTACGTAAAAAAACGATGTCATCAAGATAGACAAATAGGGATACTCCTTGAAGTCCGCTAAGGACAACGTCCATGAAGCGCTGGAAGGTTGCTGCAGCATTTTTAAGCGTAAAAGGCATTCGAGCGAACTCATAATGCCCGTATGGCGTGTAGAAGGCTGTCTTTGGTTTATCTGCAGTGTTCATTTCTATCTGGTGGAAGCCAGATGCTAAATCGAATATTAAAAAATAAGCTGCATGTCCCAATTGATCCAAGATGTCAGTAATATTCGGTAGTGGATAGGAGTCGCCGATTGTTTTTTCATTGACGGCTCGAAAACCTATAACCATCCTCCAACTTTCGTTGCCATTGGAGTCCGGTTTTTTTGGTACTATCCAAACAGGACTGTTATTTGGGGATTCCGAGTGATTTGTGATGTTGGATTTTAACAGCTCGTCTACCTGATTCTTGACTTAGCCTTTAAGGGCTTGTGGAAACCTATATTGCTTGGCGTTGTTCGGAAGGTCATCGACTGTTGGAATCTGGTGTTTGACTAAATGGGTAGCTCCCAGAGGTTCGTCTTTTATGTGAAACCGGTCTGCATAAGTTTCGATAATTTCTTCAACTTTTTTTTAGCCTTTCGTCTCCCAAGTGGTCTAGACGCAAGAGATTTTTCATCATTTCTGGACGTTCTGAATTTTCTTCAATTATGTCTGATGTTGATTCAGGGATAGAAATGGAGTTTATGCTTTTTTCCAAAATTGTTTTGACATTCAAAATTTGATTTTGATGTTTTTTTCAAACTTTGATTTTGAATATTTTCTCGATTCGTGAATGTTTTCATTTTCCTTTTTGTTTTTGATGTTTCTTCGCTACTGGAATTTTTATTTATTTTCCCCTGATCATTGCCCTCATCACAGCTGCACCAGGGTTTTGATTCGACTTTTTCTGTCGAATTTTTTGGATTGGCCACTTTTGGGCTCTGGAATAGCCTAGTTGTTTTACAATCTACGACTGGAATAGGAGGATCGCGAGGAATCGAATTCGAATTGATAATATAATTTGGACTTATCTTCGATTGATTGATTTTCAACACTTCATTGATTCTAGTTCTTGCGCTTTCCTCGCTACGAGAATTTTTATTTAATTTCAAATTGGCCTCTTTTGGGCTCTGGATTTGTGTGATCGTCTTGCAATCGGCGTTTGGAATAGGAGGGTCACGAGGGATCGGACTAGGACTAGACATCGTCATGCAATCCGCGTCTTCAATCGAATCTTCGACAGTGGTGAATTCTTTTAATGTTATGACTGGTACGTGCAGTCTTAAGATCTCATTAGTGGTCTTATAAATGTTTAAATGGGCTTTCCCGTTAGTGTTCGTTACCAGGAAATTGCCAGCATCAACACCTTTACGGATGGTTAAAGGTAGGATATACCCTTTCTTTAACGTGCGGTTTGCGACTTTCACATGGAAAGCCGCTTCCGAACGCGCGGGGATTTCAATTACCTCGTCGAGTTCGTTTGTTTTTTTGTAAGGCCATGCCTTATTTCCACATTCGAAACACTTTGTTTCAAAATTTATTTTAGATTTTATTTGATAAAAGTAACGGGTCTCTAATAAACCGGGGTGAGCGATTCCTACCTCGTCGCGTATAATATGGAATAAGACATCGAATCTAAATACACGCAGCGTTACGCTTCCTAATCCAAAAACTGGTGGCTCTGATATTCTCTTTAATCTAATGATATCTTGTTCGTCGATATCAGGCAATTTTTTTATATATATTTTTTAAATCAAAATTGGGATACCGCTACTGTCTAACAGTACCGATATTTTACCCACTTCCGGTAGTGCTCCGATACACAGCGAGGGTAGTTTATCAAAACTTTCTGAATCTATTGTGTAGGTTGGATATGTTCGTTCAGTGCAGTCATCGCGACTGTTGTCACCGGACGCGTTGGAAGCAGGTGAGGTTCTCGGCATGTTCGTCCGAGAGGTTCGCGTTCGTTGGGCCGTTTTCCGGCTAATTTTGTGAATTATGACATTCGCGAGTACAACCATTTTCAATTACGTGTCCTACCCTTTTACAATACCGGCAGACATTTGAGTTAGAGTTTGCCGTTTCAGTTTTCAGCTGGAAGCATTTGTTGGCAGTGTGTCCAATTTTTTTGCAAATTTGACACTGAGGACTGTCTGACTGGCGTTGCCAATTGGCTGTGAGTGTTGTGAATTTATTTTGAAAATTGCATTTTTCAGCAGTGTGCTCTGGTTTTTGGCACAATTGACAATTTATAGAACGGGAATTTTGATTATTGTAGCATCTGTCTGCAGTGTGATCAGGTTTTTTTTTACAGATCCGACATGGGACAGAGCTTTGCTCGTTTGGCAGTCTTCGATATGCGTTGGCACTATTGTCACGTTCTGAGGGGACATGAGCATATATGTTGTTGTTTTCCTCTTTTGAGCCTACGCCTGGTGCAATAGCTCGGGACGAGGATCAAGGGGAAGTGCTATGGAGACATCAGAGATAAAGATTTTGGACAAAACTAGGATAAGGGACAAATTCGGTAAACTCGTTTTAACTGTATTCTGATTTTATTATAATTAAGAGATCGAACCAAGAAGTCCGTCGGAACGATGGGAATAATAAAGAGTAAAACAAGTATCGCTTACATTAGGTGATGGTGCGTGGTACTTGTGCTCGCTCGCTCGCTGTTTATGTTTGTCGCCGCTCGTGAATTCGAGGCCCTAGCGGCAGTCTGGTGTTGGTGTGATTGTTCGTGTACGAGACGGTCGAAAGTACATGTGTGTTCTTACAACTACGCGATAACGGGATACGATGTCTAAAGCATATGATCGCGATACACAGTTAAAGGTGAAGAATAACTCGGATATATTTCTGAATATTTCGATATTAATATTTATAAGTTCGCAAAAGGAATAGGTGTGATACGCGTAAGTTGTTCGCGAATAGGTAGTTGATTATTCTTTTCTGAAGGAAGGTTGCCGGAAGACTATGTTCTGAATTTAATGAAGATTGTCGAGAGACTTGGATTGAGACTTTATAAAAGAACTTGAGCCGATGGTAGTTGACGGGAGACTGAATTGCAGGAGGAATCTTTTGAGAAGTGCAATTTCAGGAGGGGATGACTTATGGGAGGAAATACCTTAAAGAGGGGATGATTTATGGGAGAAAATACCTTAAGGAGGGGATGATTCAATTGATGCATTTCTTTCTGGATTGGTCCGTGAAGTATGGCGTAATTCGCGATTGGTTGCAAGGCGGTGCATTTTCGCATACATATATTAATTCGTAGAATCGGTCTTATATGCATCTTATATGATAGAGGTTGCATCGCAAGGTAGTAGACCTTTGTTCCGCAATTCGGCGAAATGGCATATGATGCGTAGAGGTTGATAGATATGCCAGAGCTGGGTCTGGTAACTTTATGCCTTTGACACTGTCACGTCCTGAGGGGACGTGGGCATATACCTATCGCGGTTCCCTCTTTTTAGCCTACGCCTAGCGCAATAGCTCGGGATGAGGGTGAAAAAGGGAAAGGTGCATGCAAAGATGGGAGTGACACAGTGACTCGATTAAAAAATGAATTGATCTATACAAATAATTAACAATTTGGGATTTATTGAAATTAACCAATTTAGTTAATTCCGTCAACATGAAAATACATAGAGGTTCGCTTACATTTATGATGCGCCGTGGATACGATAATCGGCTTACAGCGGTTGGGTTCGGGCCTCCGCAGACAGGTCGGACCCCTCGGCTGTACACGCTCCGTGACAATGTTGAAATTACACGTTGATACAAATTTTTACACATGCGAGTTTCACACGTACACATTCAACGTAGACAGTTAAATGATTTCTTGCAGTTCGCGTTTTTATGAGGAACAATTTCGAAGTTCAAGTTTCGCGTTTTTATGAGGAACAATTTCAAAGTTCAAGTTCGCGCTTGCTGTCAGGAGACAGATGTTCTACTTATTCCGATGAAAGTTGTTGGGAGACTGACTGCATAATTTCCTTCTTTCAGGATGTAGGAAAATTGGGATGGTGAGGTAGTGGGAGAATGGCCCCCTGGGAGAGTGCACGTTTGGGGGTGCATTCTTTTGGATTGGTGGAAAATATGTATAATGTTGAAATGAGAGTGGGAGCGAGGAGTGGGTTGCGATAGCCACAACCGTCGCTCTATTTCTGGGAATTGGAGCTGCGCTTCTTTTATCTGGAGCGCGGAAAAAATACAGAGGAAAAAGGGGCCTTGTCGGCGCTAAGAACGCACGCTCGAGATAGGGCTTGTTGACCGAGGCCCGCGAGTCCGCATGGGATATACCAGCCGTTTTATGACTGTCAACTTCCTGGGTCGGAGGTTTTTCTCCTAGCGAGTGTATATTTTAAGGATTTGGACATTTTTCCGCTCTTGGATGGTCGTTGGCATTCGGCATCGTTGCGTCGTTATATATTTACGTCTTTACGAATATCATTACGGATTTCTTGCGTATCGCTTCACGTGTTCGTCATCCTTGTAACCCGAAGGTTTCCTTTGTGTATTTTTAGTCTTAAGGACACTGTGCGATGTACTCGGACTCTGTTCGGATTACAACGAGACTGTTCGAATTTTTCCCGCTTGTATATTTGTTCTCGATATCGTTAAGACCGCTACGCTTTCGCGTGGGAAGGTACGAGAAACGCTTAGTTATATTATTATGAATAAGCTACATTTCCGCCGTGGTAGGCCTAACTCTAAAGAAAAATATTTAAATCCGTCGAAAAATGAGAATGCCGCTATCGTGCTATTAAGCTTAAAAATACATTGTATGCATTTGGTCACGACGTGACAACACTCTTTGTCTCGGATAATTTTATCGAGCGTTCAAGAAGACCGGATGTTGAGTCGTCTTGGTCGCATGTTGTTACGCCGCTAAATGATTAGCAGCACGGATTTATTTATGCAAGATATAGGTTCACATGTCACCCTAGTGGTGCTTCAACTTCCTTTTGCGTCTTTGGCTTTTGGAAAGATACGGAGTTAAGGTATCGCGGCTTAGAAAGAGATAGAAGTTATATGTTAAAATTATTGCGGCTGTGACACTATGGCCCTGATTTTTACAAAGCTGACATGCAAGAGATTTGAATCGGCAAGCTTCGGTTGAATGATTGTCTTTTTTACAAATATTGCAGAACTAAGCTGCTTGTGATGGAACCGTTTCTTGTTTTTTAGCAGAGGCTAGTAATTCTTCCCGTGCATTAACCTCGCGTTCAATTCTTATCGCGTGTTCGATGGCGTCTTCAATAGTGTTACACGGGGAAGGCGTTGTTCAATTTCTATCTTCAAACCTCGATTAAAACACGTTAGGCAGTAATCGCCTACTGTGACTCCAAAAACGGGATTTTTGTCCCATTGTTAGCTAATTTTCGTGCCTAAACTATCTCTCTGCCTTTTTTCCTGATTGTGGAAGGGAAACTTACGATACTTTCGTTGCTTGCCTGTACGAATGTACCGAGTTCTCCTAATGATTGCATGTCTGATTTATTTGGTGTATATATTTTTTTAGGAAGGTTGTGAGTTCGTTTATCGTTTCGAATATTGCCCCATATATTGTTTCTCTTGCGGGGTCTTTTAATTTGTTTCTAGCTAATTTGACTAAATGTTTTTCGGCTTCAGGTGGAAGCATGTATTTTGCATCTTCACACCCGCGGATGAAGTCCACCAAAGAGGTGTCTTTTCCATCGAATTCGGGGATACAGTCTACAGCTGTTTGAAGGGAAATATATTGGTTCGTTGCTAGTGCCATGTTTTCTGAGTTGTCTAGATTCTTTTTAGGGGGCAATGCTAATGATTTGACAGATCTTTTAGGAGATTCAAGACCAGGTAATACGTTAGCATTCGATCCTCTCAAGGCGTAGCCTGTATTTTCGGTTTGAGCAGATTCTGAATCTGATAAACCTTCAGTGATGTTCAAATTTAATGACTCGTAGGTAGATTCTTTTTCCATTGAGTAAAATCGAAAAGGCTCATTCCCGTTTTATTATCCCGGATGAGCCCCCAAAAATTAATGTCACGTCCGGAGGGGACGTGGGCATATAACGTGTCGTTCCATCTTTCTTGCCTGCGCCTAGCGCAATAGGACGGGATGAGGGTAACAAGGGGATGTGCTGGAGGAAGGAAGAACTTTTAAGGAATTTATGGAAATAATCTGATTATTTGGAAATGATTCTTTTCTAATTAACTCTTGATTTATTGGAATCAGCCAATTTGGCTAATTTTATTATCGCTTGAGTACAAAGAGTATAAAAATGTGGTTCGCTTACATTTATGGTTTGGTTCGGTGTCGACCCTGTCGTTCAGGTAGCGGGTGTCGGTCGTAAAATTTAGGGCCTTCGCTAGTGGGCCAGAGGCGGTCGCAAATAGCATCGGTAGCACGCGTACAATTTTCGAGTACATTGATTCCATTCCGCATACAATTTTCAAGGATTGGAGATAGTTACATAGAAAACAATTGATGCTTTGGATATTATACTGGTTCGAGGTGTTTCCTAATTCTGAACTTATTTTAAGTTCGAAGGTATGAACGCGACTAATTCGATTAAAGACTTTAAACGTAGATAGACATTTACTAGAAGACCGTCGTGGACTGATAGACTTATAGAGTGACTTCGATAGACTGTCTTTGATAGACGGCAACGATGGACGGCATGGTAGACTTTTGAAAAGAACTGCCTGAGGTGGCTGGGTTACTCCCTTTATATGCGATTTTCTTGTTCTCTCCTTCTCTCGAATTCATAGAGTGGGGGAGATAGGGTATTGACTTCATTTAATTTGAGAATAGAAATAGTCATTCCTATGATACGTAACGAACGCACGCACCTGTTTCCGGTGGGAGGTTTTTATGGAGGAGGGCGCATTCTCCCCGTACGAATTCTTTTCCTGTGCTACTTAATTTTACGATCGGGCCATTGGGAGTTTTCTGGGGCCTCACTGAAATTAGAGAGAATGTTGGAGACGCATTCATGGATTCTTATGCAGGGGTCATATGAGTCTATTTTTTGTGAGGGGGTTTTTATCAGGGAAAGCGTAGTGGCTAGGCGCTACGTGATCCTTCCGTACGCATCTCCCTTTTTGTTACTTCTTAATTTTACGACCGGATTGATGGAAACCTTCCTGGGCCTACCTGAAGTTGCGCTGAAGGCGCGTTACGTATTTTTTGTTTTATGGCTTTTCTGAGAAGTTGCGCCCAGTGTCGAATACAGCCGTCGAATAGAAAAAAAGGGGAGGCCGCATGGAGAGAGTGCGCGACGCTCAGGTTCTATTAATGAGCGACATCTCAACTATAGAGTGCCTTTGGATATATGTCGGGGAATGAGAATATTCTTATCGTGCTTATTTTGGTGCACGCGGTTTCGTAAGGGACCGTGGGAGTCCTTGGTGTCGTCGAAGTTCAATGTGCCTCCCGACGTGACAGTACTAAAAAGGGATAAGTGATAGTTATATTTTTAATCTTTTTGCATTTATTTTCTTTGCATTATCCGATAGATCATGTTGAAAATTGACTTTTTAACATCTAGAAGTCTTACCACAATTATTGCTGTCAACATCAGCATCTTTAAGGCTTGGCACATTGAGCAATTCCGCGAGTGACTTGCGCCTGCACTTTTCGATGATACTGTTGACTTTTTTCATTGGGCATTTTCGACGGGCTCTGCGTCGGTTGTGAACGCACACTTTTCAGTTTCCAATTTTTCCAGTCGATGCAGCGCAACATCGTATGGTGCTAGAATTTCTCACGAAGGTTAGGATGTTAATTTAAGGAGTAATACACAATGTCGTATGAATAACCCTTACGTGCGCTTCCTTTGACACAAATCGAAAATGGCGGCCAACTCTCGAGTCGCGGCTGTTCTCTATGAACTCCAGCCTGTAGCATACAGCATGATTTTTTCGTGTACGAAGGTGGCGGATATTTGACATAGCATTCCTTTGTTTCCCAGTCGTAGAAAATCCATGATGCAGGAATAACATCGATGTCTAGGATTCCCCTTTTTGGCTTTCTACAAATTGAACGAGAAAAAAAATTTTCCGTTCATCCGTACTTGATTTTCCTAAATTGAAATAGAATATAATGGTATTTCGAATCTTATCAACGAAATCAATTGACAGTCCATCAGTACTCACCTGGCTCTGTTTCAAGTGCTGCGAAATCTTTCATTTTCTCAGACATGTCGAAGAAAATTTTTCACCAGACCACGAGTCAGCACGTAGCAAGAAGTGTGCAGGTTATGTTCGACCGCGCGGTGTCTTACATTTATTCCTCTTTATTTTTTTTTACTTATTTTTATAATGTCCCGCGATTTTTGGGATTCAGATCGACTTTCGAATTCGCAATATTTTACAAATTTCCCGATAAATAAAAGGTAAAGAGACCAATTTGAGGACAGACCATCACACTTCTTTGGTCGTTAATAGATTCCCGCCGTGGAGGCGATATCTCGAAGCAGATGAAATCATCGCTAGACAGTACGATCTTTGTTGCTAATTTTGAAAAAAAAAGAAACCTTTGCTGAAAACTCTCTGTTTATCTGTCTGTCATCAAGAGTATGGCCCTTCAACAAAATTTAGAGCGGGATCGAATGACATACGCTGAAAGAAAACATTGATCGTAGCCCTTATCCAATCAAGCATTTCCCAAATTACTCTCCCACTCTAATTTAACCAATCATGTGAGACGACCTATGTTTTATGCACTATTCTTCAATCCACAAGAGACGCATCACCAACAATGTATGCCCCTACTATCTCAGAATTTTTATCGCCTAATTTTTACGCTGAGAAAGAGGAACATTTTTAAGGCAGTCCGCCGACCGAATCCCGAGTAGTCAGTTCTTTTTGAATCTTTTATAATCGTAATTAGCGGAACGTCTCCCAACATTTCTTATCAACTTAAGTTCACTACCTAAGGAGTTTCCGTCGATTTTTCTTTGAAACAAGAAACAAGTCGTCGTTAATCTTTCTATAATTAGTGTAATCGCAGTCGTAGTAAAGTCGGATTTACAATAAGAGTTCGGAAATATGAAACAAGGGTAAAATAAAAGAAAAAGGATCAGGCGTCTAAAACTGCATTTTGTCATCTTAACTACCTGGCTATCACGAATTCCTACACTGATTCACGCAGCAGAAGCAATTGGATTTCACCCATTCCACTTCATTTGAACCAAACGAAGTAAGTAATCATGATTTTTTTTTCACATAGGTAAGAGAAAAAATGTTCTCCCATTTCAGCGATCTCGGACGTCTCCCCATTTAAACGCCCAATAGCTTGGAATTTATACAACATCGCTTTTTTCACCCTCACAACATTCTGATCGTATAATTCGTAATAATGTTTGGAAACCCGAGAATTTTTGCTTTTCAAATAGTTCGTAATGGAATTCACCCTCTTTTTCAACTTGCAATTATTTCTCTTCATTTAAACAAAATATTTTATGTTTGTATCATTTTTTTTTCTTGATAACGAGTCATGTTTTATGATCGCGAAACGCACTTTCCAGTCCATCTTGAGCAATTTTCCGCAAAGTTAGGCTCGAAACAGGGCAACTCGCCCGAATATAACGTGGATTTTCCGAATAACGAGTACAGCGAGAGATCGCTCTTCGTGACCGAGATGGATGACCGCCGGTTAGGACGTAACAGTTATTTTACATTTCTTCGGTTATTTATTTGTCCTCTTGTTTAATTATTTATATACACTCGGTTTTTAAATCGAATGAAACTTATTTTACACGACACTTGCGCGATTCAATCGACGTGAAAATCGGTGTTCCGCGTCGTCTCATTAGTCGCGTCCTTTTCAACATAGACACGAATATGCGTACACAACGTTGTCTGTCCGTTATGCTAGATCGCTCGGCGTTTTCTATGCACGCTACAATTCGTGGGTTTTGATGAATTCTTTTATTAAAACATTCTTTAAATTCCGGCACGGTTTTTTATTCGAGCTATTTTCGACCACAAATTATTTTAGCGACAATCCCGTCGTATTCTCTAAATTGCTACGTCATTTCGATCGCCCGACCTTGCGTGACGGTCGGGTTCGAGATTGGCGATGGGGTCGACGGGGGAACGTTGTTAGCCCTGTGAGTAGCCCTGACCGTGAGCCCGAGGTGACGCTCCACCTCCGGACTTAACGTGTGTGCACACACCGATTTCCGGAATTGCACGTAACACTCGCAGGCGTGGAGAGGGGAATGGCAGTCTTCTTCCGTCTTTTCGACCGGTACTTCGCACACGGGGCACCACGGGGGTAAGCCATTCGCGGCTTGTGCCCGGGCAAATTTGTCGACGCACACTAGTAAGTTCGTGCACTGCGGAAGGTCTTCCGCGCACGACGGGCGTTCCTCGCGGCGGAGATATCGAGAAATTATTTTTTCCATCTCGTTGCTGGTACAGGCTGCAGAAGACCATTGAACGTTCCTTGGCGGAGCAGTCCTTCCTCTGCTTATCCCCTTCTTTTCCCATTCCTTGCTTCGTTAGACGACGAGTAATTCTTGACGAGGGACGGGGCGGGAAAGAGGGTCCTCTTGCGCCGGACTCGATGTTCTTAGCGGCAGGCTAGGTGTCAAGTTGTCTCCTTGAGAATTTTCTCGGGCCGAATGCTCGTGCGAGTTCCCTTCGGCTGGGCGCGAGCTCTTTTTTAGCGAGCACAACCAATTTCAAATGTATCCGAGAGAGAGAGAGAGAGATAACCGAGCCCTCAAGGTATAGATTAGGAATAACAATATTACTCCCGCTTGGTTAGCAAAGCTGGCCAGAGTGAGAAAATGTTGTTTCTCCCTCTCTCTTTTATGCTCGCCGATGGCATGAATTTTTTTTCTCCACAGCGAGCACCCATTCCCCGTCCTCGAGTTGAAATTACGATGAGAATAAGCGTTATTCCCGGCTCATAGAAGAACGTTTCCTTGCCCGCATATGCACGAAGACTTGATAAGGTGGTAGTACGGGTTGCTCGAATACAGTTAGCCTCCAACTGTAGAATCCCTATGCCCTGTAGCGTTATGTCAACTACTGATGTGTTTAGACACGTCATCCGCAACTTCGTGGACTCGACAAGCAAGAAAAACCGACCACCGTGTGTGGGCATATATTCCCAGAAATCTTCAGGGTGGGGATGTAGGCGTATGTTACATGCGCGCATGGCCTCCTGGGATGGCATGGTACGCATATGCAGCTCGGAGACGCCTGCATTTGTGTTTCGAACTGGAACATTTCCTGGGAAAATCAGTCGTCGATCGGCTGCCTTACATTGATTTCTGTATGCTTCGCTAACTAGGAAGAAGGTTTGGCGACTCCTTCCCAAAGCGATGTAAGGTGAAGCGGGCACAATGCTTGCTAAGTCGGTGCCGTTACCGAGTTGTTGAGGAACAGGCCAGGCGATTATCCGGTATAGGTCGTATATCATTGGATCCACAAGCGGTATATGCACGATGATCATTAGCCGCCCATCGCGTGACGTCACGCCTGTCCAAAAAAGAGTCCCCAGGTACTCTGGGTATATATGTTCTAGGGGGTAGGGAAATTCAAGCCCCCTCCCCCCGCGAGGTTTTGTGCTTTCTCCTTTAGGATTCGAAGTTGCGTTGGTGATATGGCCGGGGGATCAAATTTCCCGCTGATTGTGGAGCTAATCACAGAGATGTACTTCTCGCAGACACGTATGTAATTGTTGATTTTGTTTGCAACTTTATTTCCGTAGTTAGCAAGCGAGAAATTGTAATAGGCCACGGCGGATGCATAAGCGATCATGCTGAGGTCATCGTGCATGTGCGATATAATTCGGTATATAGCTTCCACTCGTTCTGATTCCTCCAAATGTTTGTTATGTAGCGTTTGCAATTTTGAACTTAAAATATGCATTTGTTGTTCCTGGAGGTGAGTTAATTCCTGTTTATCCTTAAATAGACGATCTATTTCCGAAGAGAGATAATCCGCGTCATCCTCGGTGAGGGTTCCGGATATGATTTTACTGATACTTCCCACAAATCCGAAGGGCACTGAACGTCTCTTCATTGATGTTAAGGGCGACGATGTTTTGAGATCCTTGCGGTTTCCGATCCCCCATAGATCACTAGTTAGCTCGTGGCCGCGCTGCAACCTCAATATTATAAAAGGTCTACGGAGCAGCTCCTTACAACCCGCCTCCGAGTTATATTTAAGGCATTCTGCTGGAATTTTTAGCAAATTTCCGCCATCCTTCGTGAAGGACGCGATGAATTCGGCAAGGTTGATGAATAATGTCAGTCTCCAATCAGCGCGTTGCAATTGCACCGGCGTTTGTAGCTCGTAGTATATTCCAGCGTTATCTTCGAGTTTGTTGATGACATAGGGGTCCCTGGGTGTTGAGTTGCCATTCCACAGCCCGCGAAGACAAGGACGCAAATAATCGCGATTATCATTTTGCTGTTAATACGCACGCAGTTGAAAAAGTAACTAGCGGTAGGCTAATTTGATTTTATCAACATGTTTAGCGAACCGTTCACCTCTTTCAGTCTCGAGGACGACATTATTCTTATCGGTAATCGATCTTATTTTATACGGACCGTAATATTGAGTGTCGAATTATCCTTTCCGGGGTTCATTTAAAACGTGTACCTGATCTCCGATTTTTCCCTCAATGGGTCGGCATTTACGGTCGTAATATAGTTTAGAGCGTTCTTTAGCTTGATTCAGGGATTCCCCGACCATCCCTCGAATTTCATTTTGCCGCTTTATGAGCTCCACGAGGAACGAACTACTTGTAGCTAGACAGTCTTCAGTCGGAAATTCGTTAAGCTGTCGGGCTATTTTCCATACACAACCTCATGAGGCGTGAAATTCGTTGCCTCGTGAACGCTTGTATTTTAGGAGAACTCGGCCAGGGGTAGTAACCGGTCCTAATCATCGTATCTGTCCGCGTAGTACACGCAGTACTTGATACATTCTGTTATAACGATATGACTCCGTTCCAACGCACCTTTAGTTTGGGGAAGGTAGCCAGATGTCGTCATATGGTTTACCTTGTAGATTTTAGAGATTTCCCGCAATAGCCCGTTAGTTAGCGAATGAGGTTCCACGGTCAGTTAGAGTTGCTCGTGGAGCTCCGAACTGGCTGTACAGACGATGCACTATTGCCTCTGCAACGATGGTCGCTTTCAGATCAGGGATTGGCTCAGCAAGACAATATTTGGATAAATTATCTTACATCGTTAGTATATGCTTATTCCCGTGAAGAGTAATAGGCAACGGATCAACGGTATCAAGGGATATTTTATCAAAATTGTCTGCTGGTGTATCAATGAGGAGCATGGGTTCACGAGTTTTTGCACGAACGAGTTTCTGTTCCTGACAACCCTCACAACGACGGATGTAATTTTGGAAAAATGCATACAATTTTTGTTCAAATGGAAACGTTGTAGCCCTTGAAAAAACGCATCAATCGAGGATTTGATCATCCCTCTCCAATAATACCTTTACCCCCAAAAGAATTGTCGAAGAATTAACAAGTTAAATGGTTTATTGAATAACTCAAAAACAATAGATTTTTCGGGGATGGTTCGAATGTAGGAAATGTAGAATATAATTTTCTCTATATTTTCGTGCCTATGGACCACCCTTGAATTGTGCTTTTTCGAACCCCTCTTCGGGGTTGACAATTCAAAATGAAATTCTGGGAAATCTATTGACCGAAAATAAAGAGATACGAGTTTGGCGCTGTGGACGAAGATGTAGCTGAGGGTTCAAGCTACGAATTTTTCCCCGGCGGCGAATTCGTGCGGTCAATAGTTTTCTCAGAATTTTATTTAGAATTTTCAACCCCCGAGAGGGTTTGGAAAATCAAAATTCAAGGGTGGTCCACAGCAACGAAAATATAGAGAAAATTATTCTCTACATTTCGTACCTTTGAACGATACCCGAAAACCTGATTGTTTTTGAGTTATTCAATAAATATTTTTTTTTTTTTTTTTTAACAATATTTTTGGGTGTGAAGATATTATCGGAGAGCGATGATCAAATACTCAATCGACGCGTCTTTTCAAGAGCTACAACGTTCCCATTTGAACAAAAAGTGTACGATTTTTTTTCTAAAGAGTTATTGAATTAAAACTAATTTTTTTTAATTTCACTCCACTTTTTCACCCCCAAAATGAACTTCCACGACTTCGGCGCTGTGGACAAAACTAAAGCCCGGATTTTTCTGCACTTTTTGTCTCACGGCGCCGACCTCGTAGGAGTTGTAGTTTGGCATTAATCCACCCTCATCTCCTTTGATCCCCTAAAAAAACCCTACACCCCGATTTTTAGGCAAACTTGGATTTAGCACCCGCGGTACCTACAAAATCACCTGTCAAAAAACTAGCCGTCTTCGAATTGTCTCCGGTTCCGGGGTTTTCAGCGACAGCACGACTGTACTACGATAGGTCTTCGTAACGCCTTTATGACCGCCTATAAGGCTCGAGTGCATCTCTTTAATTATGGCCTCCCTCAACTCCGGGAAGGGACATGAGTCCTGCCATAACAAACCACCACATCTATCCTCTGTTATCGAATAAGGAATGAATCACGTGTAGGAGCTTGTCGGGGCCAAGTTCGTCAGTAAAATCACCATGACGAGATATGCGAAACGATTTCAATGTCAATTTGTTCATTTCTCGTGTAAGAACTTCCAAACCACCCCGGATTTCATCGTGGCTCGCGTCATCATAACATCGGGCCTTTATTACGATACTAAAAATTCAGTGTTGTTCATATTGCATTATCGCAATCTGTCCGACCGCCAGATTTTTATCTCGTATAGATGACGAATCGATTAGTCCCAGGTCGGATAATATTTTACCCACCGGCGTAACCAGCTCGCCGTCGGCAGAGACGAAGTGTACGTAATAATCCTGTCGATACGGGAGATTCTCACGATCCTCAATTATTTTCGAATGGGTTTTGTTGGAATTGGAAATCACATCCGTAGTAGGGCTAGGGTGGTTCTGAACCAGTCATCTCACGGGGAGCGGGGCGGGGGTTTCCAGCGCGGGGAAGCCGATCGTGGTGCTATGGCGGAGGGGGGTCGCCGCACGCGTGTGACGTCACAGAGGGGTCTCTATGGAGGGGATAGCCATGTGGTCAGTGGAGCGACTGGCGGGAGGGAGAAGCCGGCGTCGATGAGTGTTTTGTGTGTGTGTGTGTGTATATGTGCCTATGTGTGTGTGTAGGCGGGGGGGGGGGGGGGGGAGAATGCTTCGAATTAAATCACAATAAAACAATAGTTTATTAATAACTAAATTGAACAATGACCATACATAGTATATACTATACATAAGATCTTTAGTGTGTGTGTGTTTGCCTGTTTTTTCATTTTTCAAATTATTTAATTTTGAATATCCGCAGCGGATCCGTTATCCTGGAACATAACAAATCATGCATCTTATTAACCTATCAAACATAATCATATTTTGAATCATACTAAAGATAATATGAACCCTCGACCCAGTATAAGTTCAGGCAGGTGAGGCACGCGTCGCGCATTGAAACTTGGTGGGTCGGCCTGCCGCAGTTGGTACAAAATATCCCTCGGATGTTGTTGAACCGTTCGCTGAAGTGGCCACATCTCTGGATTAGTCGATCAACCGCGCCCCCGATCATTTTTGGTGAAATATTCATAGTTTATACAGCACATGACTTCCCGGTTCAACCGATTTATTTGCTACTTGTCCACTATCATTTCACGCACATAATGAAATCCCTCATCTGAGGCATCGCCCAATCCACTATCAACTGATTCCGTATCACTGTTTATCTCGGCCAGTTCCATGTCATCATGTACAAGCACTTCAATGTCCGCCCACGCATTATCGTCATCATCGGCGATATTAATAACCACTTTGTCTACCACAACCTCCATCTCATCATCGACGAGATCCATCACTTCAATTTGGTGTGACATTATTCTTAACTGAGTTTTCGTTTTCCAACTCCAAGTTTTTTTCTTAACTATCTCTATGGGGTAGACATCTGCTGTCCAAAAAGTGTGCACTCGTGGAGGTGAAAGCTGGCTAGGCTCTCCAAGCATTGACTTTTACGATCTTTACAGAACAGCGTCTAGGTCATGGAAACTGAACTAGCGTATTATAAAGAGCATCTTAGACTTTTCAGATCACCGTCTAGACGCAATTTGGCGTCATTTTAAATATTCGGTCCAGATATCGGGTGATGTATTTCACTCAAGAACACATAAAATCCCAACACAAAAAAGCTTCATTGTATGCAACTGTCCAAGGAAACGTTGTTCAAACAAGAAAAAAAACACCGAGGTCTTGGTTCCATCTCGAAGGACAATGTCAATTGCATCCGCCTCGTCTCAAAGATCGCCGACACTCGAGACAGGTCCTGACAGGTTCCTTGAAAAAACTGTAATCTTTAGGGATCAAAGACTGTGACCGTGGATGGACCACTTGAGCGCAGCTGCACTCTTCAAAAGTGTCACTGAGGTCTCCATTCCAAAACATAATGTCAAGATGTTTGCATTCGAGACCACCCGTCACGAATCTCGCCAACACTTTAGACAGGTCTCGACAAGTCAGGATTTCTTAGAAAAACTATAAACTTTAAGGATCTATCGCCAAGGGTCATTGACGCCGATGGACCACTTGAACTGCAGGACCCATAAAATCTTTCGACCCGATGCATCCCGACTTCCTGTTTTTTGTCTCATGTTCCTCGAGCAATCCTACCGACGTGTTATCGAAAAACTCTAATATTTTTTCCGAGAAAGGGCCGAATTTTTTTCCCGAAGGAAGAGCCTTTTTAATGATCCGCTCCGCTCAAATCTGGCTGGCCTTTGCATGAAGCATTCAGTCTGTTAGCATCGTGAAATTTTTTCGAACTCGTCAATATGGAGCAAATTTTGCATGATCAAGCCGAGCTTTTACGCTCGTTCGAAGATTTTGCTGCGTGGGAGCAACGATGCGTCGAGTTCATCGAAGAGCTGGGAACGCAAAGCCGGGTTAAGCGCTCGGGATTATTAATTGGATATCAACAGTCACTAATAGCCCAAATAGCGCGTCTGGAAGGATTGAGGAATTGTGTGCGGAGTCGTTTCATACACACGGGCACAGGACATGGTGATCATGAATTAATCTGGCGGGCGATTGAAACATCTTCCGACAGTCGGATATTGACCACATCCATCATCAATCGCAGCCACATCGAGCCGAAACTTTTTCTCAATGATGCTCGCGTTCTAGTGATTCGTCATGTGCAAAATATCATCGACAAGTATAACAGTATTAAAATTAATACAGTGTTTAATGGTGAATTCGCGAGTGGTGACAAACATGCAAATAAAAGTGTCGACACGCGAAACTGCAAGCTATTTATCACAAGCGATTTGAACGAGTGGTATGAACAGCGTGTTATGGAGCCCACTTTAATCTTACTCGATGAATTTTAAGAACGTGATAGTGGCTGGGCTCTTCAGAAAATATTCTACCTCAAGATAAAGGTGAATAATTATAATGCGTGCCGGGTGCTCCATATCATTGTTGCGAGAAATAATGTTGAAGATGGCTGTGGTTAACGTCAAATTGAGCGGCAATGCATGTTTAGCATGGGCAGTTGTCGCTGCTCTATACCCAGCTGAACAACACAATGCTCGTTCCTCCTTCTTACCCTGATTGTTCGACAGTACTGAATCTGAAGGATATCGAATTCTCGGTGACGATACATCAAATACAGAAATTTTTACTTCAAAATAATGTATCGATCAACGTGTATACCACCACCACCAAAAAGGATATTGTTCCGATACGAGTCACTCAACACAAGAAGGAAAAGCACATCAATTTGCTGTACATGCAAGATACTGAGGACAGCAATGTGGGGCACTTCGTATGGATGAACAACCTGTCGAGACTCGTGAGGGCACAACTAACCAAAAAGGAGCATAAAAATATATCTGTGATTGGTATGTAGTTACCATAATATGTATATATATATACAGGGTGTCCCCGAAGTAACGTACGCCCTTCTCGCATCTGGTAGGAAAAAATTCTGAGACCAAAAGTCCTCAGTAATTTTTTGATCAGACGCGAAGATAATTAATTATGAATTAAAATAAATAGCCAATCAGGTGCGCGCTACAGCGGAAAGGCAGCGTAGAGAGGAGGGATAGGGGAATGCGTGGTAATTGCGTACGCCTGAAAATGTGCGCGGAGGGAAAATTCCGAAGTGACACACACAGGTGTGTACGCACATACACTCACACTAGGACACACACACACGCACACACCCAAACACTTGCATACGCACACTCAAACACTTAATCACACACACACTTGTACACACGCACACACTCTCTCTCAATGACACACACACCCACACACACACGCACGCAAGCATACACGCACGCGCACACACACACACACACACACACACACACACACACACACACAGTGTGTCATATGTGCAGAAGCGGGCGATGGGTCACCCACAGGCCACATCGCAAGTAGCAGCCGATGTCCAGCGTATACGCGGGCTCTCCAGGCTCTCCAGGCACTCCAAAAACGATGCAAATGAGAATACTCCAGCTCGACCTCAACCATTGTGAAGCAGCACAGGACCTGCTAATGCAGACTGTGCGCGAACTGAAGCCTGACTTGGCGATACTCTCGGAACCATATAGATATCTAGACATGCAACCCTGGGAATCTGACGCAAGTGGGAAGGCCGCAATTTGGTCCTGCGGAAAGCTTCCATTTCAGGATCTTACGAGCCGGATGGAAACTGGTTTCGTGAGAATAAAAGCCAAAGGAGTTCATTTCTACAGTTGTTACGCACTGCCTAGCCTGGCGACTGATGAGTTTGAGAATTTTCTCGACAACTTAGTCGCAGACGCTAAAGAACGCTTCCCGGTAGCCATAGCCGGAGATTACAACTAGGGGTGTCCGGGTACTCGATTCACTCGGCTACCCGATGTTCGGGTCGGGTCGGGTACGCAACGGGTTACGTTTTTGTATTACCCGCTACTATCGGGTACCCGAATTTGGTAATCGGGTACTCTCAAATTTTTGGTACTCGTAAACGTCGAGTACTCTGAAACTTCGAATATACGTGAACGACTCGGCGATCCGTAACTATTATTTATATTTATTTTTATTTTTTATTTAGGTGTATCGGCCAAATAATAGGAGAAAACGAAAATTCGAAGAAGGCGCTAAAACGAATAAATGATAGTACTGTAAAAACTCTTTTTTCGCCTCACTTTTCTATCCTGTGTGTGTGTGTGTACATACGTGCGAGTGTGTGTGTCTGTTGGGGTGGAGTGAAAAATGGTATCTTTTGGCGGACCGTATCGTAATAGCGCGGGAAAGTTGCGTTTTGGCATCACTAAAAAGTGTCCGAAAGGAAAAAATGTACAATAAATATCTTCTGTTCCGGCGAACGCCTTAAAGTTTTGATTTTTTAACGTGGGTTTTAAATGGAGAAAAAACCCAAAAAAACCAAGATTCAACGCCTCGCGTTTATTCGAAGCGAGAAGAATGTAGCTTCCATTTGACATTTTAAAATTGAAAATATCTTAATTAGTTTCAGAGATATAGCCGGTGCGATGGTCTAGTGGTTAGCGTGCTCGCCACTAAACCGGCGGACCGGGAGGTCCCGGGTTCGAATCCCGGTCGCGTACATTTCGTCGTGAAATGTTTTTCTTCGGCCTTTCGCGGCGAAACAAGACTAGTTTCACGACCGGGGGGCGAATTCGATGACCGGCTGTATTAGTATAGGTTTTCCGCAGTTTCCCTATACCCATGACAGAAAATGTCATGATGAATATAATATGGAGGGGGAAGTCGGCTGCGGCCGCAAGAGGGGGGAACAGAGAGAAAGATGGAGAAAAAAGGAGTAAACAGTAGAGGAAAGAACGGTCATAATGAGGGGAAGAATAGGTAACAAACGCGAAAAGCGTGTACCTAAGGAAAAAAAACCAATAAAAAATATAGTTTCAGAGATAGAAGCGTTTAAAGAGCACGCTTTACCAGGAAAAATAAAATAAAAAATGACAAAGAATTAAATTAAGAACATTGAATCACCGAATTTACCAGTTAGCACTAGACAGAATTAATGAAAATTCGACGAAGAATCTTGCTTTTATTCAGTTTTTCGACATTCAAATATCTCGATATTTCCTGAAATGCTTTGTTTTGTTTAATAATACCAATAATTGGGTTTTTATTAACGGGTTTAACTTTCATTATTTTCCGACGACTTCATCGCCTCGTATCTTTAGACGGTGTCGGGTGTGGAAACGCCGACAGTGAGACCGGATGTACCCGATCGAATTCCGCGGATCAAGCGATGCTTGATCAGCGGAATTCGACCGTGAGACTTCGGGAGCGAGCGACTTTCCGTGGACGTTGTCAAAAACCCCCACCGCAGTGATAGCTACTGTGGGTGCTATGAGTGATAGCAACATCGGTCCGGTGGCGGTGAATATTTTTAGTTCCCATTGAGCCACGGAAGTAACCTGGTGTTGGGGTATAACTCCGGCCGAAAGCAAGTCGCGATCCCAGACTCCCGCGTCTTTACGGGTTCGCGTCCGTCAGTCTCCGGTCGTTAAAATGGTGTCGCAAGTACCGCGTCCCTTGGTTGTTTCCTGAGCACGGACTCCTACGCGCGCACAAAGCGTTCCGCGGCAACCATAATTCCCTTGCATTTGAGAGGTGGATAGTAGTATCCCCTAGTGAACCCGGTGCAAAAGGTGGTAGCATAGGATTGTGAGACTTGTGCGTAGTCGACACCGACGCGATAGAGACGCAATAATTATTACATTTTATTCCATTCTATCAAATAACAAATATAACACAAGCCGCGCCATTCAATCACTGTGTATCGCTACAGGAAATCCATTCACGCACGTTTTGGATATGTCGAATATGTACATACTCACATATATCGGCTTGTTGAATTTCACCTCGTGATTGCGCAATTCCACGGCAAGGAGGTTTTCCGAAAAAGCACTTCGGCTGTGGAAGTTTGGCTTCGCAATCATTGCCTCTGCGCCATACCTGCCCTCCCATTTTGTTAAAAGCTTTACATCTACATGATTGCGCACATTCTCCGTCGTTTTGCCAAAGACCGCATTATTAATTAATTTGAATAAATTCTTTTCGAAATCGTTTTTCGAAAATCGAATTAAATACGCGTTCGAAACTGGGTATTTAACTCGATATACAAACGCCGCCATGAGGATTCTGTAAACTGTAGGACTCTATGCATTTTCATGAGGCAAAGTCCATGCCGTAAGCACTGTTGTAAATTCCGGTAGTGTATGATGTAGCGCTTTTAGTCGCATACGGTTGCTAACAGCTGTTCCCCTGCTTACCCGGCGGTCTTTCATGTAAATATTGAACAAAACGGCAGGTCTTCGTGTGCATCATATAGAGATTGGCGATATTCAAAGTCGACTTCAAGGATGTAGCCTACAGGTGAGTCTAGCGCGATGCATGATGGATCAAAATTGGACACGTCGTTGACCCATCGAAAACCTGCACATGGCAAGGGTCAGCACATTACCCACCCATACAAATTGTTGACATCAAAATAAATCAAGTATGATGATGCTTTCGATGGATCAAACGACTCCATGTTCTAGTTATCAGCGTGTACATATCGGTTCGAGCATTGACTTAGACCACCGCGTATACCCCACTCAACGAATAGAACCATGTCGATGTCAGTTAGTAATTCAAACTTGACATTTGAGTGTTTTAGCATTGCATCCCAGGTGTATCCGGGCAATGTATAGTAATACGCGGGATCCAGTCCATAGCTCTCGACGCAATATCGGCTAATAACAAGACATCTGTCTTCAAGTACAAATCGCTATAGTTGCCTAGCATTCGAATGGAGAACCGCTCCCAAACTTTTTGAGCATGTGCGTACTCGCTCTCACATACTGTAGCATTTGTTAGGGAACTGTAAAATGTGTCACGTGGTGGTAGGAAAGTGTCGTCTAGCTTGGCCACGTCATCAATGTATTCATAAGGGAAGACCCTTTTTCGCGTCAGCAAATTGAAATCGTCTGTTTTGAGTTTGTCCTCGGTCAAAAATTAGGCTAATTTGATGAGACTGGTGTTGAGGAATTTGTATGAGTCGATAAAGCGCAATTGGATCTTGTGTTCTGAATCCTCTTCAATTTCAACATGCTTCGTAAAGGAGATGTATTTCTCCTTTGTGATTGGAAGCACATCGGTTCTTCCTTCGAACGCTGTGGCTACTTCCTTGATTATAAAATGTCCATCATAACCGGATAAAGTGTGGAAAACTACTGGAATGAAAAATGACTGTTTGTAATTTAAGTTGCAGTTGGAATGGGCAGGGCCTCTATAGCGCCCAGTCAGTTGGCAATGATCTCGAACGCGTACATCTTCTTGCGCAAATGGTTTCTCACATATGTGACAATGAGTTGCTTCTTGAAAACTAACCCACTCACTCTGTGTTAAATATACCATTGGTACATTATCACAGAAATTTTTTTTATCCGCAGTGCTAGATTTTTTAGTTCTTCGACAAACCATGATATGCAATCAGCACTGCGACGCGAGTGATATGAATCGTCATATGAACAACACACGTAATATCCGATACTAAACACTTCATGGTGTTGATACATATCTTTTGCTAGTTTCTCCCCATCGGTGTTTGTTAACACACACTCCAAATCAGCATACACAATGGAGGGATGTCGCTCTTTCCGGCTAAAGTTGCTGAACTTGAACCACTTATCGGTGTCGTTTGGTAGTCGGATCGCACAGATTTTTATTGCTCCACAATCGACCTCATGTGATCGCAACTTTTCCTCTGATCCGAAGTAGTGCAAACACCTGCAAAAAAGATTGTTTTGTTTAATTCGTCTAGCATATATAATTACCTATATATATATATATATATATATATATACACACACACATATACATACATATATATTATGGTAACTACATACCGATCACAGATATATTTTTTATGCTCCTTTTTGGTTAGTTGCGCCCTCATGAGTCTCGACAGGTTCTTGATCCATACGAAGTGCCCTACATTGCTGTCCTCGGTATTATGCATGTACAGCAAAGTGACGTGCTTTTCCTTCTTGTGTCAGTGACTCGTATCGGAACAATATCCTCTTTGGTGGTGGTGGTATACACGTTGATCGATACATTATTTTGAAGTTCAAATTTCTTTATTTGATGTATTTTCACCGGAATTTCGATATCCTTCAGATTCAGTACTGTCAAATAATGAGGGTAAGAAGATGGACGAGCATTGTGTTGTTCAGCTGGGTATAGAGCAGCGACAACTGCCCATGTAAAACATGCATTACCGCTCAATTTGACGTTAACCACAGCCTTCTTCAACATTATGTCCTGCGGCAATGATATGGAGCACCCGGCACGCATTGGATTATACTTATTCACATTTATTGTGAGGTGAAGTGTTTTCTGCAGAGCCCAGCCACGATCACGTTCTTGAAATTCATCGAGTAAGGTTGAGGTGGGCTCCGTAACACGCTGTTCATATCACTCGTTCGAATCGCTTATGACAAATAGTTCGCTGTTTCGCGTGTTGACACTGTTATTCGCATGTTTGTCACCACTCGCGAATTACCATTAAACACTGTATTAATTTTAATACTGTTGTGCTCGTCGATGATGTTTTTCCCGTGATGAAGCACGAGGACGCCAGCATCATTAAGAAAGAGTTTCGTTTCGATGTCGCTGCGATTGATGATGGAACCGGTCAATATCCGATTCTTGAAGGATGTTTCAATCTCCCGCCAGATCAACTCATGATCAGTGTTGCCAGATGGTTCGCTAACCTAGTCGCGCACAGTTAGCGCTCATGTCGCCCAAAATCGCATAAGCCCACGATTCGAAAAAGTGAAACACACGAGGGGCTGTACTTAATGCAATCGCGGCGGAGGGGGGGGGGCAGGTTTTGCGGTCTACGTACGTGGGGAGGGCGTCAAGGTTTGCGTTACGTTGTGATTTCAAAACTGACAGATATAGCAAAATTTCTGCATGTTCAAGTTTTTAATTTAAAACTTGCATGCAATTTTACCGCGGACAACTCACAGCTTTCCATATTCAACGTCAGTCATGGGGTAAATCCCTTTGCACGAACTGGCACAGTAGCTTTCTCACATCCCCCACACAAAATTGAAAGCATTTTTTTTATAACTTGAAAGTACACGTATTGAAAAAAAAGTTGGCAACATTTTTACTCACAAGTCCGAAAATTGACGGAGTCATAGTCACTTTTGTGAGAACACGTAGCGCGACCGGTTAGTGCCCTCACTCCCTACAGGTGTGGCATCATTTACAATAGATAAAGTACAGGCTCTTATTATTTTGTGAACTATCATGAAGATGAAAAGTGGTCAAATCGTCCGTGACTAGATACTTCAATTTAAGTATCAGTATTCTAGAAAAAAACATACCTGTATATCAAGAAAAACGGAACAAAAACTGTGAACGCGGTTTTCTCGAAATTAGTTTTTTCGACCTTGTCCGAGCAAATACTTAAAAACTTATCAACCGATTTTCATTTTTTTAAAAACTTTATTGTAATCGCATTGACTAATGTTGTACGTAGCTGCGGTTTTAAAGTTTGATAATTACTATTCTCAAAGACTGCTTGCGTACAGAAAAAAGGCCTTGAAAATAGAAAAAAATAGCTAAACTGTCGGCATTTTGTGAAAAAAAACCAAAATAAAAAACGGCCACGCATAACGATAGCTACATTTGTATAGATATCGATAAATTGTTGATTTTCAATTTACATATAACCTTTTATAAAGATATCGATGGGACAATGAAGAGATTTTTTTTTCGTCGTCACATCAAGGCATATATCTCGGTTAATTTTAAAGATTTTTTGAGTGTGTGAGATGTGTGTGAGTGTGTGAAATGAGTATAGACCCAATCCATTCATAATTAGTTATGTCTATGAAAAAAATCGCAATTATTGACGGCAGAGCACCCGTTACGTAACGGAATGGCGGGGGGCGGGGGGGTTCTGGCCAAGCGTTTCGGTCCTGTTATACGGGGGGAGGGGGGGGGGTCAACAATTGGGAAAGGTTGTTTTACGTCATTTGTGTACGCTCCCTAAGGAGCGTGCACACAACAATATAATTAAAATAATTTTTTATTGCTTTTTAATATAATTATTGGGAGTTTACATTATTTAGTAATATTTGTTGAAAGTTCACTGAGATCAATTTCCCTCATACAATGTCAAACCTTCGATAATTTTACATCCCTACTGTTGGTTCGAATTTATTGCAGCAACACTTATGAATGCTAAATCTAAGTCTGATGCGCATAATGGCTACGAGCATATCTGTATGCATTTAATTTGTTGCTTTCGTTTTAACGGCGTTCATTGTGCTAAAAACCCTTTCTACCGCTGCGTTTGAGAAGGGCAAGGATAAAACTAGGGAGACTATAGGGGAGGAGTGCAAGCTTGGCCTCCCGCCGTGTCCGTAAAAATGTCGCCGCCCGTCAGTTCCTCTCAAGTGGCGCTGCTGCAAATAGGGACTCGGGCATGCGTATCACGTATACAACTGATCATTCGCAAAAAGCACAACGAACTAACAGCTGATACTTGTTGTTTTTGTAACCTCATAAAACAAATGCGTAAAATTGAACAAACTTCCAAAATGAAACCTGTTTGTCCGTTTAAAAAATCTCAGTCATGGTTAAATACGAGATCAGCAGTATCACGTCTTGTGACGAATCTCAAATTACAAGATTTTTTCTTTTTTTTCAACTTAGACGATACCGTCTTGTATCAGAACCTCATAAATTTTGAAGGTGTGGAGAGAAATATTTAACACTCGAAAAATAGTACGAGAGCATTTCAACGCTATGCAGAGCCCTACCACGGTAAATCTTGAGAACGGACTCTCTAACCATAACACAGACTAGACGGCTTCGCTGAACTCTCACTTGGAAGAAAATAAGACCCTCGGTCTCACAGCGTGGTCCAATATACCAACCTCTCGACATGAGAAGTCACCATAGCCGTAAATTGACATAACACAAACCATGCGAATGCTTAGGTCTCCGATATCGAACTCTATATCCCATGCGCTTTTTCGTCGAAACACGAGACAAAGGTCTCCTTCTCCTCATACGCACAGTCCAATCCCTAAAGAACTAGATGACCACGACCACATTCTCCCTAAGGTTCCTTCTCCCATTACTGAACCTCTCCTAATTTTCATATCAAGAAATACGCAAGAACACGCACTACCCCCTTTTACCCTCATCCCGTGCTATTGCGCTAGGCGTAGGTAAAAAGGAGGAAAACAACAATATTATGTTCGCATCGCTTCCGGATGTGATAGCAGAAAGCTATCTCCGTAAATCAAAAGATGAAAAATAAACAAAATCAGTAGAACGATTTATATATTATTTGAATACCACATTATTTGAAATAGTGAATAGTCCAAGTGATAGAGTAATAGTCGTGAGACCGCATGGTTCGTGGTTCGGTTCTCGGAAGATTTTTTCTTTCTCTGAAGCTGTATTTTTTAAATTATTCTGTCTCTCATTAATTAAGTTCAGCAATGATCTTTTGTTATTAAGATCCGGTTAGAAGAATATATTTCTGAGACTCCTTCATAGATCTGCGAAATATTCGAGAATGTTGTAATAAAAATATTGAGTATTGTAATGTTGGTTCGATGGGTTTGGTTGGTTTTTATTTTTAACGAGCTGTCTGACTCGCTACAGAACTCGGTTTTAGGACGGAACAACTCGGTTAACACAAAGTTGAGCTACTTGAGACGCGTTTATTCAAATGATCGTCGAACAGAGATTCGGTGTAATACAAATTCGATGACTTACTGACCAACTTAGCTTAGATTCGTCGCATTTTATAGAAGTAGAGCCTGAGAAAATTGAGGTCGTGGGAGGAAGGGCCGACGTGACGCTCGGGTCGTCGTTCGAGAATTTTCCATTGCAGGGAAGGGCCTACGTGATGTTTGGAGTGTTGTCCGAAAGAGTTTCCGAGAAATACAGCTGCGTCGAGCGGAAATAGTCTAACACGATCGTTGGAAGAAAAATATGGCCCTTCTAATCTTTGAGTCGGACTCTTCGTAGGGATGTAGGCGGATGCAATAAATTTGGGAGATCAAGTCGGACCGTAAGAAAAGGAAAAGTGAAAAGTTCCCAGAGTATATTACAATATATATTTATACTTATATTCATATTAACATTTATGTTAATAATAGTGTTATTATATTTTATCTCCATTGTAAAGTATTATTCTTGCAGGTTGCCATTTTTTATGATAGCAGTCATTATTTTCCTATCAATATTATCCACTAGAGAATTGCAAGAATTGCAAACTAACCAACTGTTAGCAGGTGGAGTATTTTTTTCAGAGAATTCTAATTTGAGCCACATTCAATCTTTATTTAATTTTCGCTATACTCTTTACAGCTATCGTTAGAAACAAGGTCATAGGGTATGCGTGAAATATGAAAAGCGGACTATTTTAATGCAACTTATGATAATATTTATTACAACTTATTAAACGATGGCCAACATTTATACAAATCGAGTGAAATGAACAAACCAGGAAATTGTTTTATTGTTAACATCAGAATACCAAACAAAAACCGCCAATTTCTATAATGTGATAAAACGAATATAACGTGATAATAAGAAATCTTACACTAAAAATATTTATTACGTTATTTTACCAAAATAGGAAAAATCGTCCAACGACAACCTTCAATTCATTTATTCTAGTCAGATTTTGGTTGTATCGGTAACCATTGAAGAATTCTCCGAGTCGGAGTTGAAATGATTCGTCTTCATTCGTTTCAGGCATTAACGAATGATAACCTAGACAAGTTGATTTTGAAATTTGTAGAGTACAGATTTGTACTACATTTGAAAAGTTTGTATCCCTGAAAAGGGCTGTAGCTTCAATATATATGGATTAAAACTCCTCCGTTGGACCGTCAATAGACATTTTTGTTGGTGGGCTTTTTGCTTCCATCCTGAAATGAAAAAAAAAACATAGACATTCAAAATATATGTTGACGTGTTTAATCATCACGCAGACACGTCAAAAAATTAAAATACTATGGAATAATACTAAAAATACTCTCCTCAATCCGCGGTCCGGAATAAAAAAATGATGAGATCCATGATAAAAATGCGTGAAAATTCGGACAAAAGACACACTCTAAAACAAAAACAAATTAATAACACGGAATTTGAAACAATTCCATTTCTGGAGCAATACAATCGTGCATTGGGATGAAATCCTCTGCTTTTTTTTATCTATGCGAGGAAAAAATATAAATCTTTTTAATATTCAACAAAAAAACGATACTTGAACTGAATACAAACAAAAATTTCAATTTTGATACGAACCTGCGCCGGGTTTTTCAATGCTGACCATCGTTGAGGGCTCAAAGCTACGCATTCTTTCGGAGCGTCTTCGTTTTTATTCGCGCTTCGTTGTTATTCGCGTTGAACGACTTTCCCAAAAAGTAACCACGCATGACGATGTAGAAGTCAATGATTTTCCGAGTTGTCTTCTGCCGATGCTCCACACATCCAATCATCGGAAAATCTTTTACTTCGGCTAACCTATTCACCACGATGTGGAGAGTATCGATCTTAATGCCGAACTTGCCTACCAATCAAGAACCGTTGTTTCCATTACGACTGTCAGGCGGAATAAATCGTCACTGGGTCGCAACAAACCCCCGTACAATTCCATGAGGTCGATCATGGCGACCCTTGACTTATCTGGTTCGCAGTTGTTAGATTGCAATGTCTGAAGGCAATCTTGACATTTAACCTGATTCAACATTTTGCGGACTAAAAAACCAGCAAGATAGGCCTGCACCTCAGAACTCGTACGAGTTCCGTCATACGTATGATCTCGTACGCTATCTTTCCATGTACTCATGGAAAAGGATAATTTGTAATTATGATCGTGCTCGTACGATTCCATAGGCGCATCCTCGATATGACCTTCCTCGAGCAAAAGATCTAGCTTTTGCAGCCACTCAGTACGAGGTTTTCGTGTCTCAGTCAACGAATCTTTCGATTGCATCAAAACTTCCAGCAATTCCGTTCTGCTGACGTTGGAATTTCTCGGTGGCTTTGAATAACTGCTTAACCTTTTCTCTTGTTCAATTAATATTCCGTTGTCAGGCGGCTTGAGCGATAACTAATGGCACGTGCTGAAATAGCACGAAAAAAATTCAAACGTCTGCAACGAAAGGTTGGCTAACAGATAAATACGATTGACAATTCAATTGGATTAATAGCAGTGTACGATTTGTGCGGCTTTATTACGATGTCATGACAATATTCGTTAATGTCTCCATATTAATTCATTTTGCAGACTAAAAAAGTGCTGGCTGACGTGGCAGATCTAAAGTAGACTTGTTCGAAAATTCAAAAAACTATCCTCGAAGAGAACATCTCCGATTGATGGATTGACCAGCTATTCAACAGCAAGCCGTGCTGTTGAATGGCTGGTCAACAGGAGATGTTCTCTTCTAGGATATTTTTTTGGATTTTCGAGACAGTAACGAATATTGCTATGACATCGTAATAAAGTCGCACAAATCGTACACTGCTATTAATCCAAGTGAATTGTTAATTGTATTTATCTGTTAGCCAACCTTTCGTTGCAGACGTTTGAATTTTTTTTCCGTGCTTATTCAGCCCTTTCCTTAGCTCGATGTCGTTGAAGCGCAAAAATTCCACGTTTTTGCTCCCTTCTCTGCAGCGTTTTACGGAGGCGTTGACAAGTTTTGCATCTCCAGAGTCGCGGATAGTTATCCATTTTCTTCAGGATATGACATCCCTATACATCGTGGACGTCGGCTGTAACACAAAACTCGATGATCATGTCAAATTCTAGTATATTAATATGTTGGAGGCAAACCGTTCTTACCTTTTCCCTTTTATGTCTGTTCCCTTGCAAACTAAAGCGCGGTTAAAAATTTTCAAGTGGCAAAGAACATCCAATGTAGAAGTTGCCCGATCACCGAACTGCACGACGGTATCCGCGATGGTTCTAACCTGTAACGACAGATGTAGTGTAAAGATTAATTCTGTATGTTGATAGCAATCAAAGAAAAATGTTATGAAATTTACGGTGACCTTCAAGCAATTACCTGTAATTTAAGATCTGGGGCAACCTCCAAATGTAACTGCGGATGAAAATCCAGTCGATCCAGAAGTGTAAAAGTCACTCCCGACGAATTGAGAGTCCACGCCCACGACTCAGGTAACAGTCCTCCACTTAACTCATCCTTGAGAGAGTCCACCGTAAAAGTTGCGATCGTTTCCGTATTCTCTAGAACTTCTTCCAACAACGGTTCGGTGAGCGGACATGGTGAAGCCCGCCTGGCCTCGTTGAGAACGATTGGGTCGCTCTGCTGTTCTTCTTCGGGCGCGACGGCGTATTCATGTTGAATGATTTCTCCTTCTTCGTTGTTGTTGCCCTGGAATTTATTAATGTTAATGAATAATTTCTAATAAATATAATTAATCATAATGAATAACTTACTAAGACTAAAGCAGTATAGAATAACCAATCTAGCCGTTAAGTGATAGAAAATAGACTAGCTTTTAATCTTTTTTTTTGTAAATATATAACTTTTTTTAAGCCACTAATTGCATATCATAGATAATGTTTTGCAGTTTCAAAAACCCTACTTTCATTTTCTGTACGATCATTAGTACCCGAGTAATTGATTGTCAAAGTTAAAATGGACGTTTTTCCTTTGATCGACGATTACTCCGCGCTAAATCATCGTACGGAGCTCGTCAAAAGGTCAAATTGAAGCTCATTAAATTGTATAAAAGAGTTTCATGATCGTATGGTAAAAACATTGAAGTCCACAGACCATTTTAACGACGAGCAAAAATGTGGAAAAAAATGTCGTTGGTTTTCGGATGATTACTTGAAAACCGTCCACGCTAAAAAAATTCTCCGTCCAGATCTGAAAACTAAACACTTGAAGCTACAATTTCGTTTCTTTTTAAATTTTCTGTACGACCATTTTTCCCGAGCTATCCTTTGTTGAAAACCAGCAAAAAATTTGGAATTTTTTAAATATCCCTCACTTTGTGTGAGTAGTGTATTTTATTTGTATATTTTATTATTTATTTTTTAAAGTTACAAAGAAGAAATTTTGGCGTCGCAACAAAAAGAAAAGTGGTCGTCAGCAGCAGCCGCAGCGGCAAGAGGCATCCGAGGGAGCCCACGGGCGCGAGAAGGGCAGGCCAACGAAAAAAACAGGGGTATGAGCGAGGGGAGCGGCCGCAGCAAGAACGCCGCGGCTATCATCGATGCGACCGAACCCGCAGTCGCTCACCCCGCCGGACGCATGTTGAAGCTGCTCAACACGAGCGAGCGTTCCAATCTTTGGTGCAAACAGTATTGGAAAATATGACAAACAAATAAATGTTTCCCCTAATACGTAAATGAGTTTTTACTTTTCCCCTTAGAAAATTACTTTAAAAAATTGTTGAAGAAAAGTGCCGAAACGAGAAAGGCTCGAAGAGAACTTTGAGTCTTTCTCGATCGGCATTTTTTTCAAAACACATTTCACATTGGATAAGTGTGTTTCGGCATTTTTTTCAACACATTTCATATTGGGATGGGGGTCAAAACTTTGAAAGGCCAAATGCAGAACGACAAAGATTTCGAAATGACAGAATTATAAACTCAAAGTAACGAAATGTAAATTATTCAAAATGTTATCCTTCGACTGATGACGAAATTGAATAACTATTACACCAAAGATTATTCATTCGAGAGCTCATTTATTCGAGAACGTGTATTCAGATTGACTGCAGTTTGAGTCATACAAATACAGATTCAAACAACCTAGAACAACCATATCTCCGAAATAGAAAGGAGTGAGTATTTAATATTGGTAATACCATCTATAGCAAAAAGACATATATCGATGATATAAACTTCGAAAGTGTAGATGACAGATAGGCAAACGAGCGATGGTCTAAAATAGCGAACACCGAAATAGCGAACATCAAAGAAGTGGACGAGTTGCTTCATAATTTCCTGTCGATTTTCGCTAACACGTACGAGATTCTTTTAAAGTCTTTAAGAGGGAATATACATTTACAACGATCAAAAAATCAATTTCTTTTTTTGAAGGGATAACACCACTCTAGGAATTTGGAAAAATCGTTTTCCTTTGTCTTCAATATTACTTTGGGGTCATAAAAACAAAATGCAGTTGGTCCTGCAGCGAATTTTTTTTAAGGCTAGATGAGTGTGTATACGTAAGGCAGGTTTGCAGTCACACGAGCCTCGCGGTTGATATATCAGCGTGCGGGCTCTGAGCGCAGACGGCGCGAGTTCGATCTTCGGTAGCCAATGTCTTTTTTTAAATTAAACATTTATGAATTGAATATCATAAATAATGCTTGGACAAGCGAGAATAGCGAAAGCGAGAGTAAGTTCGAAATTTTTGGAATATAAAATTAAGAAAAAAAAAAAAAATAGAAAAAAGTCGATTCACCAGGTATCGAACCCGGACCGCAAGCATCGTTAATCTGTCACGCTGCCAACTCAACCATGACGCTCATTAAGGATAGAGAAACATTTATGACACACGCTTATCCATAATGTTTACTGTTGAAAAAAAAGCTGTAACGACCACGGCAAAGACTCAAAATTTCTTTTTGAATCTTCCACGGTCGTTTCGGCGTTTCATTTTTGAACGCGGTTCGTCGTTAATTTTTTTTAACCCGCATTCTCGGCATCAACGGCCAACCGAGAGAAAACAATGATCGCGATACATGTTTTTCTCTTTGAAATTCATTTAAGGCATATTCCAATCCGCAGTACGGCCACACATATATGTCGAGCTCGATCGGATGGAAAACCTCGCTCCGTCCGCCTGTCGAGTGAGCGAGGGGCAGAGACTTTTTCCTCACCCAGCTACCCATTCCTGTTCACGCTGACTGCGATATCAGCTTGAGCGGTGATCACGACTCGCGCGGCTACAAGGGAATCTGCAACCTCGACAGAGGCGATGCACACAAAATCATATTCCAGAATTCACCGCCACGATTTAGCGCCATTTCCGAGGCACACCGAAAAGGGGAGCGTTGTACAACTAATCTCTGTATACTACTAATCTCTGTACGAACTGATTGATGTCCAATTCGCAGCTAAGTGCGTTTTTCCATTGCCTGCGTCGGTCTTCGCTCTGTATAAACAAAAGACAACTGACCATGAATACAATTCTAGGAAAATAGTTGAGCTTCATTTGTGATTGACAGTAAATAACAATTGTCATGGCATGGTCTATAACATCATGCAAACGATACACCTTTTCTTCGAGCATGCGAAATCAATTTTTTTCAATACACCATGTTCTTACCTTCGGAACTGAAAAAGGTGAGACTCTAAGCAGTCCTAGGCTCTTTCGCTGTTCTATAGTATTGCCAATTCCGCTGTCACATCCTGGCGTTGCGAAAATCTTTCCCATGCTATTGAAACAGAAAAGTACACATAACTCGCATTGAAAAATGTTCTGCATTCAAGATTTTTAAGAGAAGTTCTGCTCGCAATGAAAGGAAATGAAAAATAAAGATTGTTTTACCTTGAACTGCCGTTGTGGTACGGAGACCACAAACAATTGGTCCCGATAACCCAAAAGTAGTAAAGGAGGTTTATGGAGAGACGCCTGATGAGTCATCCCGTGTAGTGTGTATAGGTGGTGTCTCGCGAGCGGGGCCGTCCCGGTGGGGGCGGTATGGGAAATTAGTGGTGGGGGTAGGATTATGGGGAATCGGTGGTGGGGGTAGCGGCGGCTAGACGCGGTATGTGCGGGGGCAGCGGAGGGTAGGTATGTGAGGTTACTACTATACCGACGGTGATCGCAGCGATGATTGTCAGACGATTCGCTTTCTCAGATATGGTGGGCAAAATAAGTTTCGGTGCGCTGCGGGATGGTAAGGATGGTCTCGTACCGTGGATGGGTTAGGGGATGGTTGAACAAAAAAGAAATTATTTTCGACAAGACATGAATGTTTTTATTTAACAGTATACGGCCTGCTACATGCATTGGTGAGTGACGTAGAAAATTATCTCTCTCTCTCTCTCTCTCTCTCTCTCTCTCTCTCTCTCGCTCTCTCTACCCCTCGCTCGCTCGGGCGTTCGCGCGTGCGTGTGCGTGTGTGTGTGTGTGTGTGTGTGTGTGTGTGTGTGTGTGTGTGTGTGTGTGTGTGTGTGTGTGTGTGTGTGTGTGTGTGTGTGTGATTTCAGCTATATCGCTCGTACCCCATCGTCAGGTATGAATCGGTAAAAATTATCTCCTCGTAAGGCTGGTTAACGGGGTGTACGACGCCGTGCTGATAGAAATAATGTACACCACCTAGTTTTATCACGGATTCGTGATTTTTTTTAACAAGCCGTATCCACTCGTCGAGGATGTTGGCTGGTAGCCGCCTCCAATCGGATGGTGCCCAGAAGTCGGTTTGTGGTTCCCAATACATGTACAGCGTCTCTGACCCAATGGGTATCCACCCCGGCAGACGCTCATACACGTAGACGGCCAGCGGGTACTCGGCAATCAGCGATTGTGGGTAATCCACAGCCATGGTTATGCGTCTGGGTAAGGTTGTCAATCACTGGCGATTTGAAGAGAAGTGCCAAAAACGATAGAGACGTCGACTGTTGAGTTGAATGGAGATGATGGCAGCTGCGGTTAGCGTCGTGTGTTACTCTTTGAACCCGAGCAAGACTGAAGATGATATTCTCCCTGGATGTAGGCCTCGGTTCGTGTTGTGGTGAGGGACGACAGGACGTTGACTCGGTTGATAGAGCTATGCCGATCCGAGACTGCAGCCACGAGCCATGTAATACAGAAACATAATACAATATTCCCACAAACTTTCGATGTCTCTGATTGTAGGGGTTTTCCGCTCCATCGGAGAGTTCTGGCGTTTCTTCGCAAGCGATTGTAATGTTGTGGGATAATTGGTGGGAACCCGTAGCTGTCGAAAAAGATAGCGTTGCCATTCTCGTCGACGTAAATTGCAACCCAATGCGTGCCAGGCCGTGTATGAATATCAGTGTTAGCGACTATCGCAGCGGGTCTACACCAGACTTTCGGAATACGGTCTGCGGGATAGACCCCTTTCGTGGATGCTTTTATCATCCGCATCCCGTCGATCACCTCTAAGCTGTTCATTGTTGAAGTTCTTACACAAGGAATAGCGATGCACTGTGACTCGCGGTGGTGTAGGTGGGGGTGTCGGTGTGTGGGAGAGGCGGGTTGGTGTTTCTTTACATTTATAGAGCCCAACCACCTCACCGGTGACGTAAGAACCAGATGCGTTACTTTCCCCGCTAAGCGATGTCATTGACCCGTTCGTAAGCGTCTCCAGGGTCTCTGGTGTCTCGCACAAAGGTGGGAAAACACGTGTGTTCTCGCCCGGTGAATTTTTCGTTATGAAGTTAAGCTTGGTGGGCCTGGGTACAATGTGTTGAGCAACGTTGTTTACGGTGTTGTTACGCTTCCTCTCCCCCGACTGCGATGGTATGCTGATTGGCTCCATATAAATCGGACTATCCACGCGATCCTGTCTCCCCCGTAACCAGGTCCTAATTTTCATAGCGTTGTTCAGCGCACATTTTGGTTTGTTTTCCCTCGCAAGGGAATGATACATACAGAACGCATCACTAGCGACCATATTCTTCAATGTAGGCCCAACGTAATCCTCCAGGTTATTGATGTCTCGAGTGAGGACGCGCCGTAGTAATTCTGCTTTCTGTAGACCCCGCACATATATCCGCATAGCGTGACGCACCAGCGTTCGTAGTGTGATCCACACATTATCTAATTCTGCTTCACCATCAAACCTTTCGAGTCCGTGACAAAAGCAGGTTATACGGTTATTACTGGCGGCGTACTTCGGGGGGAGATCCGAAAAATCGTGCGGTGGGGCGATTATCCAGTGGGAAACGCCGGAATCTTGGAGACTGACGATTGCTAGCTCTTTTGGTTGAAAGCAGCCGTTTTTATCGTAAAGTGCTTGAATGTCGATGATAAAGTCCATGACGGAGGAGACGCGAGACTGGTGCATGAAATACTGGTGTGTGACCTTTTTTATATCACGTATACGTGCATGCCCCCAAAATTTCATCAGTCGATATACTCCATTTTCATTGGTGGATCATAAGAGTTCGTTCACCCATACATCTGGTTATGCGCTAAAGTCGGTTATAACCTGGCGCGAAGAATCTATTTCAATTATATTGTCATATTCTGCGTAGACAATACAATTTATTGTAGAAGGAGAGCTTCGTCGAACCGCACTTCGACGCGTACGCTGCCGTGTCTGACAAGGTTCCAATGGGTAAAGCAATTAGCATCGAGATCTGGAGTTAGATCAAATGCGAAAAGGCAGTAGCCTTTACTGCAGTCTCCACGTGATATACCCAGCCCTTCGTTCTGGAAATGTATACCCGTACCCGAGAACAGTGTGTGGTAACTTTCTACAGAGAGCTCTCTGCCTTTTGTAAACCGTGGTTGTAAAGGACGGCTCGGGACTTGTTGACCATCGACGTATAACGAAAGGAAATTTATGCTCTGGTGGTGAAAATTATATGGGTTGGTCTCAATATCGCCGTTGAATGCTTTATTTGAGACGAAACCCACGATGATCCGTTTCGGAAGCTGTCCAAGTATGACGTTGTCCAGTGTATCACCGACTATGCCGCTATGCATCGTGAAAGCCTTTACTTCAACACGCGTTATAGGATACTTGGCTGTTGCTTTGGCAAGTGTTTTCGCATGCGCTATGAGTACCCCCGGCGCAATTTTTGCACGCCGTACAAGAAGAGTTGCTTCGGATATGTGTACGCGGTATGTTACCAACGGCTGCGTCGGAGGGGCCATGATACAAAAAACGTCTTTTGATCGTACGAGCCGGAGTCTTAGCTCGACCCCGTTCAGTAGAAATTTATCCTGGTTGAATACATCGCAATGAAGACGACCTAACAAATCTACGGGTTTTCCATCGTGGGTCAATTTTCTGCGTAAATCCTGACCATGGTTCTCTAGCAGGTTTTTCGCCCCGGGTAGTGCATTAAATGCCCCGGGTGTGTCGGCATACCACAAGGCCGCTGTAAGGTGTGAATCTTTCGCCGCTGGTCCGTAATTCAGTAGTGTTTCTATATAAGCTCTGTATGGGTATGCATTATTTGGTGGTGCAACGAGTTTCTGGTTGAAGTATACGTCCACTTGATTGAACATAGAATGGAGGAAATTATTCACAGGGGCGGCCTTTCCTGCCGAGTTACCATCCGAAGTCACTATCTTAACATTGAGAGCGAGCATCGTGTGTGCAAGATCGAGGTATTCTTCACCGTGTCCAGGTACGACAAACTCAAGCGGTCCATCGTCTGAGAGCGAGGACACGGGTTTATAATGCACCCATTGTGAAGCTTCTATAGATGTCTGAGTCGGCGGTATGCTGAATAGATTAAGCTCACTCTTCATACACTCGCGGGAATGTGAGTGGAGAAACGACATTTTAAAATTTAGTCGAAAATATCGGGAAGAGCACGATGTTTCTTACTCCTCTTTGTACTCGCCCTTTTCTTTTTTGCAGTTTTCTTCCGCTTTACCGGAGTTCCGCGACGCTTGCGCTTGTGCTTTTTAGACGTTTTCCGTGGTTTACAGCCCGGTCTACTCTTCGTCACTCGACCACGTGCCACGCGCCTTTTTTTCACTACGACACGCGCGCTTGCGGGGCCCATTAGCGAATGTATACTCCTTTTTCCCCGCGGCATTTTATACCCCGAGCCGCTCATAAGTAGATCCACCTTCTCACCTACTTTACGTTTTAAGTTCTCACCGGACTCAGTGAGGCGATTGCGCACGGATTCTCTGAATGGTCTATTGTTCCTACTGACGTCTTCTATAACATTTATCCCTGCACGCAACGCTTCTTTGCCTATAGCACGTGCCCCTATTTTTAGAAGAGGCAGCGCTCTGCGGAAAAGGCCCCCTAGAAAACTTCCGATGCCGCGTCCTCGTTGATACGGTGCTCCAACATACACCCCGTGTACTCCATGGGCAACACCACCGCCGGCCTGGCATTCGTAATACGTCTGATAGTAACTCATCGATGCCTCCACAGCTACCCGATACGTTTAAAATGAAGCGTGACGGTCAGTGTACCGTACTCGAATGCTATCGGTACACCGAGATGGTCTCTTATATCGATGCTGACCACGCGAAAACGGTTGTTCATAAGAGACAAATAATTCGCAGGTGAAAAATATTTTACACCAGTCGATCCGTATGTATAGCGGGCAGTATCGAGATTAACGATGCGTAATAGCGCCGCTTGCACATCACCCACGGTATATGGTACGCATATATCCGTGTATACGAAGAGCTGATCAGGTAGAGCCCTGTTGGTACATGCCGGTCGTACCCCTACGCTTGCAACGCCTGTTGGCATACGATACACCGTGCGAGTTGTTGAAGATCCTTCATCGATCGTTGGCGGTGCGTCAAAGCCTAATATACGTCCGATCTTGTTAGGGAGAATAACGGCCTCCGGCTTTGCTTTATCCTTGCACTCGGCAGTCGTGGATATTTCAACGGAAACGTGTCCGTTCGCTTCGCGGGATTCGATGAATCTAACCCCACGTTTTTTTAACCGGGGTATATTATTTAACTCCCACATGAGTTGACCATGCGACTGATATATCCCATGTGGTATTTTATCACAAAGTTGTCGGGAACGCGACTCTTCGCCGTTATCTCCGCACGGGTGCCAGAATATGTTACAATCTTCACGCTGCAAGTGGGTTATGGTGTACGGTATGTGAATTTCCGTAAGTCCTACAACCCACTGGCCGTGTAAAGAAATTTCACGTGGTAATTGTGTCGTAAAATTTGTCGTTGCGTTGTCAGGGAAATACTTCATGCTACTGTTGCTCGGTAGAACGATAAAAAAGTTTTCACTATCCATACCGATGGCCTTGTTTGTCACAGGCTTATGAACCGAGGCTTCGTAGGCTGGAAGCAGGTATCCAGGTGTTAAATTTTGCGGGGTAGCCCAGCCAGCTAACGTATACCTCTTTCTTCGCAGCGCGGCCGCGTGTCTTAATAATGCGGTCAATCTTGAACTCTTTGTCTTTGGTTACACGTTTAGCGCTCACTGGTGTTAATTCTTGCGGGTAGAAGAACCCATCTATTGCTTCTCCGTGGAGATCTTGTAATTCGTATATAGAAATACCCTGGCGCTTGAGAGCTCGGGAGATTTTAAATATTTCAGTACTCCAATTTTTTTCATAACCCTTTTCGAATATGCCTTTTGTCCTACTGATGCGCACGTGATCGCCGCATTTGTATTTATTGCTTCCGCGAGGTTTCTTATTACCACGAACCATATTGCTTTGCACCATATTTTCGTAGGCCAACTATGCATTGTACAGTGTTACAGCCGCGGGTTCCATTTTTATCGTAGAATGTCTTGCATGATTATAGGAGTGAACGAATTGTTGGAGTACATCAATATAACGGTGGGTGTTACGATGTGTGAAGAACCGCCACATTCGTTCTTTTAATGTACGATTGAATCGTTCAACGATCGATGCCTTGATATCAGAATTCCTCGCGACCCTAAACCGGATGTCTCGCTCGTTGAGAAAATTCTGGAAAACATTTCCGAGGAACTCTTTTCCACGATCTGTTTGTAGCCATAAAGGTGAACGACCTCCGGCTCTCGTGAGGATTCTTTTAAACCCTGCAGCGACCGCGCGTGCGGTTTTGTCTACGAGTGGCTCAACCCATACATATTTACTCAAGACATCTATAGCAACGAGTAAATATTGTATACCTCCGTTGGATGCCTGAATCGACCGTAAATCGACAAGATCTGCTTCCCACACGTCGTCTATGTTGTCGACATTATAATGAAGCCTCTGAAAACGACGATGAACGGGCTTATGAATGGTGTATGCATCCTGTTGCGTCAACCAATCGTACACACGCTTATTCTTTCCATTTAAAAGCCGGTATGCACCTGAATAGCCCAAAGGGTGACGTGGATCGTAGTAGATCCCTTCAAGCGTTAGCTCCCGTCCCATCTTGCTCTCTCTCTCTCTCTCTCTCTCTCTCTCCCTCTGTCTCTCTCTCTCTCTCTCTCTCTCTCTCTCTCTCTCTCTCTCTCTCTCTCTCTCTCTCTCGCTACACCGCTCTTCCGCTAGCTCTCGCTCGCTCTCTCGCATTTGAAACTCTTCAGAGTCTCAACCATTTAGCCCACGCAGGTCGCAGCTTTTGTCTCGACGAATATTTAAAGTTAGCCGGCAACCGCGTGCTCTCGAATGTATCTCCGGTGTTTTCCGCTTTTCTTTTCACTCCTCTACATCTCTTAATCACCGGTATTGTATGGCTTGCTACTGTTTGAGTTGTGTCAGACGGCGGTAGCGTATTACGGTCGTTTGAAATGTGTGTATTATCACATGTCGTCCTGTAGGATTTCCACAATTCGTCGTTACCAATAAACTCACGGGGTATTGCATTTGTTCGAAGAGCGGTAATAAATTCTTTACGCCCTATCGCTCTGAACTTTTTCCTCGACCGTGCAGCGTCATTCACGAGATCGATAATGTTACCTCCACTTATGGGAACCCCGTATATATTAACCTGACCATGCTGATCCCAGGTTATATTAGGTGGACCATGTGTAGGCTTTTGTATATATTCGAGCAGCGATTTTGTTCTACGCTTATACATTCCCGGCACACTGTTAACAATATCATCAAACGACATCGCTTCCTCTGCTTCAACAGGAGTCGATAGGTTGGAGTGATCGACACTCACTTTCGTCGGCGTTAGCGTCTGAAAGAGATACCTTTGAAATAGCGGTAGGAATTTTTTCCATTTCTCCCGATCATCGGCAAATTTATCCGAAAAAAGCACATTAGAGAGTTCAAGATCAAGACGGGAAATCGTATCACCCTGGGTTTTTATGCTCTCGACCGGTGCTTCAACAACACTCTCGTGCGCGGTACGCGGCGTAGACGCTGTATGTGCCGTGGATGATGCGCTACAAACACCACCGCCACGCTGTTGATACGCTGCCTCATCGACCAATATCATTTTTTTCGCATGCTGCATGATAATTTTTAAGCATCTGTAGCCCCACCGAATAATTTTCCGAGTAAGCTGCCAATGACAGGTGCAAGCAAAAGCCCAAGAAACCCCCCGCAGCCTTTTTGGAGGATGATGCGTTTCTTCGTTTTCCAACCGCCCCCTCGTTGACCCAGAGAGCGCTTAACCGATGATGCTAGGATCCGTAGAGTGTTTTTGTATTTTTTAAGGTGATTCTTAGTACGCAGTTTTATATTGACGACACCGCGTAAGATGTTCAGCGCGCATTCGCAGATACACTTGATGAGAGTTTTATCAGCGGATTTAAGAAGGGCCTTACGTTCTCGAGCGTTTGCGTGGTACAAGGCGTGTAGAAGCGCGAGATGGCGTTTTGAAAACGGGGTATGCGATTTTTTAGCAACCATCATGTTTCTTTGTGAGGATACGCGTATAATTCATACTTGATACTGCGCTCAGCGCGGTGCGAGATCCACTAATGTGTTTGTATTCCACCCATCCATGCTTATATACGCGGATGGTAGATCCGCGGGACGTGTTTCATATGTGGATGAGTCACCCAGCCATCTATTTTACACGGGAATTTTTCGGGATATACACTTCGCCACGTGTATCGCTAGGGAATATCCCAGTTCTAAAACGATAATTTTCCAGCGTTGATTGCTTGAGATCCAGGAGTAAGTAACCGTGAGGCTGGGCCGTCGCATCGTGATATGCTTCGACGAGGAATTTGGGGTTTTCAGGGCAAACCTGTCTAGCGAGATGTTGTATTTGAGCGCGATCCCGTGGGTTTTTAAAAATGACGATGTAATTTGCATTTAAAGAAATGTCCCGTTGTCCGGACCCTTGGTGAAAAATATTCTGTGTCAAAAACATCACGCTGATATTTTTATGATGGCTACCCTTCGTGAAGAGGTCAACGATTATACCGTTGGATGATTCACGCATGAGATCGTCGATAATTATTAGTTTTTTTCGGTTGTTATCGTGTGAATAGGCGTCCGGATGTGGTAAGCCTTCGTAAAATTCAATTTTCGGCAGTACGGAACTTCTGTGGCATCCGTCGTAAGCAGCACGTGTATCAGCATCGAGAGTATCTCCGTAATAAAACAGAATTCTATCAAATATTGTATCGCTCATAGCTGTGAGGTGGCGGAGAAACCGTCTGATAAACACCGTCTTACCACAACCAGTTGGTCCACATATTAACGACGTCCAGGGGTGTTTCCACCGAACATCCATCCTCGCTGTATAGTATGTGAAGCCACAAATGAAAAATATCCACGAACACAGAGGTGTATAACTTGAGCGGCGCGCGAGGCGAGGATGATGTGAAAATGCGGGTTGCGCCTTTTTATATGGTTGCTGCAGACGCACACAGTGCTTTAGGATGGTTACCAATATTCGCATGTACGCGTCGTCGGGGTAAATAGGAAAGTTTTGTTGAGAGCGTCTAAGAAATGAATGACAGCGTTTTTAGACTCACATAAAGATAATCGTATTTTTATTAAATGCACACCAACAGCCACACACGCAATTCATATTATACATATTGTTTTATTGTTTACACTCAAAGTTATACATAACTACTTCTTATTTACAGCGGGTGTTACATGTTTTACTCCTTAAAACCGAAAGGGTATGATAGCCTACAGTTTATATGCCTGCGTTTGTGGCACACAACATTACACGTTTTACACTCCGTTACAGTGATCACATTGTGCAGATTTGTGCGACGTATCGATCTAAATTTTAAATTTATCGAAGAATCGTTTAAATGGGGCAGCGTGGTACCGATTAGTCTACGGATTGAATTGAAATTTACATGCTTAGAGTTCTCATAATTAAGCGTTAAACCTTTTACTTTGCAACACTGCGCCACGGTTACGTCAGGGTTTTCTTCAGTGACCACCGTATACCCGTAAAATTTAGGCCCCCCAGATACAAATCAATTGATGTACGCTGTTTTCCCGTAACACTCAAGCTCGTCCGTCATATCACCGAGGAAATTACCGACAGGGGGAACCCAGCCACCGTCACGTGTCGAAAAAATGACAGAGTCTGTGTCATAGTACAAGACACGCCGATCGAGTTGTTCCAGATATTTGTACAATTCTAGACGAGCTTGAGCCGTTGTGTACGCGGCAATTACAACGCTTGTTTGCGGACTCGTGGGTGAAGCATCATCCACGTGTGACCACGTGGCATATAGCAACCAATCATTTACCGGTAATACACTGGTGACCTCTTTTTCGTCATCTGTTACGAGTTTGAGTAACTCCTCGCGGTATTTAATTATCATTGTTTGTGGTAAATTATCACGCTGACCCATTTTTCCCCAAAGCGTATTTAGCGCTAACTTTGCGGTCCCGCGGAGACCAGGGTTCTTGATTATATTACTGCTCTCCAGTTTTATGCCCTCGACTTTCTCATACTCTGCCATATACATACTACGGGAAATTTCATCTGTGCAATGGGCAGGCCAACCGCTGGCCTCCTGTTTGATTTTTAAAAATTTATTCACGTAACCCGCGAACAGCCCCCCCTCACGAGTATGCTTATTGTATTTAGTTGTTTTATACGACCAGATGACGTGGATTTTCAAAATAACATAGCCCATATCTATTGCTTTTTTAACCTCCTCCACAACCCATGTGCCGGTGAGCGCCCGATCGTCGGAACGTTCATGGCTGCATCGTTGCTGAGACATCTCCTCCGCACATATGCGACAGAGTGGGAAAAGAAGTTTCCCCCGCATACGTACAGGCAAAACCGGGTGAAAAAGATTTTCTGGTGGAAGGATGGTACATTTTATCATACCATGGACACTAACTCCGAGCAATTCGCCGGGTGTCGAATTTTTCGAACAACTTATCGCACTCGGTACCTGTATATATCTCGGGGTGACCTATCGGAAAACACCCTGTTTTACAAATATACGGGTACAACGAGCAGATGTCTATGTATGATATTTTCTCGCCCTGTGCAACGTCATACGAGGTGACCGTGTTTCCCGTACGGCCTCCGTAAAATCCATCGCGGGGTCTTAAAACCTCAAGAGAGAGCCGTGGGTGCGTCTCCAAAAATTCACGCAAAGCGCGAATGTTTTTTTTCATGGCTGTGAAGTCGCACTCCCATATTTCACGAAGGAGGTAAACCCCATAGGAAGATATTTTTTTCGACACGGCAAGAGTCCTCTCGTATCGACCCTCCAAGCTGTCACCCCCGTGATTAGGTTGTTTTGTTCGATTGGTGGTAAAACATTTCGGACAGCCGTGCCAATAACAGCCATGGAATTGAAACACATATTTTCTGTCCTCATGCTCTAAATACCCGTCGACGGTGTACCCCTCGGTTAAACGGTATTCACGCCCGTTTCCCGCGTGAATAATTGCCGTGTGAAACTCTGAATGCTCAAGCCAGAAAAGCCACTCCAGGGCTACCTGTGAATGTTGACCATTACGCGTATAACCCTGCGGCGGTATGAGACCCACAAGATTGGGCTTTAAGAAATTACGACGGAAAACTTTGGAGCATGCAGAGACTATTGTTATGGATTCGGTGAAAGGGCATACATCACCGACTTCTAAAAAAATCTCCCGAAACCGACGGCAAGCCCTTCGGAGAATATCTACATTTTTGATACAATATTCAACGATTTCTTTTTTAAAATTGAATTCTTTGCCCTTCTTGACCTCCTCGCTGTACCATTCGAAAAAGACTTTTCGTTCCTTAGTGGACATTGCATTTGGCATATACTCATCGCTCGGGGGCAGTGGCCCTATGTAATCCTGTGTATCCACACGGTTGAACAAATGTGGGAAATACCCTTTGGTCACTTTCTCTTCGAACCCGAATGTTTTCGGTAGTTCGCTCAAACGCATTTGAAAATTAATTAAACTATCGATAAACGTGGTTTTACTCGCCCGTATACACATAACAGAGGTTCCGGTTAGTAGGACATTGGGGAGTTTTACTCTACCGACACTCCGCTCTATAACATCACGCAATATGAACTGCGCATCGAAACTCTTTGCGTTGTGCGCTATGCATATGATGTGTTTAAATTCTGTCTTATCGCGGATCGCCAAATCAACAAGAGACGACACTGGTGATTCGTGAAAAATATGTGTGTGCAGGCCGCACCATTGGCAGTGCGGAGTACGCAGATCCAGAAAATCGTGTTCCTTCAGACAGAATTCACACACCTGTTGTGCTACACAGAGAGTCACTATGTGTTCGCGTGCGTCGGGAGCGATGCTCTCGAAATATGCATCTTGTCGTGTTTCAAAGTCGTAAAATATGAAAAGCACACTTGGGTGCTTACCGTCTGCGACCGGGGGTGGGCGTGGTGGCAATGGCTGCATAAAGCACTGATCGTTGAGCCCATGTATTGATCTACACAACCGGCAATACTTTTTTGCGCATTGATGAGTACCAGTAGTCAAATCTACGATTCGTCCGCACGCGTTACACGCTCGTACCATTTCGCAAATCGATTTTTTATAGCCTTCCCCGTTTTTACGTTTTCTAAGAGCGAGATGGTTTAGGTAGCATACACGACCTCGGAAATGCCTACCACAGGCTACACAACCCGAAGCTGATTCAATCTCTACACCGGTCCTATTGTAATCAATAGGACAGGGCGGGCTAGAAAAACAACGCGGGCAGGAACTTTTGCACTTGTGAGATGTCAAACGTGCGTACCCCTTATTACAAGCTATACAATAAAATGCACAACCTGATGCCCCCAAAAGGTTCACGATGACAACAAAATGTTTTTCCCTCTCTAAATACGCGAGATGCAAAACGGTGACTGGGTCTGCATCGAACCAGGATTCTCCATCGAAAATTGGTCGGTCACCGCTGCCGTATCGAGCAAAATCAAAAACGATAATAGCAATCCCACGCGGCCTGTAGTACTCTTGAAACAATTGGAGCTCGGGTATACCGCAGCCTTCATCTGGTATGGTAACACCTGCATCCTTAATCAGTTCAATAGCCCGTGCGCGCTGTACCGCAGATTGCTTATGTCGTATATTATCCCATACTTTTTTGGACGCCCTGGTTTTACTCTGTTTGTAAACACTATATACTTCTGCGACAACTAAGCTCCTGGGTAGGCACAGGCCGTCTGTATTTGAAATATCGACAATAGATCTTTTCCGTGTGACAACGGCGTTGAGGCCATGATCATTACCGCGCCCGAGAGGGATTTTTATGGATGTTATGTTAAAATATAACGTATCATCAGCGGCTAATATACGTTTACTCTGGTTCACGCTACCTATCAGATCCCACAAATCGGTGAACTTGAACCGATCTACAGGACGTATAGATTGACCTGCTGAGCCATGCTCCATAGCCTGAGACATAAATGAAACGCCTATCATATCCGTACCGGCGCAACCGGAAACGAAATAGCCGTGCATATCGCGTAATGCGTCGTGTATCCAAACTACCGGGTCTACGTTTAATGGCGGTGGTAAAAGTTTCACACCGATCTGTCTACCCGTGGCCCTGAAACGTTCGTAAAAATGCTCCTGCTCACGCTCGATAATAAATCGCGTGCCAGGAGGGCTTATTGTATCGCTGCCTTCAACTAGACCCATATCAACAGTGTGAGTGTCGTTTTCACCCTCACTGTACACAGTTTCTCCGGAATCGCTCTTAGAGGCCCTGGCGCTTTCATTCGTTTTCAACCGCTTGCTGCCAGCGCCTACCTGGCATCCTACACCGTCGTGCGTGGTGCTGACATCGAAGGCAGTAGCGGGGAGTGTCTCGTCATAAAGCGCCCGCTTTGATGATGCCGTGGAAGTCGACGGTAAGCAGTCCAAAGTATCTGTGCCCGTTTGGAGTGAAGAGGCTTCAGTTGGCTGAACCGTGGTCGTTTCTGCTTGCCGACTCGTCGAAGACCCATCTAAACGTTTAGGTTGCGATTATACGGTGAACCCTAGAGTGAGATACTTTTCTATTAAACGCCGTAGGTCTCTCTCGTATGCGATCTATGTTTAGCAACTCTCAGCATTCTCAACTACTCGAAAAGCTGGGGTGGTCATTCAAACCGTAAATCATTGGAAACCGTACATACCAGCGGAGCGGGAGAGAGGGAGAGAGAGAGAGAGAGAGAGAGAGAGAGAGAGGCTTACCAGTGGGGTTCACAGGACGTGTTGCGCATTCAAAGTCGAAGGGTACAGCGCCCAAACCCGGTTGTTCCCACTAAGCACCATGATCCACCGGTGATTCTCGTTGTTGTTGTTGTTCTTCTTCTTCTTGTTCTTCTTCAGAAACCACAGGGCTTCTGCTCTCCTCCTCGCCTGTCGATACATCTCCATCACCAAACCATCGGTAGCGTATGTGTGCTGCGAGGGTAACCGTTTTTTCACCGATACAGTCTAATCATTGCATTCAGCACCTACGCTATCACACTCATGATACTTACGGTCGTTGGTGTAGGCTGTATCCAAAAGCACGGCTATGTGTGGGTTGCACCGGCGCCTAGTTGAGCCCCGTCTCAAAACAACATCTCGTGCTAGCGCTATAGCGAGATCCGAGCTGTTCAAAGCACCCTCGATGAACAGACGGCCGATAACCCGTCTAGGCAGACTGTATAATATCATTGAGAGCTCATCCAAGAGATCATCCTCATCGAGTCGAGTTATGTAATCCACTCGTCCATCGTCGTAAAACGATGATATGAATTGATTCGTATGACGCCCTCTTCGCACTATATCTTGTATACAAATCACAAGTCCTTCGCAACGCCGTCTTCGGGTTTCAGCCATTAACGCGTTGGCCATTTCAAAACAGCAATTCTGTATAAACACAAATGCACTGTCTCGGGTCACACCTTAATAACGCACCCGCGAAATACAATTTGGATAACAACACAATTCTGTATAAACACGAATGCACTGGCTCAGGTCGCACCTTAATAGCGCACCCGCGAAAAACAATTTGGATAACAACACGAGCGTTAGTTATAAGTACCGATTCCTGTGTCAGACTAAGAAGAAGCTGGAGCGCAATTCGACCATACAGCCAGCGTTCGATATAAAAATATTCGAATTTTCACGATGTCGGCTTTTTATATTCACCACTCCCCTCCACTTCTGCTGCGGTTGTTACATCCTTATAAGAACGACGCAGGGAATGGGATCGGTATTAATACATACGGAGTATAATATTATTTATATACATGGACGTACAGTCTAAAAAATTTCGAAGCGTTTGAAATTTCCGTAGTAACGAATGGGTATATGCGTTTTTGAATGCAAGCGTCTCTACGAAGCTGATTAGCATACGCCCTGATGGAAATAGCCATAAAATGGGTCTCAGGTGACTACAGCGTTGTGTACATTGTAAAGATCGCTTTTCGTAAAGATCTTCTTGAGCAGAAATGTAAATTAGGGCTATATTATGTTTGGGAAAAACCCTCGTGGGCTAGCGCCGCAATGTGGCGGGGGCGCTAAACTTTCACCGAGCTGCCTCAGCGGAAAGGCCCTGCTGCGCATTGTCAACCAAGACTGCAGAGGCTTGTAGCATAAACGAAATTATCAGCTCGAACCATCGTGTCGTGGTATTGGCTATTACCGTATTGTCTCAAAATTTGTTCAATATATGCAACTTTGGGTGTGCTATTGCATATATTTTCGAATAATTGTCTACAGTTTACAATATCTTTTGTGCCAACAGGATGTTCCCTCTAAGAATTGTAAATTATCGACGTTGTTATTAGAGGCGCTCCCTCCAATGACCATAGGACGACGAGAAAGTAGGTTGTAAATACTTCCTAACCATAGAGGGTCTACTGCACGTCGTTTTCTCCTGCCATACCGTAAGCGCCCGAAAATTTACATGCTCTCGTATTGAATCGGTTGCTCGTCTCTTTGTCCACTCTACAATACTCCAGTTTTACAATGCGTCGTGTTAAACTATTGAAATCGTAAACATATTTTACGTAATACAGGCAATGGCCAACACTCGTCACACGTCCTAGACCCTGGTTGTTAAACCATCGTCTTCCCTACTCTACACCACAACGAGCTCCATCTTACACACCTATACAAACAATGAGTCATTTTCCATGTAACCCTTTTCCCCTCTCGATACCGTCCTAGACTCATATACGCAACCAGGAAAAACCTGTTGGGTACGGGTACACGGACCTCCCACCACTGCAGTCTTATCACCCCCCACCATCATGAGCGGCTGCCTTATAAAACGGGCGGTTATCACGTGTGTCCTTAGTTTTAATTCGTGCAAGCTGCTTAACACTGCACCTCTATAGACCTGGCAAGAGATTGTAAAAATAACTCTTTTTGTTTACTTGCGACTCGAAGTAAAATTGCTTAAATGGCTCAAGCATTACTGACGACAAATTTCTCGCCTGTGAGGCACAGCGAGACGAAAGCATCGGAGGTCTCTACTTGCAATCTGCCCGTGTTAATGTCAACGACATATTTATTGAATAATTCTGGAAGTAAAAAAATCACCGTCGGCTTACAACCGCAACACAACAATCGGTTCGAGCCGATCGTGAAGCTGTCGGGGAATTATTCATTCCGGGTCATCTTCAACCAGAGCGAGTGGGTGGGCCTACAAACTCACTTACCCACCATTCGAGAGTACTTCGCAACGAAACAAACCAGTCAAAGAGATTCTATACACCTTGGGAATTATATGATTTCTTTCTCCACGTCATACGGTGTGAAATCTATAACCTTCGCGGTGATAAATCAGACGAGTACTGAAAATACTGCTCCGCTTACACCTTATTCAAAGGCGTACGGAAACCTTGCGAATAAGAAACGGGGGAATTCCACAACCGCAATCGTCCTACAAAAGCCATCGTTTGACGGACTGCTCAATATGGTTACTTGCGTGGATGAACGATTTCGCCGCCTTCAACGGTTTACCGGAGACGTTACCAAGTGTCTCTCGGACATAGCCGTCGCGCTACACACACACATGCCAAACCAGCTCGCAACCTATTTCACCGACGCCGACGCTGAGCGCTACATACTAGAGAACATCCATACGTTCAAAGACACTGTACGTGCGACATGTGCAAGCCCTGTCTTTACGGAGTACTATTTCGATATTGTGTTCGCTGAAATTACCAGTATGTGCAAGAAGCGTATCTTACTCGAATTACGGAATCTCAACCAGATGATTCGCCCGGGCTCTACGCTGAAGTACACCACCGCATAGATGACCGTGCATCCTCTTCGCGAAGAAGTGCGTAAAAAGGTGCTACCGTGTGAAACGGCTCGTGCGGTGCGCCACCTTAGCGCCATCGAAGACAGAGTGCCATCCACCGAAAGAATCAACCGAGGGGCCCTAAACACGAACAATGCGGAAATTGCCACCAGTGCGACCCTCGTTTATTACCCATGACCTGATCCGTATACAACTATGACGCTCGTCCGATAAATACCTACAACGACATTATTCAGTATTATTAGATTTTTTATTATTATTCGATGGTTTTTCTATATGTAATTAGTGCATGTAATTTCGATTAATCCTTTACTTTATAACCCTCGTATACGTCTCCGATAAGAATAGACTCGAATCCAACCCATTTTGTCAACTTGATATTCTAGTTTGTAACTCTATTTTAAGAATGCGCACGATTTCTGTTTGGAGTAATAAAAATATGTCGTTACTTCCAAATTTTCGTTATAATCTCATTTCCCATAACAATCAACATCCACCAAATCCTTGTCTAGTCCTTGGACACGTATCCAGCGATCTCGTTAGCAACACACCGTCTTAGTGTTTTTCGGCGCGGGAAGGGGAGTTTAGGGACTGAAAAAAATATAGTGAATAGCGTTTCGATAATTTCAGGTTATATATATTCTTATAAAAAGTTTCGGCGATCACAATTAAGAGTTTTCACATTTCAAAAAAATCACGCGTCAATATCTCGTGTAATTCGTTGTGGAGAATGATCCGGCTGTAGTCTTGATTCTCGGGGTATATCACCATCCTGTACAGCATGTACCGCACACCCCCTAGCGTGACGGGCTGCATGCCGCTACTCAGACGCATTTCATGGGCCCACTCCCGTCTCGTTCCATGGTCCAGTGTAGACCACTCCGGCGGTGCATACATCCCGAAACACACAGGTATGTATACCGGTGCGGACAATACGCCTCGCTCGTCCACCTCGTTGATTTTGATGGGGAAAACCAAACCGGCCATTGTTTGTCGATGTATGAGTTTAAGATGGGCAGTGAGATGCGCACAGGTTCTCGTGCTGTCACGAATCTGCAAGGTGCTGCGGCTGGCGTGGCGCGGCGGCTCGCTTCGATATACCCCTGAATTTCTCTCCTGATGTGGTTTTCCCGATACGTATTGCACTGCAGCGCGATTCGGTAATAACCCAACGTTATGGCTCTTTGGGTTAGCGTTTTTACCGTTTGCATACAACAAGAGCAAATTCGGAGATGAGTTTTGAAATTCACGATTGCGGTTTTACTCGTACGGTTGGTGAGAAGACCTCACAACTTGAGCTCGAAAAATGTTCTGACGATCTAACTAAAACCAGGCTCCATCAGATGCAAAAATTCAAGCCCTCCGAAAATGCACAGTGAAAACAAACCAATCGTCGCGTTTTCTGAAAACGCATATTTAATCAACCAACCACCACAACCCCCGTCGTTACAGAAGCCCTAAACACGTGGAAAACGCTTCGGCCTGCCACACCCACACTCATCGTCACTCGGTTAACGAACATCCCCCTCCACCTGAAAATCATACCCCTCTCCACCATCCAGCATCTTCGCACCACGGTATGAATGATCTGCATATCATGAAGTCTGCTCACACCCCCACTAATTTACCAAAACCCATCCTCCATCACAACCCAGCGATCCGTCGGTATGGTAGTAACCACACATACCCACCGCTACCCCCACCACCGATTCCCCATAATCCTACCCCCACCACCAATTTCCCATACCGCCCCCACCGGGACGGCCCCGCTCGCGAGACACCACCTATACACACCACACGGGATGACTCATCAGGCGTCTCTCCATAAACCTCCTTTACTACTCCCAAACTGTGAAAGAAAAGTGCAAATAAAAAAAAAGAAAATTCAGATTAATAATTCAAAAAAACAACACAATACTCCCTTGTGATACTCCTTCACGATTGGTCGTCGCAACGATTTTCATTGATTTCACTGTTTAAACACAAGGTTTATCGCACGTATGCACTTTTTCGTCACCGTTTTTCAATACGATGAGGGTTTTAATTTTTCGACAGACGTTTTTACTGTATACTATGGTCCACATTCTCAATGCGACACCTATCGGCCGTACTCAACACTAACGCCCGGCGACAGATTCACGGACGTTTTGAATACTAGCGCAATATACGAAGCTTGCTTGCGAATATCCTTCCCTATAGTCTCCCTAGATGACACATACAGAGCAAATCGAGTTATGTTTTCGAATACGAGATCTCCACCAGCGTTGTTGAACCGTACCACCCCAACTCCAAAATGTCACGGAGTCCGAGGGCAAACTGCCCTCAAAATACTGCGTCCAATTGATCCAAACGATCTTTTCCCATTCCATTTGCAATTTCCCTTTGTCTATTTCGCGCGCTGTACAAAATAGAGGAAAACATAACCATCGCTTATTTGTTTAGAAAAATGAAGCATGAATTCTGTTATCACGGTATATCAACGTGCAAGACGGGTAGGCTGGAGAAAGCTGGTTGAGTGGACTTCAAGCACTCGTCCGGGCTGAAATATGGCAAGTTCTCAAACAGGCTCAAATTGGTGGGCAACCGTTGCACTAACTGTTGGCACAAAACCGACAAAAAACGCAAACACCTTTGTTTCATACCAAGGAGAGCCTCAGGAGAAACGTGACTCCGACCAAGCAGAATATTAAAGCTGTTTCCGTAATCAACGCTATCAATTGAAAGATACGCAGCATCATTTATCAGGGCCTGAGTTAGAGACGCAAAGTAAGAAATTGAAACACACTTTTCTGCCTTACTCGCTCTAACAAACGAAGGTTTTATAATCCTGTGTGTCAATGTGAGCAGCAACACCTTGAGGTCATGGAAGAGCTTGGTTACCTGTGAAAAGTAGATATTCATTAAATTTCGCTCAAACAGACCGGCGTTTCCTTGCCATTTATTATGATCACACACACACACGCACGCACGCACGCACGCACGCACGCACGCACGCGCGCGCGTGCACACACACACACACACACACACACACACACACACACACACACACACACACACCTCTACTGACTCCGTTTGGAAGTTAAGATTCGCGTGGTACATTTCATCCGTTATTGGTTTCAAGAACGTCAGGTATAGAAGGTTGCTGTCATCGTTGTACATATCATTTCGGATTCTCGCTTTCCAGTACTTGTCGTCGTTGTTTAAGGCCATTGCATTATAGTGCGTTTTGAGTTCGAGCCACTGATCAATGGAGACACATATAGCCTTATGCCAAGCACGCCACCTTTTCTTTGAGAGCTGCACGAGCTGTCTAGGAAGTTCCCCTTGATTGATCGTTTGGTAGAGAGTATTGTACAACTGCTGGCGAAGAGAACTATCGTGCAACCAATTACGTGTTTCCCGAATCAAAAATTCGAGGGTGCTCGGCAGCTCATCTGCAGCTTTTGAAGAGCATAAATGTAGAGAGTGGCGAATACATTTCACAACCTGGACGTGAGGAAACTTGAAATAATGAAATTACAAAAACTTCAGTAACAAAAATCTGCGAATACAGTGAGTATTATAGTGAATAAGACTCATCTACCTTCTCTCTAAGCAATGTGTAATAAGAATTTTTGGGCCGTCAAATCAAATAACAAAGTTTTTGGGCCGTCGCTCTCTCAACATCAACAAATCCCAGGAACTCGCTGATTTGGTTTCTCTTCTTGCTGTAGTATCGGACCACAAATGCTAGAGACTTGTTGTTCGAAATTTCAGTTGATTCGTCAATAATTCAGGAAAATCCTTGATTCCCAATATCCCTGACAAGTTCGGTCAACATAGCAGGGGCTATGACATTCTTTATAAGCTTAGAACACTTAGTTCGATGAAGCCTAAGATTCTCTAATGGAGAGCCTTTTCCCAATTCTCTCAGCATTTCGCAGAGGTGGTCAATAATTCGTATTGCAGAATGTGCAGCAACGTGGAGGGCCATACGAATGTCTATCTTTTTTTTGTTCCGACGAAACTACGTTGAATCCTAGAACATCGTGAGAGCTGTCGTCAATTTACCCATGTTTGAAAGAAGTGACTGCTTTGATTTATTATTGCTTGCCATTCTGGCTTTGTGATTTGCAGTGCTCCTGTAGTGGAGAAGGTCTGTATGATGAGCTCTTAAATTGCACTCACATACTACACAACATGCCTCTCTCCCTCCCGGGTCCGCGGGTGCGGTAGGATTTTCAGTTAACCAGCCTGAGAAATGGAGAGAAACATTCTCCTTAAACATCGAAGTTGAAATAATAACCATTGTATTTGTAACATTAGCCTTACCCTCATTGCCAGTTCCTAGTTTTGTTATTGTTTTCCAACCACAGATTTCAGTACATAACCGATATATGATCTGTTCATTTTAACTACACTTTTATAGGTTCTGTGGACTGTGTATTACTATATCCAATGGAAGTGTAAAAAGTGTAGCTAGCGCGAACAAATCTACACTTATCTTTTACCTCGAAAACTGTAAGATGCTCTTTATAATACGTCAGTTCAATCTCCATGACCTAGACGCTGTTCTGTAAGGATCGTAAAAGTCAATGCTTGGAGAGCCTGGCCAGTTTTCACCTTCACGAGTGCATACTTTTCTGGACAGCAGATGCCTACCCCATAGAGATAGTTAAGAAAACAACTTTTCGTTTATCCCTGGCCAGGATGCAACATCTTGCAACGTTTTTTTTTTCTACAAGTCCAAACTAGTGTTGAAAACCATTTTCACATTCTGTTGGTCATCCCCCACCCTACTATAACCCTATGAGGATCCAAGAACCGAAATCCGAAGAAGGATTGGAACAGCAGTTTTCGCACATTCCAGTCTTCAACATCCGAGGTGTCATTGTGGAAGAGTTGGAAAGCGATAAATCAGTTAAGAATAATGTCACACCAAATTGAAGTGATCGATCTCGTCGATGATGAGATGGAGGTTGTTGCGAATATTGCCGATGACGACGAAGTGGAAGTTGTGGTAGACGAAGTGGTTATTGATATCGCCGATGATGACGATAATGAGTGGGCGGACATTGAAGTGCTTGCACATGATGACATGGAACTGGCCGAGTTGTACAGTGATACGGAATCAGTTGATAGTGGATTGGGCGATGCCTCAGATGAGGGATTTCATTATGTGCGTGAAATAATAGTGGACCAGCAGCAAACAAATCGGTTGAACCAGGAAGTCATGTGCTATGTAAACTATGAATATTTGACCGAAAATGATCGGGCGAAATTTTTCGTGTCGTGCTACTTTGATATGCGGGATGTGGTTGATCGACTAATCCGGAGATGTGGGCACTTCAGCGAACGGTTTAACAGCATCCGGGGGATATTTTGTACCAACTGCGGCGGGCCGACCCACCAAGTTTCAATGCGCGACACGTGCCCCACCTGCTTGAACTTATACTGGGTTGATGGTTCTTATTATCTTTAGTATGATTCAAAATATGATTATGTTTGATAGGTTAATAAGATGCATGATATATTATTTTCCAGGATAACGGATCGCTGCGGATATTCGAAATAAAATAATTTGAAAAATGAAAAAACAGGCAAACACACACACACACACACACACACACACACACACACACACACATACACATACACACACCAAAGATTTTATGTATATTATATACTATCCAAGGTCATTGTTTAATTTAGTTATTAATAAACTATTGTTTTATTGTCATTTAATTCGAAGCATTCTTTTTACCCCCTCCCCCTTTTCCTCTACACACACACACACACACACACACACACACACACACACAAAACACTCATCTACGCCGGCTCCCCCCTTCCGCCAGTCGCTCCTCAGACCACATGGCTACCCCCTCCATAGAGACCCCTCTGTGACGCCACACGCGTTCGCTCCCCTTGAGATGGTTGGCTCAGAACCGCCCTAGCCCGACTACTCAGAACCTGATTTATTTGGGTTTTTGACTTCGGAACGTCATATAGGTCCGACGTAGTCTCATGATAAGGAACGCTGGACTCGTTGCTGGGCAATGGTCGAGCACGTGGAGATAAAGCATGTTATGTTAAAACGCATGTTAAAGCCACCGACAACGTTTTAGAGCGTCGTTTGTGTCTCCTTCACTTTTTCGTACAGGCGATAGCATGGTAGCCTCGTCGGATGAACACGATAGCTTTCCATCCTTGTTTGTTTCATCGCTGGTCAGCTGGAGTGCAGCGCGAGGCCCCAAGGATGCTGCATCCTTGTCACGCTGTACGCATAGCGGCGATGGTAGTATGAGGGAGGGATGGAGGAAGGGGCCCGAGAGATGTTTCACTTCTGTCTCGCTGCCTGACTCTTGTAGTAGCGTAGAAACTGCTGCTGGCACTCCGTGCACCACGCGCTCGTCATCAGCATCACAGTTTCGCTTGCTCCTATGCGAACGGGACCCTACAAGGCTAGTTCTTCTAGGAGCTCCTCTTCGGTGAGCTGTTGGAACCGCTCAGACAATTTCTTTAGTCGTTTGCCGAGTACATGATCATCTCTATCTATGATGCGATCTAAATCATTGAGCACCTCCCGGACGGTCTCGTCGACTTCTTCGCCATCCGAAAGGCGTTTAGGCAACGATACCTTAACGATATCGGTTGATTGTGCCCGGCCTTCGCAAAATTTCTGTTCGAGTTGTTTTAATGACTCGACGAATTTTTCGAAGATATATTGCAGCTCCTCGTGGACCGACGTATTCTTGTCAGGGATAAGATCTTCCACGGGAGTACTATCCTGCGTGTCATTAGGAGGAGCTTCCACAGAAACGATGGTTTTAAAGGGGTTGGCAGGGCCGGGGGCCCCAATGTCTATAGACATAGGTGGTGGGCACAGCGCCTTGTCAGCTAGGTGTGGAGGGTGTTTGAGAATTCGTCGTTTCGGTGGGGGGGGGGGGGCTAGGGAGCATGTTACGGTTCAGCCGGTGTATTGGGCGGGTTTCCTCTCCCGAACTCGTCCCCGAAGACTCTGCATAATTGGGCCGCGCGCGTGCTGTTTTTGAATCAGCTTTTCCACGTTTGTCCACGCGTACGCCGGGCAATAGGGTTCCGAACATTAGGATCGGAGTGTCTCGGGTTTCTCTGCCCCGCGCGACGTTCGTTCGGGGTGGAGTGCAGTCAGGGTCTTCCGCTATCTATAGGGAGTATCATTGTCGGCTGGTCCGAATCCTCCGACTCGCTAGACTCTAATGATAGTGGGTTTGTAGGGTTACGGGAAAGAGTATTCGCATTAACATTGAGCTTTCCTGGTTTGTAATCAAACTCATAATTGTAATTTTGGAGGCTCAATCTCCAACGTGCCAATCTCTTTCCTGGATAAATCATAGAGCCGATTCACTTAAGAGGCTCGTGATTGGAGACGAATTTAGACTTCCGACCGTATAAATGCGGTTAGTAATGCTCCGAAGCTTTTTTGACGGCGAGACACTCTTTCTCCTTAGTACCATAGTTTACCTCGGCGGGCAGAAGTATGCGGGAGAAATACGCTATTGGGAAGGCAAAGTCATCGTTTTGACTTAACACGACCCCAACCGTGTAATCTGACGGGTCCGTGGTAAGCATAAATGGTCGGTTAAAATCGGGAAATTTGAGTATGGGTTCCATACGAAGGGCCTTACGCAAATCACGGAAACTTTGCCACAGCGCGCTTCCCCACTCGAACGGCTTATCCTTCTTTAAGAGACCCTATAACGGCTTGGCACAACTGGAAAAATTCACAACGAATCTCTGATAGTATCCAGCCAGTTCAAGAAACTGCCGGATATTTTTCGCCGTTTTCGGGGTCGGGACGCGCTTCACCACCTCGAATTTTCGGGTATCGGGCCACAAACCATCTCGCCCAATTATACGACCGAGATAGCATACCTCCTTTCACACAAAGTCACACTTTTCGGGCTCACGTACGATATTTGTGTCTCGCAACCGAGCCATTAATCGACGGAACTTTTATGCCATGTTCCTCCAACGATCGAGCAAATACAACGATATCGTCAAGGTATACGAACAATTCGGCACCTTGGAGACCGCAAAGTACACTATCCATCAATCGCCGAAAAGTCGTGGGTTGTTCGGTGTCGAGAACGCGGTCTTGGCGCAATCACGGGGATCCATTGGAATTAGCTGAAAACCACTCGCCAGGTCGAAGGTCGAGAAGTACTGCGCCTCGCCCAACTGATCTAGTGTATCACATATATTGGGCAGTGGGTAGGCTTTGGAGATAGTCGTCTCGTTCAGTTTCCTAAAATCTATCACCATCCGCATCATCGGCCGACCTTCTGAGTCGGGTTTCTTGGGTACAATGCATACTGGAATTATACGGGGACTGCGATGGTATAATTATCCCATTCTCGAGTTTTTTTTGCCGATTTGGGCTTCGATTTCATTTCGATAAATGGAAGGAAATCTGTATTGGCGAGTGTTCACTGGCAAATCATCGTTGGTATCCGGTGTGCAACGAGGCTAATACCGGGTAGCTTGTCACCGGGCAATTCCAATCGTATAGGGTCTTTTTCCACGATTCGCCGGACGTGAGCACGTTCTACGTCGTTCAACCCGTCCAAGCGCAAAGCTTTATAGGACTGCCGCAATACGATTTCGCGACGGCAATGATCCATCGTCCGATGAACCACTGTTCTAGCTTGAACCAGCCTGACAATATTCGAAGGGCAATATTTCCTGCGGCGTGACCTCGATATCAAGCTCATGAATTAATGTATTTATTGCGAGAACGTGACATATCTCATGCTTTTGGGATACCAGAGCGTTGCCGATGTATAACCCTGGTTCAGTCTCGATTCGTGGCAAATAACTCTCACGAAGATCCGGATTCGTGACTGCGACTGCCAAGGGTTTCCGTGTCCGAGCTTTGATGGTTATAACTTTCTTACTCGGCGCGGAGATCGTTTGTTAAAAATGGTCGAGGACGAATAGGATCACTCGTCATCACAAGAGCGTTATGATGGAACCATGGCTCGGTCGTTTCGTGGCGCATAAACGGTCTACTGAGTTCTCCGTTGCTTTCTGTCATGAATTTTTTGACAACGTGAAAGGTATGGGGTTGATCATTTATCGTTAATTTTACCGTCCCCAACGACCACGCGTTTTCGTTCGTAGGGCCGACATATTCACACGATTTCGCGAGGTCATACGCGACTTTATCACGGAGGGTATAAAATTTGATGAAATTTAAACTCGACCCGGAATCACAATAACATTTCTGTACTCCATTAACAAGTTCCGGTGCGGATAGCGTAACAACCGGAGAATCCACGCCGTCCTCGGTTTCTGACGAGGAATCTTTTAGTTTTTGGAACCGAGTTGAGGATCTTTCCCTATTGACGTATGTCCTGAAATTTTACGGAGCGTTTTCCGTTGGTAGGGAAAGGGGGCTGGCTCGCCGTGTCCGGACGGCGATGGTGTTGAGCGCTCGCCGCGGGTATACCTTTGAGCGGTGAAACTCGACCCGGAATCACAATAACATTTCTGTACTCCATTAACAAGTTCCGGTGCGGATAGCGTAACAACCGGAGAATCCACGCCGTCCTCGGTTTCTGACGAGGAATCTTTCGGTTTTTGGAACCGAGTTGAGGATCTTTCCCTATTGACGTATGTCCTGAAATTTCACGGAGCGTTTTCCGTTGGTAGGGAAAGGGGGCTGGCTCGCCGTGTCCGGACGGCGAGGTTCTTTCGAGTTTAAAGGCTCGGGACTCTGGGGTCGCAGGCTGCGCTGATTTCCGACAGGCGATGGTGTTGAGCGCTCGCCGCGGGTATACCTTTGAGCGGTGAGTATCCACGGACAGCAATTGCACCCACCTTTATAGGCACAACAGTACCGGTGGTTACAGCCACGCCCTTTTCGGTATTGAGTAGGGGTCCGCTGGTTCCAAGGGCAACATCCGCAGCCCGAACCGCGCAAGCAACAGTAGCGTCGCTCACATCCACCTCGATCATGAGGTGACCTCGGGCAATTTGATCTAGCAGGCGAATCGTCTCGGTCTTTCAATATTCCCGAGGGTGTAAAATGTTTCAACCTAACAGGACTACTGAACCGCGATTTCTTTCTCCACATCGTATGGGATAAAATCTATTACCATCACCACGGCAAATAAACCAATGTCTGCTCAGCGTGTGTTCCCCAGTTAGTGGTGCAGCGGGGGCTCGCAACGCCCAAGAAACGGGAACGTTCTCTCGGGGCCGGTTCCACAACTCTCGTTTAAGTTGGTAGACCGGGTTTAATGAAAAATGCGCATTCCACAACTTCTTAAACCACGGTTAAGCCGGGGATTCGTCAGGTAAATGTAACCGGCCGAGTTTGGGCGTTTAACGGGCTAAACCTCCGTTATATAGGTTATGTGTGCATCAGTAATGTGTATGTATCAACTGACAGCGCGCTCGCTGCTTTCGAATTCTTAACCTAACTTCATGTTATGGTAATTTGTATTGTTGCTACAACATATTTTTCTCCGTGTGTATTATCAATAATTCGAGTGTACGCTGGAATAATATTGTTGCGAAAGAATGGCAAACAGACGAATCATCGATGCTGTGTTGTCGTCTTCAGACGACCAAGATTTTTTTGTGCATCGAAGGCCAAAAGTCGTGAGAAGACAAATAGACCGTTTCGAAGAATTTGATGACATAGATTTTCCTGCTCGACTTCGCTTATCGAAAGAAAATGTGTTTCAAGTCCTGCAGCAAATACGACATGAACTAGAGCATCGAAGAGAACAGTCAGTACTTTTGAGTATATGAATGTCCATATTATTAAGATCTTTTTTTATTAGACTCGTATCACATTACGTGTGCAAACCTAATCTGGCATAAGATTTATACTTTTTTTTGGAAACCATGCCATATCTCCGATGAACCAACTGCTTTTATCACTGCGGTTTTATGCGACTGGAAGTCATCTCATTTCTGCTGGGGACTTCAGTGGACTCAGCAAGACAAGTGCCCATAGAATAGTACATAAAGTTATAGCTGCAATTGCTCGACTCCGGCCACATTACATAAAGTTTCCTACAATGCCAAATAAATTAAAGCAAACGCAGTTAAAATTCTTCGACATTGCACGTTTTTCGAGAGTCCTTGGAAGCTTGGACTGTACTCATGTTAAAATTCAGTCATTACAATATTTTTGTAATGATATCCGATATACAGGCGGAAACGATGCTGAAGTTTTTAGAAATCGAAAAGGGTATTTTTTGATAAATGGCCAAGCCGTTTGCAATGCAAATTTGGAATTTTCTGACATTGTAGCGCGCTGGCCCGGATCGGTTCATGATTGCAACATATTCAATAATTCTAGAATACGTGCCTTATTTGAAGCCGATATATTTGGAGATGGATCATTACTTGGCGGCAGTGGATATGTACTGTGATCATATATAATGACACCGTTCGGTAATCCAAGAACTCGCTCCGAACAACTGTATAACGAATCTCTTATTATAACTCAAAATACTATTGAACGAACATTCGGAGTCTGGAAGAGAAGGTTTCCAGTCTTAGCTCTTGGATCCAGATTCCAAAAAAAGGATTCATTACTAGCTATGATTGTAGCAACTGCAGTATTGCACAACATTGCCAGACGTGATGGTGAACTTTTGCCACCAGACGATCCGACACTTCAACTGCTCGCACCATGGGAACAGATTTTGGAAGAAGGAATAATAAGACACGAATTAAGGCCACATCATAATAGGGTACAAAACCTCGTGCAAAATACATTAATAAATTGTTACTTCCAAAGGTTGGTAAAAACGCGCTTGATATTATTTTTGTTTTTAATCATTGATAGCATTAAAAGCTTTGTTTTTTGTTTGTGTGTTTCAATTTGATAAGATAAAATCGAGAGAGGGGGGAATGAGTGAGAAAGCAGTGCCTTGCGAAAACGCAAGTTGGGAGCCTCCCGCCCGTGAAGATAACGAGAAAGAACAAATAAGTTGGGAGTAGAAGACGAGCTTGTGCTGTTGATGAGGGAGGCGAAATACTCTCGGGTCCACGAAAGAAGAAAAAGGAGTGGCCAACGGTGAGACCCCGGTCCAGTCAAATTGTGAATGGAATTTACCTATCAGGGTACGGGTCGTCCCTGTTACGTCCAGGTAACATAAATAAACTTTGCCCTGTTTTCGACCTTAGCTAAGGCTAATTAGTCGGGGATCCGGGCATAGTAATTTGGTAATTAGGAGTAATTTCCTCAGTGCTCTGTTATTCACATTGGTGAAGGTACCATCATTGGAAATTACGTGGTCAACGGTTTACTTTCTTGATATAGAATTTGCGACGAGGATCTTTGTCCGAAATGAATTTAGGTTGTAGAAACTTTATAGTGTATTTAATTGAAGGCAATTGATAAGTTTAAACTATGGTTGGTGCGAAATGAATTGATTTCAAATAATCTTCGGTGTAATATCCGTGACTTTTCAATCGGCTATATCCGTGGTACTCTGCGGATATTTTCGCAAGTTATTCTTTCTATCAACCGGTTTTCCCACTGGAATCAAAACGGGGGCGATTACTCATAGCGATGGCTAGATAGGAATTTGGACAAATTCGCGGTGGTCCGCGCTATTTGACCAGGGATAGTGGGAAACAGAGCACGAGGTTGTCCGCGCTGCACTGTTGAATACGGAGGAAGGATCCCAGAGTACGAGGTTGTCCGCGCTACTCTATTAGAGGTGGAAGGAAAAAGTCACAGTACGAGGTGGTCCGCGCTACTCTATTAGAGATGGAAGGAAAGAGTCGGAGTACGAGGTGGTCCGCGCTACTCTGAATAAAGGTTGAGAGTGAAGAAAAAGATCTTACTGTTTTTGGATTTGAACTTGAAGATTTGCATTTTACGTGTTGAAAGTTTTCCTGCGTACTGAAGAATTGTTACGAAATCGGGCTTTTTATACCCGAAAATTTGAGGATGGTTGAAGGAAGGTCCTCCGTGATTGGTGGAGATTTCCGTCTCCCACCCTGTACATTTTCATCTTATATCTACAAACAGGAAGGAACTTCTTATGATAGAGGGTCACATATCCCCTCCGGACTTGGTTCTTATCATTCTTATTTCTTGGTGCTGGTACTGGGTCCTACACCAAGGATGGGGGTTGAGTCTACGCGCACGTATCGACGCGAAGATGGAACACCTCCTCATTTGAGATCAAATGTCGTATTTTGTAAATGACATTTAAGATTCCTAAGGAAATATGGCCTGGGTTTTATTTTACATTGTGATTTGTGTAATTTTTCTCGCCCGTGGTAAAGTGTTGGTTGTTCAACCCTTCAAAGAAAATGAGGCCTTAGAAGCTGGAGGTTTGTCTGATTTCGCCTTTGTTGGTTAGTCTTCTTCCTCTTCGATGGTTGGTACACGTATTGCTTTGAGTTCGTCAAGTTCGTTGTCGTCCGTGGATTGGATAGATGTTTTGTGCGTTCCCTTTTTAATATGGAGTAAGAGATGTGTTACCGAGTCGCAGATGGCTCCGATTAGATATATGGACTATCCATATACAGTATGCAGTGCGTAACGGTGAACTATAGTGTCTGCGATGAGTTTGATTATTCGTATTAAGAGTATAATGCCAATGAGTCCAGCGCTTATTGTCCCGAAGAACATAAAACGACCCCACAAGGTTTCCCAAACGGAATCGACTAGGTTCTTTAGTCCATCTTCTCCCAACATGTTTGAGAATGCCAACTCGTGTTTGCCAACTGGTTGTCCATTGACCCCGCGGGCGATGGTGTTTAACACGGCTGGTTTTTCTACCGGGAACATGATGTGGTCCCTTAGTTTGTCGAGATCTTCCTGACTATAGATTCCGCTGGTTGCTAATGATGCTGGGTTTGTATAATTTCATGTGGGCTTGGTCATGGGTTTGATGATTGTTGGTATCAAGCTTTGGATTGGTACTGGTGAGAGTTTATACCAAGTTCCTACCAAAAGGTACTCTCATGGTGGTAAGGTGTCGCACGTTGTTTCGATCTCTGTTCGCATAATGTGTGAGTAGAGGAGCTAGGGGGGTTCTGCTTAACGGGGAGGTGGTGTGTCACGAGTGGGGAAGCCAAGGTGGCGCTACGTTCGAGGGGAGGTCGCCGGACGCGTGTGATGTCACAGAGGGGTCTATGTGGAGGGGCGGGGGGGGGCATGTGGTCAGTGGAGCAACTGGGGGGGGGAAGCCGCCATCGATGAGTGTTTTGTGTGTGTGTGTGTGTGTGCGCGCGCGTGCATGCCGCGTGTATGCGTGTGCGTGTGTTTGTGTGTGTGTGTGTGTGTGTGTGTGTGTGTTTGTGTGGAATGAAGGGGAGGGGACAAAAAGAAGGCTTTGAATTATATGACAATAAAACAATAGTTTATTAATAATTAAATTGAGCAATGACCTTGTATAGGATATTATACATCAGATCTTTGGTGTGTGCGTGCGTGCGTGCGTGCATGTGTGTGCGTGCGTGCGTGCGTGTGTGTGTGTGTGTGTGTGCGTCAAATATCTGCAGCGGCTCCGTTATCCTGGAACACAATAAATCATGCATCTTATTAATGTATCAAACATAATCATATTTTGAATCATACTAAGATAATACGAACCATTAACCCAATATAAGTTTAATCAGGTGGGGCATGTGTCGCGCATCGAAACTTGATGGGTCGGCCCGCCGCAGTTGGTACAAAATATCCCCCGAATGTTCTTGAATCGTTCGCTGAAGTGGCCACATCTTTGGATCAGTCGATCAACCTCGTCCCGCATATCGAAATAGCACGACACACAAAGTATCGCCCGATCGTTTTCGGTTAAATATTCATGGTTCACACAGCACATGACGTCCCGGTTCAACCGATTTATTTGCTGCTGGTCCACAATTATTTCCCGCATATAATGAACTCCCTCGTCTGAGGCATCGCCCAACCCGCTATCGACTGGTTCGGTATCACTTTCCAGTTCGGCCAATTCCATATCATTGTGTGCAAGCCGGTCAATTTCCATCCACTCATCGTCGTCATCATCGGCGATATCAATGACTACTTCATCTGCCACAAATATCACTTCGTCGTCATCAGCGATATTCACCACCACCTCCATGTCATCATCGACGACATCAATCAATTCGATTTTTTGATTTTGCATTTTACGTGTTGAAAGTTTTCCTGCATACTGAAGAATTGTTACGAAATCGGGCTTGTTATACCCGAAAATTTGAGGATGGTTGAAGGAAGGTCCTCCGTGATTGGTGGAGATTTCCGTCTCCCACCCTGTACATTTTCATCTTATATCTACAAACGGGAAGGAACTTCTTATGATAGAGGGTCACATATCCCCTCCGGACTTGGTTCTTATCTTTCTTATTTCTTGGTGCTGGTACTGGGCCCTATACCAAGGATGGGGGTTGAGTCTACGCGCACGTATCGACGCGAAGATGGAACACCTCCTCATTTGAGATCAAATGTCGTATTTTGTAAATGACATTTAAGATTCCGAAGGAAATACGGCCTGGGTTTTATTTTACATTGTGATTTGTGTAATTTTTCTCGCCCGTGGTAAAGTGTTGGTTGTTCAACCCTTCAAAGAAAATGAGGCCTTAGAAGCTGGAGGTTTGTCTGATTTCGCCTTTGTTGGTTAGTCTTCTTCCTCTTCGATGGTTGGTACAAGTATTGCTTTGAGTTCGTCAAGTTCGTTGTCGTCCGTGGATTGGATAGATGTTTTGTGCGTTCCCTTTTTAATATGGAGTAAGAGATGTGTTACCGAGTCGCAGATGGCTCCGATTAGATATATGGACTATCCATATACAGTATGCAGTGCGTAACGGTGAACTATAGTGTCTGCGATGAGTTTGATTATTCGTATTAACAGTATAATGCCAATGAGTCCAGCGCTTATTGTCCCGAAGAACATAAAACGACCCCACAAGGTTTCCCAAACGGAATCGACTAGGTTCTTTAGTCCATCTTCTCCCAACATGTTTGAGAATGCCAACTCGTGTTTGCCAACTGGTTGTCCATTGACCCCGCGGGCGATGGTGTTTAACACGGCTGGTTTTTCTACCGGGAACATGATGTGGTCCCTTAGTTTGTCGAGATCTTCCTGACTATAGATTCCGCTGGTTGCTAATGATGCTGGGTTTGTATAATTTCATGTGGGCTTGGTCATGGGTTTGATGATTGTTGGTGTCAAGCTTTGGATTGGTACTGGTGAGAGTTTATACCAAGTTCCTACCAAAAGGTACTCTCATGGTGGTAAGGTGTCGCACGTTGTTTCGATCTCTGTTCGCATAATGTGTGAGTAGAGGAGCTAGGGGGGTTCTGCTTAACGGGGAGGTGGTGTGTCACGAGTGGGGAAGCCAAGGTGGCGCTACGTTCGAGGGGAGGTCGCCGGACGCGTGTGATGTCACAGAGGGGTCTATGTGGAGGGGCGGGGGGGGGGGGGGCATGTGGTCAGTGGAGCAACTGGGGGGGAAGCCGCCATCGATGAGTGTTTTGTGTGTGTGTGTGTGTGTGCGCGCGTGTGCATGCCGCGTGTATGCGTGTGCGTATGCGCGCCCGCGTGTGTGTGTTTGTGTGTGTGTGTGTGTGTGTGTGTGTGTGTGTGTGTGTGTGTGTGTGTGTTTGTGTGGAATGAAGGGGAGGGGACAAAAAGAAGGCTTTGAATTATATGACAATAAAACAATAGTTTATTAATAATTAAATTGAGCAATGACCTTGTATAGTATATATTATACATCAGATATTTGGTGTGTGCGTGCGTGCGTGCGTGCATGTGTGTGTGTGCGTGCGTGCGTGCGTGTGTGTGTGTGTGTGTGCGTCAAATATCTGCAGCGGCTCCGTTATCCTGGAACACAATAAATCATGCATCTTATTAATGTATCAAACATAATCATATTTTGAATCATACTAAGATAATACGAACCATTAACCCAATATAAGTTTAATCAGGTGGGGCATGTGTCGCGCATCGAAACTTGATGGGTCGGCCCGCCGCAGTTGGTACAAAATATCCCCCGAATGTTCTTGAATCGTTCGCTGAAGTGGCCACATCTTTGGATCAGTCGATCAACCTCGTTCCGCATATCGAAATAGCACGACACACAAAGTATCGCCCGATCGTTTTCGGTTAAATATTCATGGTTCACACAGCACATGACGTCCCGGTTCAACCGATTTATTTGCTGCTGGTCCACAATTATTTCCCGCATATAATGAACTCCCTCGTCTGAGGCATCGCCCAACCCGCTATCGACTGGTTCGGTATCACTTTCCAGTTCGGCCAATTCCATATCATTGTGTGCAAGCCGGTCAATTTCCACCCACTCATCGTCGTCATCATCGGCGATATCAATGACTACTTCATCTGCCACAAATATCACTTCGTCGTCATCAGCGATATTCACCACCACCTCCATGTCATCATCGACGACATCAATCAATTCGATTTAACGCGACATTATTCTTGACTGATTTTCCGTTTTCTGACTCCTTCACACTGATATCTCGGAGGTTGAAGACTGGAATGGCGAAAACTGCTGTTCCGATCCTTCTTCGGATTTCGATTTTTGGATCCTCATGGACTAATAGTAGGGTGGGGGATGGTCAACAGGATGTGAAAGTGGTTTTCAACATAAGTTGGGACTTGTAGAAAAAAAACCATGCAAGATGTTCCATCCTGGTCAGGGATAAACGAAAAGTTTTTTCTTAACTATCTCTATGGGGTAGGTATCTGCTATCCAGAAAAATGTGCACTCGTGGAGGTGAAAGCTGGCCAGGCTCTCTAAGCATTGACTTTTACGATCACTACAGAACAGCGTAAGGTCATGGAGACTAAACTGGCGTATTATAAAGAGCATCTTAGAGTTTTCAGATTACCGTCTAGACGCAACTTGGCGTCATTTTAAATATTCAGTTCAGATATCGGGTGGTGATGCATTTCAATCAAGAACACATAAAATCCCAAACAAAAATGCTTTATTGTTTCCAACTGCCTAAGGAAACGCTGTTAAAAAAAACCGAGGTCTTGGTTCCATTCCGAAAGACAATGTGAATTGCATCCGCCTCGTCTCAAAGCTCGCCGACACTTGAGACAGGTCTTGACAGGTTTCTTGGAAAAACTGTAATCTTTAGGGATCAAAGGGACCGCGGATGGACCACTTGAGCGCAGCTGCACTCTTGAAAGGTCGAGGTCTCCATTCCGAATGATAATGTCAAGATGTTTGCATGCGTGTCCACTCCTGTCACGAGTATCGCCAACACTTTAGACAGGTCTCGACAAGTCAGGATTTCTTGGAAAAACTATAAACTTTAGGGACCAAGGGCCGTTGGCGCCGATGGATCATTTGAGCTGCAGGACCCATAAAATCTTTTGACCTGATGTATCCCGACTTCCTGTTTTTTCTCATGTTTCTCAAGCGATCTACACGTTATCGGAAAACTTCGTTTCTCCGAGAGAGAGGGCCGATTTTTTCCCCCCGAAGGCCCTTTTAATGATCCACTCTGCTCAAATCTGGCCGCACTTTGCATCAAGCAGTCAGTCTGTTAACATCGTAGAAGTTTTTTCGTACTCGTCAACATGGAACACATCTTGCATGACCAAGCCATGCTTTTACGCTCGTTCGAAGATTTTGCTGCGTGGGAGCAACGATGCGTCGAGTTCATCGAAGGGCTGGAAACGCAAAGCCGGATTAAGCGCCCGCGATTATTAATCGGACATCAACAGTCGATAGAGCTCAAATAGCGTGTCTAGAAGGATTGAGGAATTCGGTGCGGAGTCGTTTCATACACACGGGCGCAGAACTTGGTAATCATGAGTTAATCTGGCGAAAGATTGAAACATCCTTCGAGAGTCGCATATTGACCGGTTCCATCATCAATCGCAACCACATCGAGCCGAAACACTTTCTAAATGATGCCCGCGTCCTAGTGCTTCATCATGTGCAAAATATTATCAGCAAGCACAACAGCATCAAAACCAATACAGTGTTTAATGGTGAATTCACGAGTAGGGACAAACATGCGAATAAAAGTGTCAGCACGCGAAACTGCGAAATATTTAGCGTGTTATCGAGCCCATTTTAACCTTACTCGATGAATTTCAAGAACGTGATAGCGGCTGGATTCTGCAGAAAATACTTAACCTCACGATAGATGTGAATAAGCATAATCCGATGCGTGCCGGGTGCTCTATATCATTGCCGCGGGAAATAATGTTGAAGAAGGCTGTGGTTAACGTCAAATCCGAAGATAACGCGTGTTTCGCATGGGCAGTTGTCGCTGCTCTATACCCAGCTGAACAAAACCGCCACCGTACATCTTATCCTCTATATTTGACAGTACTGAATCTGAAGGATATCGAATTCCCGGTGAAGATACATCAAATAAAGAAATTTCAACTTCAAAACAATGTATCGATCGACGTATATACCACCACCACCAAAAAGGAGATCGTTCCAATAAGCATAACTCAACAGAAGAAGGAAAAGCACATCAATTTGCTGTACATGCAAGACAATGAGGCCAGCAATGTGGGGCACTTCGTATGGATCAAGAACCTGTCGAGACTCATGAGGGCACAACTGACCAAAAAGAAGCATAAGAAATACATATGCGATCGGTATGTAATTACCATAATATATATAAGTAATTATATATGATAGACCAATTAAACAAAACAATCTTTTTTTTTTGCAGGTGTCTGCACTACTTCGGATCAGAGGAAAAATTGCAATCACACGAGGTCGATTGTGGAGCAATAAATCACTGTGCGATCCGACTACCAAACGACAACAATAAGTCGCTCCCGTTCAGCAACTTTAGCCGGAAAGAGCGACATCCCTTCATTGTGTATGCTGATTTGGAGTGTGTGTTGGCAAAGACCGATGGGGAGAACCTATCGAAAGATATGTATCAACACCATGAAGTGTTTAGTATCGGATACTATGTGTGTTGTTCGTATGACGATTCATTATCTTTATATCACTCACGTCGCAGTGCTGATTGTGTATCGTGGTTTGTTGAAGAACTACAAAATCTAGCACTGCGGATAAAAGAAATTTTCTGTGATAATATACCAATGATGTATTTAACACCGAATGAGTGGGCTAGTTTTCGAGCAGCAACTGAATGTCACATATGTGAGAAACCATTTGCGCAAGAAGATGTACGCGTTCGAGATCATTGCCATCTGACTGGGCGCTATAGAGGCCCTGCCCATTCCAACTGCAACCTAAATTACAAAGAGTCATTTTTCATTCCAGTAGTTTTCCACAATTTATCCGGTTATGATGCGCATTTTATAATCATGGAAGTAGCCACAGCGTTCGAAGAAACAACCGATGTGCTTCCAATCACAAAGGAGAAATACATCTCTTTCACGAAGCATGTTAAAATTACAGATGATTCAAAACACAAGATCCAATTGCGCTTTATCGACTCATATAAATTCCTCAACACGAGTCTCGATAAATTGGCTTCGTTTTGACCGAGGACAAACTAAAAATTTTACGCACACAATTCCCAACTCTTTCGACAGACGATTTCAATTTGCTGACGCGAAAAGGGGTCTTCCCTTATGAATATATTGTCACGTCCGGAGGGGACGTGGGCATATACCTATCGTGGTTCCCTCTTTTTAGCCTACGCCTAGCGCACTAGCTCGGGATGAGGGTGTAAAAGGGAAAGGTGCATGCAAAGGTGGGTGTGATGCAGTGACTCGATTGATAAATGAAGTGGTTTGCGAAAGTGACTTGACAATTTGGGGTTTATTATAATTAACCAATTTGGTTAATTCTATTAAATTAATAATACAAAAATATACATAAAATATTTCGCTTACATTGATGATGCGTCGTGGATACGCTAATCTGTTTATAGTCGTCGGGTTCGGGCCTCCGCAGGTAGGTCGGACCCCTCGGTTGCGCACGCTTGGTAACGATGATGTGTTCACGTCGACACAAATTTTTACCACGGGGGTATTTATCACGAGACGAGGTTAGAAATAAATTACAATTTACGCAAAATAAAAAGATGTACACATTTATCGTAGACACTTAATAAAATTCTCGTAGTTCGCGTTATTATAAAATATAATTCGGAAGTTAAAGTTCGCGTTCGCTTTATGGAGACAATTTTTGTAATCGTTCCGGAGAACGTTGTTGCTTGATTTTTGTTCGTACGCGAGACAGCTTGAAGGGAGACTTTTTCTCAGCGAGTGATGATGGGACACTGACTCCAAGATTTTTCTATCCTAGCATGTAGGATATTTTGGATGCTGGGATGGTGGGAGAAGTTTCTCGAAAAGTGCATTTTCGTCATGCGTTAATTTTTCGATTGGTGGAAAGGATGTAGGAAATTTCCGAGTGCATATGATTGGTCGAGTTCGAAGGGGAAATATTTTTGGAGACTATGATTGGGTGTAGACTATGATTCGTGATCACCATCTCGATTCTCGGAAACTAGTCCGCGTCTCGTTATCTGGAGCGTTGGAAAAATATAGGGACGAAAAAGGGCCTTGGTCGCGTCGCCGCGCTTGCCTCAGATAGGCATTGTTGACCCAGGTGTGAGGCGCATGGGAAATACCAACGTAGTTTTATTGCCGGATTTTCTTTTGGAGAATGTATATTTTTGTGGAGTAAGGATTTCGATATTTTTGTGTGTCTTCGTGTGTTGTACGGTCTTATGGCTAAGGATTTTATCATCAACTGCGTTTGAAGGTTGCGTGTAGATATGGTCAAGACCGACTGTGCTCTCGTGTGGGAAATTATGCGATGTTCGCTTCTTATCGATATATTTCGTTTAGGCTGTGGTACGCCTAATTCTAAAGAAAATATAAGAACCCGTCGAAAAATGAGAATGCCGTTATCGTGTGTATTGGTTTTCGTAGTTTTCCACGATTTCCATGTGGAATCGGGTAAGCCCGCGTTTTCGCCGGAGTGAAATAAAATAGGAGAGGAAAAAGAAATAGATAGCGCTTTTCTCGCGACGTTAAACCTTCCCCCTTTAGGATTGAGCGTCTCGCTCGATCGTAGTCATTGGGAGTGGTGATCAAAAGTATAATGGCACGATCGTATGAATTGGCATTGTCATTTGATCGACTTACAATGTGACTTAAATACATTGGAAGGTTGGTATCTAATATGACGGTGTGGCTTATAGTTATCTTGCGCTTAGAAGGTACGCATGAATTTCATTATCACCTTATAAGAAAGCGTGTGTGTTTCTTTTTAAAAGATTTTCGTACGAGATTTTTGTTTCTTTTTTTTTTTAAATTATGTATATAATTTTTTTTCTTACTTCACTGTAAGATGTATAATTATGCGGTTTCTTCTTTCTTTTTCTTTACGGATAGATACTTATTTACTCATTTTAACTTATCTTACTTGACAAGGTTAAAAGAACAATAATGACAATGAAAGTCATTTAAAAAAATGATTAATCATGATGATCTTCTTGTACCTGAATATGTCTTCTCGCGTGAACTCAACGGAAGGAATGCGATTTGGAGGATTCATCGTATTTTGGACTAGTGGAGATGTTAAGGTGGAAATCATGTGTTGCAGCGTTGGCCTTGGTATGACTTCTTGGTTCGGCTGAAGGGGCCGTCACGAGTTTATAAATTTCTTGACCAATCTCTGCATCTGTTGAGGTTTTCTTCTTGCACCTGCGTCGACGAGGTAGATCGGTCAGCCACACACAGTGTGTTGGCTGTATGCATGGATCACCGTATCTACGAGGAGCTCGATTGGTCGCATGATGGGTAACATTCTGGTGAGACCAGCGCTTGCTGTACCGAATTGAATGAATTTTTCCCAGGTGCGATTCCAGATGGAGTCCGCGTGGTGTTATATATCGTTGTTATCCAGGAGATGTAACAACTTCTCCTCTTGATTGACAGTGTTTTGACCACTGATGCCCCGTGCCATGTTGTTTAGGGCAGCGGATTGCTCCACAGGAAACATGATATGTTTTCGTCCGTTGTCGATGTTCTGCGGAATAGATCCCACAGGGTGATTCTAGGTTGGTCTATCGCCAAGTAGATTTCGTCGTCGGCTTCATGCTTGCAGGTAGTATGGCTTCGACAGGAGCAGCCATGAACTTGTACCAGATGTCTCCGTAAAGGTAATATGAGTAAGTAAGGAATTACAGGTTGTCTGAGTTCTTCTTTTGGTAATATAAGAGTTCGAGGAGTAAGGAGATATTTTTCCTTCCCACGAGTGACACGTTGATCGTAATATTCTTTTAACCTGATCAGATTTACATCTATTATTATCTAATGAATAACGTGTACTATTTCGCCAACAGGTACCACTATTTAAATCGACTTCTTCATTGAATTGCATACAATCCGTCCGAGGCTTATACCACTAATAACAGCTATTTTGGAATATTTGGCGCTCTTTGCTACAATATTGCGTATACATATACTAATGTAATTATTTTATAATATAATAGAATAACTACGTATATGAATTTGAATTGACATAAGCGATTATATCTAGGTTCGCGACAGGAAATCTCTCTCAAATTGTGAAACAGTTATTTCGGCGTAGTTTGAATATAAGAAGTTGTTAGTCTTCTGTACTGAGGATACTGTAACTAAAAATGTAATCTTTTTCTCTGGTTGGAAGTACAAAGGTGATATTGTTGATACTGAATAGGTTGATAACGGCCACCTGAAAAACGGGGTAATTATTATTATTTGTTTAATTAAGGTTAAAATCGGAATGGTCGATTCTGGTCGACTTGGTTTTTCTTTTCGGCTTTGTTTCGACGTTAATGTGCGAATACCGTAATCTATTCTCGTGAACAATGCGTGTTTTGTTGTAATATCGGATTTTCACATTACCCTTATCCAATTTCTCTAGGATCTTATGTGGACCGGAATAATGGTCTCCCAGTTTACCTGGTTTGGGACCCTTTTGGAGGTATACGAAGTCTCCGACTTTAAAACTTTTAGGATTGGCATTTTTATCGTAGTATTTTTTTGAGCGATGTTTTGAAGAAACTTGATTTTCATAGGCAAGATTCCTGATTCCATTTATCCTCGTAATTAATTCGATTAAATACCCGCCATAAGTGGGTAACTGATCGGATTCTCTAAGTGGTTCGCTTGATGGAACTCTCGCTATTTTGCCAAAAACTACTTCATATGGAGTATACTTTGTATCCGGGATCAAGGGATCCGTTAGACTGGGGATGAAATGCTGTTGTTCGACATCGCTTGATTCAAAATCGTTTAGCGATTCGTTTCATGAGGCCACTTAAAAAATTACTGCCTTGATCTGTAAGGAGTGCTTTGGGTGCTCCAAAGACACATATAAATCTTTTAATTAATGCATCGGCGACCGTTGTTGCTTGTGCATTGGGCAATGGGATCGCGACACAAAATTTTGAAAGGCTGTCTTGGATAGTCAGAATGTATTCGTTCTGATTGGACGTACGTCGCATTGGACCTACTATGTCCATTGATATTTTTGCAAAAACCGTACCTGGCGTATCCGTTATAATCATTGGCTGTTTTGTCTTTACTCTAACCAGTTTCTTTAATTGACAATCTAGGCATTGCTGAATTCTTCTCTGAATATCCGATTTTAAATCTTCCCAAAAATACTCTCTTTTGATTCTGTTATATGTCTTGGAGACGCCTTTGTGTCCTCCTATTTGGGACTTGTGCATCTCTGTTGTGATTTGAACGTTTCTTTAATTATGTTGAGGACGTCGGCCCATATTAGATGCTCGACGTGGTTACTGTGGCAAATACTTAGCGATTAGAGCTTGAGATTTTCGCAAAGATCTTTTAATTCTGTTACGCTTTCTTTAACATTTTCTGATATAAAGGATAATGATCTAGAATATTCACCTTTGATGACTAGGGCAATGTGATATTTTTTTCCAACCTTTTTACTGTAGGCATGACCTTCTGTTAAATCCTTCCAGAGGGGAAGTTTGTTTGCTTCGAGTAATTTTTGCGATCCAGAGTCGCAAGGTTTTCCAGTTTAATCGACAAAATATACTAGGTTATCGTTGCGAAAATGGAATAATTATTTGCTTGTTATGCAATTTGAGATTTTAAATTCCGAGGTTTTGTCTTCCTAGATCGGAAGTCCTTCATCCTCAGAGGATAATGAGTCAACTGCGTTGGTGGAGTCGGAATCTAGGTCAGTGGAACTTTTGGAACTAGGAATTTGAGGTGCTTTGCGCAGGTTAGGCCTCTCAGCTGATTCGGGGTCAGTGCCCTTTCGGGGTTGCCTAACACGCGCGGGCCTCGTTATTTCGGCTTCTGTTTCCTCGCTGCTACTCTCCTCGTAGTTTATGGCCCTACGGTTTCGGAGTGCAAGGCGCCGAGACTTGAGCGCGCATCTGTCTCCTTGGAGGCAGGTACGTCAACCATTTCCGATACATCGTCACCGAGTTTTTCTTCAACCTGTTGTTTTGTTTTCTTAGCTACCTGAGATACGTAGTTCTTTGCTTGCAAGCGAGTGACGACATTTATTTTTTCTATTTTTAGGGTTTCATGAATTTCTGCTTGAGTTGTAAAACGTATAGGGTCTTCGTTTTCGCTAACACTGTTTTCTGCTAATTCGCGGAGTATGTCCTGTGCTATCTCATCTAGAGTCTCATCGTTTTTTTGTTCGTAATGAGGTATGGCTTTGACATCCTCGAGTTTTTCGATAGGGTTACGTGATAAAGCATCGGCGTTTGAATTTAATGTTCCTGGCTTGTAAACGACGTCGTAATCGTACTCTGAAAGTTTGAGTCGCCATTTTAGGGTGCGTGTGTTCGCGTCTTTGGCAGTTTTAAACCAGACCAGGGGTTTATGATCAGTCACGAGCGTGAATTTCCTACTGTAAATATACGGCCTGAAAGCTTTGACGCTGTGAATAATTGCCATTGCCTCTTTTTCATATGTGTCGTACCGAAGGGCTGCCCCGCGTGGTACGCACGATGTATATGCGATCGGTTTGTCTTTCTCGATTTCACCCTGTGACAAGACTCCGCCTAAGGCGTAGCCGGAAGCAACTGTTGTTATTATGAACGGTTTTTCAAAGTCTGGATATTGAAAAATGGGAGCTTCACAGAGTTTATTTTTGAGTACTTCGAAGGCTTTTTGTGTTTCCTCCGTCCATTCGAAATCGACCTTATCTACCAAGAGCCGTGTTAATGGTTTTGCGATCTTCGAAAAATCTTTAATAAACCTACGGTAGTAATCTGTTAGGCCTAAAAATTTCCGAATATTTTTAACAGTTTTGGGAATTGGGAATTCCCTTACTGCTGACAATTTATTGGGATCCGGTCTTAAACCGTTCTTCCCGATTATATGCCCTAGGTAATTAACTTCTGGCCTGAGAAATTCACATTTGTCCGGTTGCATTGGCTATACGCAACCTTTCCATCAGTTCCTCGATTTTCTTGCCGTGCTCCTCTAAATCCTTGGCGTAAACGACGATGTCGTCGAGATAAACGAAGAGGGACACTCCATGGACTCCACTGAACACGACGTCCATCAAGCGCTGGAAAGTCGCCGGGGCATTTTTCAGCCCAAAAGGCATTCTCGAAAATTCATAGTGCCCATACGAAGTAGAGAAAGCAGTTTTCGGCTTATCTTCGGGATTTATTTCTATCTGAAGGAATCCGGACGCTAGATCGAATACGGAGAAATAATTCGCGTTGCCTAATTGATCCAGAATGTCTGTGATGTTAGGCAACGGATAAGAATCACCGATTGTCTTTTCGTTAAGGGCCCGAAAATCAATAACCATTCTCCAATGCTTATTTCCATTGGAGTCGGGTTTCTTTGGTACGATCCAAACAGGACTGTTGTTTGGGGATTAAGAATGGTTGATAATCCTCGAGTCCAGTAGCTCGTCTACCTGACGCTGGACTTCGCCCTTAAGAGCCTGCGGAAACCTATATTGTTTTGTATTGATCGGGAGGTCATCGACCGTGGGGATCTTATGTCGCAGCACGGATGTAGACTCCAGAGGTTCGCCTTTTATGTGAAACCTATCTGGGTATTTTTCGATAATTTTTTCTACATGTTCTAGCTCATCTTTGGCTAGATGATCGAGTCGCAGGAGCCCTCTTATTGTCTCCGTGCGCTCCGACAGATTTTTTATATTACGCGATCTTGGGTCAGACATGGAAACACAATTTACCGTTTGAATTTCTCTCAGATTTGAATTTTTATTCATTTTCGATTTTGAATTTTCTTCGTTCATTGGCTTTTCTTTTATTTTTACTCTTGATTTTCCAATTTTATTCGATTTTGATTCTTGGCCCGATATTTTATTATTATTTTTATTTGACTGATTGATCTCAGTTCCAGTTCTTTCCTCGCTACCGTAAATTTTTCTAAATTTTCCTTGATCATCGCTCTCTTTGGGGCGATGCCAGGTTTTTAATTCGACATTTTTCGTCGATTTTTTAAAATTGGCCTCTTTTGGACCCTGGATATACGCGATTGTCTTGCAATCGTCGCTTGAAATAGAAGAGTCACGAGGGATCGAACTGGAGTTAAAAATTGTCATGCAATCTTGATTTGTTTTATTTTCTGCTAAGTCTCCGATCGTGTCGAATTCTTGCAGTTTTACGACTGGCACGATCAGTCGTATGGCATCATTCGTGGTATTGTAAACCTTCAAATGAGCCTTACCGCGTATGTTTATTACCAGACAGTCGCCGGCATATACACCATTGCGGATTTTTAAAGGCGAGAGATAACCCTCCTTTATCGTGCTATCCTCCACTTTTACGTGAAAGGAAGTTTCCGAACGCGCGGGGATTTCTATCACCTCCTGGGGTTCGCCTCATTTTTCAAATGGGCGAGATCTTGTTCCGAATTCATAACGTTCTGTTTCATAATTAATTTTTGCTTTAGTTTGAAAAAAGAAATTCGACCCTAATAATCCAGGATAGGGGAGCGGTATCGAATCTGGAATTATATGAAACAGGGCATTAAACCCGAATACTTGAATTATTACGCTCCCTAACGCGTACACTGGTAGCTCTGATATACCTTTCAATTTTATAATGTCTGACTCATCGATACCGACCATATTTCTTGTGTATTCTTTCTTTATGAGGTTGGGAATGGCTCCAGTGTCTAATAACATTATTGTGCGACCCTTTTCCGGTAGTACTCCGATACACACCGAGGGTAGCTTATTGAAGTTTTCTGCGTTTACTGTGTAGGTCGGGTATCGTCGGCTTGAGCCTCTTACGTGGCCAAATTTGCTGGACGCGTGGGGATCGGAGTACCGCTCGGCGCGTCCGTCCGAAGGGTATTCCTCCCGTTTCCCGACAGGTTTTGCGATTTATTATATTCAAGTGTGCGGCAATTTTCTAATGTGTGACCTATCTTTTTGCAGTATCGGCAGGTAGGTGTATCGTTTTGCGGCGAATTTTTCGGAATTCTAAAACATCTGTCCGCAGTGTGCCCATGATTGTGGCAGTATTGGCACTGAGGAACGCATGAAGGGCGAGGACGATCATTCGAGAAATTTTGTGGCTCTTTACGCGATGTACACTCGCTGGCCGTGTGCCCTGGTTTTTTACACAATTGGCACGTAATTGGGTAGAATTTTTGATTGCGAAAACATTTATCCGCGGTATGTCCTATTTTTTTTTACAAATTTGGCACGTGACAGACCCCTGCTCATTAGCAGATTTTTGACATTCATTGGCGCTGTGGCCCTAGATTTTACAAATTTGATAAGTGACTGTTGCGAATCGGCAAGCTTTGGTCGCGTGATTATCCTTTTTGAAAATATTGTATATCCTCACAGGTCTAGTCTGAACGAGTCCTTCTGATCTGGTGGGACGCGATTCCAATTCCCTTCAGGCCTTGAGATCGCGTTCGATTCTAACTGCGTGATCAATAGCGGTGGGCATGTCTACGAACGGGGGGAGTCTGTGTTCGATCTCCTCTTTTAATCCGCGTTTAAAACTTGTAAGAAAATATTCATCCATTTGTCTCCTAAATAATTGGTCCTCTTCCCCATTGTTGGCTAATTTTCTTGCTTCTAATATTTCTCTTGCCTTTTTCCTAATTTTCGTCGCGAATTCCATAACGCTATCGCCGCTTGCTTGATAGACATGGCTGAGTTCTCCCAAAAGCTGAATCTCGGATTTATTTGGCGCGTATATTTTTTTTTAGAAAATCCACGAGTTCCTTTACTGTCTCGAATTTAATTCCATGTATGCTATCTCTGGCTAGATCTTTCAATTTATTTCTTATTAATTTCGCTAGGTATTTTTCGGCTTCGGGCGGAAGCATATCCTTTGCATCTTCGCACCCGGCCACAAATTCTGAAAACGGGATATTTTTTCCATCGAATTCTGGGACAAAGCTAACGGCATCTTTTAGAGAAATTAATTGGTTTGTTCCTAGCGCCATATTGTTCAAGTTATCTGGATTTCCCTTAGGTGGCAATGCTAATTTTTCGACGGATCTTTTAGGAGCTTCGAGACCAGATAATAAATTAGCGTTTGATCCTCTTAAAGCGTGCTCTGTACTACGAGATTGACCTGGTGCATTTGTTTCTGAATTCGGTAAATCGTCAGTGATTTTCAAATCTAGCGACTCGCATGTGGATTCCTTATCCATTAAGGCAATTTGCAAAAGCACATACCCCTTTTACGATCCCGGACGAGCCCCCGAAAATTATATGTCACGTCCTGAGGGGACGTGGGCATATACCTATCGTGGTTCCCTCTTTCTAGCCTACGCCTAGCGCACTAGGTCGGGATGAGGGTGTAAAAGGGAAAGGTGCATGCAAAGGTGGGTGTGATGCAGTGACTCGATTGATAAATGAATTGGTTTGCGAAAGTGACTTGACAATTTGGGGTTTATTATAATTAACCAATTTGGCTAATTCTATTAAATTAATAATACAAAAATATACATAAAATATTTCGCTTACATTGATGATGCGTCGTGGATACGCTAATCTGTTTATAGTCGTCGGGTTCGGGCCTCCGCAGGTAGGTCGGACCCCTCGGTTGCGCACGCTTGGTAACGATGATGTGTTCACGTCGACACAAATTTTTAACACGGGGGTATTTATCACGAGACGAGGTTGGAATTAAATTATAATTTACGCAAAACAAAAAGATGTACACATTTAACGTAGACACTTAATAAAATTCTCGTAGTTCGCGTTATTATAAAATATAATTTAGAAGTTAAAGTTCGCGTTCGCTTTATGGAGACAATTTTTGTAATCTTTTTGGAGAACGTTGTTGCTTGATTTTTGTTCGTACGCGAGACAGCTTGAAGGGAGACTTTCTCAGCGAGTGATGATGGGACACTGACTCCAAGATTTTTCTATCCTAGCATGTAGGATATTTTGGATGCTGGGATGGTGGGAGAAGTTTCTCGAAAAGTGCATTTTCGTCATGCGTTAATTTTTCGATTGGTGGGAAGGATGTAAGAAATTTCCGAGTGCATATGATTGGTCGAGTTGGAAGGGGAAATATTTTTGGAGACTATGATTGCGTGTAGACTTTGATTCGTGATCACCATCTCGATTCTCGGAAACTAGTCCGGGTCTCGTTATCTGGAGCGTTGGAAAAATATAGGGAGGAAAAAGGGCCTTGGTCGCGTCGCCGCGCTTGCCTCAGATAGGCATTGTTGACCTAGGTGTGAGGCGCATGGGAAATACCAACGTAGTTTTATTGCCGGGTTTTCTTTTGGAGAATGTATATTTTTGTGGAGTAAGGATTTCGATATTTTTGTGTGTCTTCGTGTGTTGTACGTTCTTATGGCTAAGTATTTTATCATCAACTGCGTTTGAAGGTTGCGTGTAGATATGGTCAAGACCGACTGTGCTCTCGTGTGGGAAATTATGCGACGCTCGCTTCTTATCGATATATTTCGTTTAGGCTGTGGTACGCCTAATTCTAAAGAAAATATAGGAACCCGTCGAAAAATGAGAATGCCGTTATCGTGTGTATTGGTTTTCGTAGTTTTCCACGATTTCCATGTGGAGTCGGGTAAGCCCGCGTTTTCGCCGGAGTGAAATAAAATAGGAGAGGAAAAATAAATAGATAGCGCCTTTTCTCGCGACTTTACAATATTGATGACGTGACGAAGCTAGACGACACTTGCCTACCACCACGTGATGCGTTTTACAGTTCCCTGACAGATGCTACAGTATGTGAGAGCGAGTACACACATGCTGAGAAAGTTAGGGAGCGGTTCTCCATTCGAACGCTGGGTGACTATAACGATTTGTACTTGGAGACAGATGTCTTGTTATCAGCCGATATTTTCGAAAACTTTCGAAATACATGCGTTGAGAGCTATGGCCTAGATCCCGCGTATTACTACACATTGCCCGGATATACCTGGGATGCAATGTTAAAACACTCGAATGTCAAGTTTGAATTGCTAACTGACATCGACATGGTTTTATTCGTTGAGCGGGGTACACGCGGTGGTCTAAGTCAATGCTCGAACCAATGTCAATAATTTGTATGGATGGGCAGTGTGTCAACCCCTGCCATATGCAGATTTTCGATGGGTCAACGACGTGTCCAATTTTAATCCATCATGCATCGCACTAGACTCACCTATAGGCTACGTCCTTGAAGTCGACTTGGAATATCTGCAAACTCTCCATGATGCGCACAAAGACCTGCCGTTTTGCCCAATACATGAAAAACCACCGGGTAAGCAGCGGGAAAAGCTGTTGGCAACCGTCTGTGATAAAAAGCGCTACGTCATACACTACCGGAATTTGCAACAGTACTTACGCCATGGACTTTGCCTCAGGAAAATCCATAGAGTCCTACAGTTTACACAATCCCCATGGTTGCGTTCGTATATCGAGTTAAATACCCAGTTTCGAACGCTTGCCAAAAACGATTTCGAAAAGAATGTATTCAAATCAATGAATAATGCGGTCTTTGGCAAATCGACGGAGAATGTGCGCAATCATATAGATGTAAAGCTTTCAACAAAATGGGAGGGCAGATATGGCGCAGAGGCAATGATTGGGAAGCCAAACTTCCACAGCCGAAGTGTTTTTATGGAAAACCTCGTTGCGCAATCTCGAGGTGAAATTCAACAAGCCGATATATGTGGGTCTGTGCATACTCGATATGTCCAAAACGTGCTTGTATGGATTTCATCAAGAGTATATGGTACCCCGGTATCGAGATAAATGTAAAGTCATGTATACCGATACGTGAGTAGTCTCATATATGACAATGAGTAGTCTCATATATGACATTGAAAGCGATGATATATATGCCGACAGGAAGCGCGATATTTTAAAATTCGATACACGCGATTATTCGGCCGTATGCCGCTCGTCAACAAGAAGGTACCCGGTCTCACGAAGGACGAATGTAATGAAGCAATTATGACCGAATTTATTGGACTTCGATCGAAAATGTACGCGACACGTGTCGAGGATAAGAAGGACATGAAAAAGTTAAAGGCGTCAAGAGTAGCGTTGTGGTGAGGACAATCACCTTTGACGATTATGCTGAATGCTTGAAGGAAAGTATTGAAATAGAGCGTAGTCAAACGTGCATTCGATCAAAATTATACCAAGTCTACACCATTCGCGAGACGAAAATTGCTCTGAGTCCTCATGATGATAAGCGGTATATCATACCTGGGACCTCTGATAATGCCCCCATCATACATGGGGGCATTATGGAATAGCATCGTAAAACGTTATGCAATTGTTTTTTCTACAAAATTGATGTAAAATTGCGTATATTTTTTTTGTGAATATCGATGTCTAAAACTTATGAAAATTATGTGTATATTTTGCCCCCCTCGATGTAAAACTGATTAAAATTGTATTTATTGTTGTAAATATTTAATTGTGTAAGAATGGATTTATTTTTTGTAAAAAAAGAAACGGACTTTTTCTAATCCCATGCGTTTATTCACTCTATCCATCTCCTCATTCCCACGTTCCACGAATAAAGGGATTATCGACGGCATGAAGAGGGGGAAAAAAGCAAGCCTGCTGTGGAGTCGGTCGGAGGCCTTGGCGGGATGCGGAGACGACCAGCAGTTTAGGTCAAGAGTCATAAAACATACATATTTTTCCACTTTCTTTATTATCGACTACAAATCGGATTTACTTATCCAACTATTGTAGCTATTGTCGAACCCTAGCCATTTAACAAACATTCGACTATCGCGCTTCTTCAATACTGCTTCAATGAGATAGGTATCGGGGTGCTTGACACTGAGAAGCTCTTGTTCGTAGAAACCACCGGCGGTCGGTTCATCTTTATAGTCCTTCAAGTGGGACGTCACGGGATGAGTTTTTTTCACACGACAGATTGCAAATATTTCCGTTGTTCAGTTTGGGGTGTAGCCCTTTTCGAAAACAGTCTTAAATTTGCCGATTCTCACTTTATTACCAACGGCGAATTTCGGTGATCTTTTATTAGGTAGAACTAATAAAGCGGTCGAAGAGCGTAGCATTTTTATATACCGTAAGGGATAGGAGGTGCCAGCCCCCTGGGCTCTATACAACCAAAAAAGTGCATCCACGCTGAACTGCTGCCATTTTGATAGGCGTTTATCGCCACAACGCTACTCTTGACGCCTTTAATTTTTTTCGTGTCCTTCTTACCCTCGACACGTGTCGCGTACATTTTCGATCGAAGTCCAATAAATTCGGTCATAATTGCTTCATTACATTCGTCCTTCATGAGACCGGGTACCTTCTTGTTGACGAGCGGTATACCATACCTATTGTCCGCCGAATAATCGCTTGTATCGAATTTTAAAATGTCGCGCTTCTTGTCGGCATATATATCATCGCTTTCAATGTCATATATGAGACTATCCGTATCGGTATACATGAATTTACATTTATTTCGATACCGGAGTACCTTATACTCGTGATGAAATCCATACAAGCACGTTTTCGACATATCGAGTATGCACAGACCCACATACATCGGCTTGTTGAATTTCACCTCGAGATTACGCAATTCCACGGCGACGAGGTTTTCCGAAAAAACACTTCGGCTGTAGAAGTTTGGGTTCGCAATCATTGCCTCTGCGCCATATTTGCCCTCCCATTTTGTTAAAAGCTTTACATCTACATGATTGCGCACATTCTCCATCGTTTTGCCAAAGACCGCATTATTCATTAATTTGAATAAATTCTTTTTGAAATCGTTTTTGGCGAGCGTTCGAAACTGGGTATTTAACTCGATATACGAATGCAACCATGGGGATTATGTAAACTGTAGGACTCTATGGATTCTCCTGAGGCGAAGTCCATGGCGTAAGTACTGTTGCAAATTCCGGTAGTGTATGACGTAGCGGTTTTTATCGCAGACGGTTGCCAACAGCTTTTCCCCCTGCTCACCCGGTGGTTTTTCATGTATGGGGCAAAAGGCAGGTCTTTGTGCGCATCATGGACAGATTGCGGATATTCCAAGTCGACTTCAAGGATGTAGCCTATAGGTGAGTCTAGTGCGATGCATGATGGATCGAAATTAGACACGTCGTTGACCCATCGAAAATCTGCATATGGCAGGGGTTGACATATTGCCCATCCATATAAATTATTGACATCAAAATACATCAAGTATGATTATGTTTTCGATGGATCATACGACTCCATGTACTTGTTATTAGCATGTGAATATCGGTTCGAGCATGGACTTAGACCACCGCGTATACCCCGCTCAACGAATAAAACCATGTTGATGTCAGTTAGTAATTCAAACTTGACATTCGAATGTTTTAACATTGCATCCCAGGTATATCCGGGCAATGTGTAGTAATACGCGGGATCTAGGCCATAGCTCTCAACGCATGTATTTCGAAAGTTTTCGAAAAAATCGGCTAATAACAAGACATCTGTCTCCAAGTACAAATCGCTATAGTCACCCAGCGTTCGAATGGAGAACCGCTCCCAAACTTTCTCAGCATATGTGTACTCGCGCTCACATATCTGTCAGGGAACTGTAAAATGCGTCACGTGGTGGTAGGCAAGTGTCGTCTAGCTTCGTCACGTCATCAATATATTCATAAGGGAAGACCCCTTTTCACGCCAGTAAATTGAAATCGTCTGTCGAGAGAGTTGGGAATTGTGTGCGTAACATTTTTAGTTTGACCTCGGTCAAAAATGAGGCCAATTTGTCGAGACTCGTGTTGAGGAATTTATATGAGTCGATAAAGCGCAATTGGATCTTGTGTTTTGAATCATCTGTAATTTTAACATGCTTCGTGAAAGAGATGTATTTCTCCTTTGTGATTGGAAGCACATCGGTTGTTCCTTCGAACGCTGTGGCTACTTCCTTGATTATAAAATGCGCATCATAACCGGATAAATAGTGGAAAACTTCTGAAATGAAAAATGACTCTTTGTAATTTAGGTTGCAGTTGGAATGGGCAGGGCCTCTATAGCGCCCAGTCAGATGGCAATGATCTCGAACGCGTACATCTTCTTGCGCGAATGGTTTCTCACATATGTGACATTGAGTTGCTGCTCGAAAACTAGCCCACTCACTCGGTATTAAATACATCATTGGTATATTATCAAAGAAAGTTTCTTTTATCCGCAGTGCTAGATTTTGTAGTTCTTCAACAAACCATGATACACAATCAGCACTGCGACGTGAGTGATATGAAGATAATGAATCGTCATACGAACAACACACATAGTATCCGATACTAAACACTTCATGGTGTTGATACATATCTTTCGATAGGTTCTCCCCATCGGTCTTTGCCAACACACACTCCAAATCAGCATACACATTGAAGGGATGTCGCTTTCTCCGGCTAAAGTTGCTGAACTGGAGCCACTTATTGGTGTCGTTTGGTAGTCGGATCGCACAGTCATTTATTGCTCCACAATCGACCTCGTGTGATTGCAATTTTTCCTCTGATCGGAATTAGTGCAGACACCTGCAAAAAAAGATTGTTTTGTTTAATTGGTTCGCGTGCTGACACTTTTATTCGCATGTTTGTCACTACTCGTGAATTCAACATTAAACACTGTATTGATTTTGATGCTGTTGTGCTTGCCGATAATATTTTGCACATGATGAAGCACTAGGACGCGGGCATCATTTAGAAAGTGTTTCGGCTCGATGTGGTTGCGATTGATGATGGAACCGGTCAATATGCGACTTTCGAAGGATGTTTCAATCTCTTGCCAGATTAACTCATGATTACCAAGTTCTGCGCCCGTGTGTACGAAACAACTCCGCACCGAACTTCTCAATCCTTCTAGACGCGCTATTTGAGCTATAACGACTGTTGATGTCCGATTAATAATCACGCTCGCTTAATCCGGCTTTGTGTTTCCAGTTCTTCGATGAACTCGATGCATCGTTGCTCCCACGCAGCAAAATCTTCGAACGAGCGTAAAAACATGGCTTGGTCATGCAAGATTTCTTCCATGTTGAAGAGTACGAAAAAACTTCCACAATGTTAACAGACTGACTGCTTGATGCAAAGTGCGGCCAGATTTGAGCGGAGTGGATCATTAAAACGGCCTTCGGGGGGGGGAAATCGGCCCTCTCTCTCGGAAAAACGAAGTTTTCCAATAACGCGTAGATCGCTTGAGGAACATGAGACAAAAAACAGGACGTCTGGATGTATCGGGTCAAAAGATTGTATACGTCCTGCAGCTCAAGTGATCCATCGGCGCCAACGGCCCTTGATCCCTAAATTTTATCGTTTTTCCAAGAAATCCTGACTTGTCGAGACCTGTCTAAAGTGTTGGCGAGACTCGTGACAGGAGTGGACACGCATGCAAACATCTTGACATTATCTTTCGGAATGGAGACCTCGACTTTTCAAGAGTGCAGCTGCGCTCAAGTGGTCCATCCGCGGTCCCTTTGATCCCTAAAGATTACAGTTTTTCCAAGAAACCTGTCAGGACCTGTCTCAAGTATCGGCGAGCTTTGAAACGAGGCGGATGCAATTGGCATTGTCTTTCGGAATGGAACCAAGACATCGGTTTTTTTTAACAGCGTTTCCTTAGGCAGTTGCAAACAATAAAGCATTTTTGTTTAGGATTTTATGTGTTCTTGAGTGAAATGCATCACCATCCGATATCTGAACTGAATATTTAAAATGACGCCACGTTGCGTCTAGACGGTAATCTGAAAACTCTAAGATGCTCTTTATAATACGCCAGTTTAGTCTCCATGACCTTACGCTGTTCTGTAGAAATCATAAAAGTCAATGCTTGGAGAGCCTGGCCATCTTTCGCCTCCACGATCGCACACTTTTCTGGATAGCAGATGCCTACCCCATAGAGATAGTGAAGAAAAAACTTTTCCTTTATCCCTGACCAGGATGGAACATCTTGCATGTTTTTTTTTCTACAAGTCCCAACTAATGTTGAAAACCACTTTCACATCCTGTTGACCATCCCCCACCCTACTATAAGTCCAAGAGGATCCAAAAATCGAAATCCGAAGATGGATCGGAACAGTAGTTTTCGCCATTCCAGTCTTCAACCTCCGAGGTATTAGTGTGAAAGAGTGAGAAAACGGAAAATCGGTCAAGAATAATGTAGCGTCAAATCGAATTGATTGATCTCGTCGATGATGACATGGAGGTGGTGGTGAATATCGTTGATGACGACGAAGTGGTAGTTGTGGCAGATAATGTAATCATTGATATCGCCGATGATGACGACGATGGGTGGGCGGAAATTGAACGACTTGCACACGATGATATGGAATTGGCCGAACTGGAAAGTGATACCGAATCAGTCGGTAGCGGTTTGGTTCTTTTATTTGGGTTCTTTTATTGTTAATGTTTTCAGGGATAACCGCACGTCCCATACGGGCCCGGCGACTCACCTGTGGAGGAAGGATTAGTAGGGGAAGAAATTCTAATTCGCTGCAACTGGATTAAACATGTTTATTGGTTTTACTTACGATCGTAGTCGCTCCGTTGCGCGGGGACAGGCCCGCCGCGCTACTCTCTCTCTCTCTCTCTCTCTCTCTCTCTCTCTCTCTCTCTTTCTCTCTCACTCTTCCGCGGGGACAGTTCCCCCGCGAGTCACTTCCGCACACCGCGCGCCGCACTTAAAGGTCCTCTAATTTTTGATCGGGGGCTCGTCGTAAGCCCCGATCCTCTTTTCACTATAAGGAGTATGATAGTTTATGATAGCACTGGTGTCTCTGTGCGGGTCCGCCGGGTCGTTAACCTGGGCTTATCACACCGCCGCGAGACCGGTACTATTAGGGCTTTCTAATAGAGACTCACGATTCTATGCGGGTTCGTCGGGACGTTATGCCGGGACTTACTACACCGCCGCGAACTCAGCTCTATTAGGAGTTTTCTCCGACTCCAGGAGCGAACCGTGGACAAGTCGGAACTGACGATGTTGGTTGCCACCGGACCGATATCGGCTCGGTGGCTATCAACCCGGTGGGGGTTTTTGTCCGCGATCACGGAAACTTGCCCGCTCCCGGGGTCCCACGGTCGAACTCCGCGGATCAGGATTTCCGATCAGCGGAATCCGACCGGGCACATCCGGCCTCACTTCGGCGATTTTTACCCGACACCACACAAAGACACGAGGCGACGGAGTCGCCGGATAGCAAAAATTAATAATAATAATAATAATAAAACAATGTTACGGGTCGTGACAATTCGCCCCCCCCCTTTAGGGCACTCGACGTCCTCGTCGAGCTGGATTACCCCGAGGGTTGGCACCCTAGCGGTCTTCGCGCAGTACGACGTTGGCGAGGGCAGCCGCCAGCTGGCCGAGTTGCTCGTGCTGCTCTCCTATCCCCGGTTGAGAGGCGGTAGTTTGGACGAGCTCTCCGAGAATTGCCAATCTCTGCTGGCGAGAGAGTCCTCCGGCGACGTTCTGGTTGTTCTGGTGGTCGGGACGCTCCGGGCTCCGGTTTCCTTGGTTCGGGACGCCCTCGAATGATTGGGACGCTTTCTGCTTCCCTGGATCGGCCGCGCTCCGAGTTGTTGTTGGCGGAGCACGAGGACGCGACTTATTCTTCGCCGACTTATTTGTCGGCGCCCTTGCCAATAGTCGAACGCTCGAGGTGGGCAGGGCGACGGCCGCACGAGGGGCCCGTGTGGGGGTGTGCGTCTCCCAGCGCGACAGGCAGCCGCCCGCGTGGACTGCAAATTGTGTCCCCAAAATTGCAAGGCCGCAAAGGGGGCAAGCTACCTTCCTTTTTCGGCGGAAGCTTTCGTCTATAAGCTTCTCCATGCAAGCTCCTACTCCCGGGCACTCCTTGCGTTTTCCGCAGACCGGGCATGGGTTCCGGGCAGGTGTAGCGGTGGTACTCTTGTCCCTGGGATCGGGGGCCGTCACCGCCTCCTTCCCTCGCGACGAGCGTGCTGGGCGCTCGTCCTGGAGGGGGTTCATGTCTTGAGGCTTCCCGATGGCCGGCGATGTGGCACGAGGGAGGGCGTCAGCGGTCGGGCCAGGTGTGACCGTCCATCAGCTGAACCCGAGGTGACGTTCCACCTCCGGATTCAATTCCCTTGCGCACGCCATCTCGCGAAACTCCCCGTAGCACCTCCGGTGAGCTTGTCCCGGCTCCTTGATTGGCGCGTCACACAAGGCGCGCCACGGGGGTTGGCCACTCGCAGCCCGCGCTTGGGTAAACTTGTCGATGCACGTTAACAACTCCGCGCACCGCCGAAAATCATTCGCGCACGCTGGGCATTCTTCGCGGCGAAGGTATCGCGACATGGTACGCTCCATGACTTCAGTACGGGTTTTTTTTTGTACAAGAGTTAGGTCGGTTTACTGCTACGGTCTGCAGAAGACTGGTGAGCGTTCCCCGTCGTGGGAGTTCTCCCTCATCTCAGTCTCCCTTGCTTGTCTCCCCTCCCTTTCCGGTCGTTGTTCGTTAGGCGACGAGTAGTTCTTGGCGAGGGACGGGGCGGGGAAGAGGGTCCTCTCTCGCCGGACTCGAGGCACTTATCGGCGGGCTGGGTGTCAAGTTGCCTTCTTGAGAATTTTCTCGGGCCGAATGCTTGTGCGTGCTCTCTTCGGCCGGGCGAGAGTTCCTTCTTCGCGAGCACAGCCGATTCCACGCGCATCCGAGAGCGAGAGATATGTGAGCCCTCGAGGTGTAGATTAGGAATAAGAATATTATTCCTACTTGGCTGGCGAAGCTGGCCAGAGTGAGGAAGTGTTGCTTCTCTCTTTCTCTCTTATGTTCGCCTATGGCCTGAATTGTTCTCTCCACAGCGAGCAGCGAGTCCCCGTTCTAGAATATCGGACTCGGGTTTCCACTCGCTGGTCGGTTGTGCGCGCGAGTGAATAATTCGTCGAGCTCCGATGCGATTTTGCTGTTAACCAAGGTGGGAGCCGCGATGGATATGTTAAGCGTTATTCCTGGCTCGTAGAAGAATGTTTCCTTGCCCGTATATGCCCGGAGACTTGACAGGGTGGTAGTACGGGTTGCTCCAACACAGTTAGCCTCCAACTGTAGAATCCCCATGCCCTGAAGTGTTATGTCAATTACCGGTGCAGTTAGACAGGTCACTCGCAATTTCGTGGACTCGGCAAGGGAGAAAAGCCAGCCGCCGTGTGTGGGCACATATTCCCAGAAATCTTCGGGATCCGGATGCAGGCGTATGTTGCACCGGCGCATGGCTTCTTGGGATGGTCTCGTAAGCATGTGTAGCTCACAGACGTCCGTATCTGTGTCCCGAACTGGAACGTTTCCTGAGCAGATCAGTCGTCGATCGGCCTCCTTACATTGATTTTTGTATGCTTCGGTAACTAGGAAGAAGGCTTGACGATTTCTTCCCAAAGCGATGTAAGGGGAAGCGGGCACAATACTTGCTGACCCGGTGCCGTTCCCGAGTTCTTGTGGGACCGGCCAGGCAATTATCCGGTATAGGTCGTATATCATTTGATCCACGAGCGGTATGTGCACGATGATCATTAACAGTCCGTCGCGTGACGTTACGTCCGTCCGAACAAGGGTCTCGAGGTATTCTGGGTGTACGTATTCCAGGGGGTAGGGAAATTCTAGCCCCCCCGCGTGATTCTGTGGTTCTTCCGCTACGATTTGCAATTGCTTCGGTGATATGGCCGCGGGATCGAATTTTCCATTGATTGCGGAGCTAATCACAGAAATGTATTTCTCACAGACCCGTATGTAATTGTCGATTTTGTTTGCGACCTTATTACCATAGTTAGCGAGCATGAAATTGTAATAGGCCACGGCGGATGTATTTGCGATCGTGCTAAGGTCGTCGTGCATGCGCGATACAATTTTATACATGACTTCCACTCGCTTCGATTCCTCTAAGTGCTCGTCGTGTATCGTTTGTAATTTCGAGCTTAAAATGTGCATTTGTTGTTCCTGGAGGTGAGTCAATTCCTGTTGGTCCTTAAATAACCGATCTATTTGGGAGGAGAGGTAAGCCGCGTCATCCTCGGTGAGAGTCCCGAATAGGGATCTACCGATGCTTCCCACGAAGCCAAAGAGTACCGAACGCCTCTTCATAGTTGTCAAGGGCGACGTGGTTTTGAAATCTTTGCGGTTTCCGATCCCCCATAGATCACTGGTCAGTTCGTGACCGCGCCGTAGCCTTGATATTATGTAGGGTCTACGCAGCAGCTTCTCACAACCCGCCTCCGAGTTATATTTGAGGCATTCTGTCTGAATTTTCGAAAGGTTTCCGCCGTCCTTCGTTAATCTCCAGTCGGTGCGTTGTAATTGTACCGGCGTCTGTAGTTCGTAGTCAATTCCCGCGTTATCTTCCAGTTTGTTGACGACGTAGGAACTTCCGGGTGTTGCATTGGTCGTTCCTTGGCCCATGAGGGCAATGACGCAGATAATCGTGTTGAATAACCGCATTTTGCTGTTGGTACACATACACAGTTGAGACTAACTAGAGGTAGGCTAATTTGATTTTATCGACATGCTTAGTGAATCGTTCGCCCTTTTGCGTCTCGAGGACGACATTATTCCTATCGGTAATTGATCTTATTCTATAGGGACCGTGATATTGAGTGTCGAATTTGCCTTTCCGGGGTTCTGTTAAAACGTATACCGGGTCCCCGATTTTTCCTTCGAAGGGCCGGTCGTAGTACAGCTTAGAGCGTTCTTTAGCTCGATTCAGGGATTCCCCGGCCATCTCTCGAATTTCATTTTGCCGCTTTATCAGCTCAACGAGAAACGAACTACTCGTGGCCAGACGATCTTGGGTCGGAAATTCGCTAGGCTGTCGGGCGGTTTTTCCATACACGACCTCGTGAGGCGTGACATTCGTTGCCTCGTGAACGCTCGTATTGTAGGAAAACTCGGCAAAGGGTAGTAAACGGTCCCAATCGTCGTATTTATCCGCGTAGTGCTTGATGTATTCTGTTAGAACGATATGACTTCGTTCCAAAGCACCGTTAGTTTGGGGACGGTACCCGGATGTTGTCGAATGATTTATCTTATAGATTTTTGAGATTTCTCGCAATACCCCATTCGTGAATGAGGTTCCACGGTCTGTTAGAATTGCCCGTGGAGCTCCGAACTGGCCGTATAGCCGACGCACTATTGCCTCTGCAACGGTGGTCGCCCTTAGATCGGGGATTGGCTCAGCAAGGCAGTATTTCGATAGGTTATCTTGCATCGTTAATATATGCTTATTCCCGTGAGGAGTAATTGGCAACGGACCAACGGTATCAAGAGATATTTTATCAAAAGTGTCTGCTGGGGTATCGGTCAAGAGCATGGGTTCGCGAGTCTTTGCACGAACGAGTTTCTGCTCTTGGCAACCTTTACAACAACGGATGTAATTTTCAATCGATCTTAGCTTCAATCGATCCATCTCTTGTTCAAGAGCCCTCAACCCACTCTGGATTTCTTGGAGGCTCGTGTCATCATAATACCGGCTCTTTATTACGACACTAAAAATTCGGTGTGGTCCATACCGCGTCATGGCGATCTGTCCGACAGCCAGATTTTTATCTCGTATAGACGACGAATCGATAAATCCCAGGTCAGATAATAATTTCCCTACCGGGGTAACCAATTCGCCGTCGGCCGAGACAAAGTGTACGTAATTATCCTTTCTGTATGTAAGGTTCTCACGATCCCCGATTATTGTCGACTTGGGTTTGTTGAAGTTGGGAATCGAATCCTGATTCATGTGAATTTTGGGCGTCGGAACGCCATATAGATCGGACTCAGTTTCATAATAGGGTCCGCCGGGCTCGTTGCCGGGCAACGGCCGAGCACGTGGAGATATGGCGCGGGGGGGCGAGCGACTTTGTTTTGAAGTGTTATCTGTGCCTCCCTTTCCTTTCTGTGCGAGGGAACGCGGTAGCCTTCCGTCCTTGTCTATCCTATGGCCGGTTGGCGGAAGCACAGTGCGTCGCCCCGAAGACCCTACGTCCCCGCGTCGTTCGCCCGGCGGCGATGGCGGTGCAAGGGGGGAATGGGGAAACGGGCCCGAGCGAGGCTCCTCAGTCTCGCTGCCTGACTCTGGCAGTAGCGTAGAAGCTGCTGCTGGCGCCCCGCGCACCTCGCGCTCGTCGTCAGCATCACTGTCTAGATCGCTCCTACGTGAGCAACGGGGCCCCATAAGGCTAGTTCTCCATAGGAGCTCCTCCTCGGTAACCCGTTGGGATCTCTTGGACAATTTCTCTAATCGTTCGTTCAGTACATGGTCGTCCCTTCCTATGATAGGATCTAGATCGTTGAGGACCTCCCGGACTGTCTCATCGACTTCCTCGCCATCAGAAAAACGCTGGGGCAACGATACCTCGACCATACCAGCTGATTGTTCGTACCCTTCGCAAAATTTCTGTTCGAGTTGTTTGAGTGACTCGTCGAAGTTTTCGAAGGTACGTTGTAGCGCCTCGACCGATTAATTTCCGTCGGAAACAAAATCTTCCACGGGGGTACTGTCCTCCGTGTCGCTAGGAGGGGCTTCGACAGGAACGATAGTTTCGTTAGGGTTAGCAGGGCTGGGGCCCCCGGCGTCTATAGCCACGGGTGGTGGACACAGCGTCTTATCGGCCAGCTGTGGCGGGCGTTTGATGGTACGTCTTTTCGGTGGAAGGAGGGGGGTAGGGAGCATGCTGCGATTTAAACGCTGTGTAGGTCGGGCTTCCTCCCCCGAGCTTGTCCCTGAAGACTCCACATAGTTGGGTCGCCCGCGTGCTGCATCTGGATCAGCTGTTCGGCCACGCGTACGCTGAGCAATAGCGCTGCGAACGTTGGGATCGGGGTGCTTTGGATTCCTCGGCCCCACGCGACGTTCATTCGGGGCGGAATGCAATCGGGGTCTCCGGGTTTCTATAGGGAGTACTATTATTGGTCGGTCCGAATCGTCCGATTCGCTTGATTCCGATGATAGTGGGTTTATCGGGTTACGGGAAAGGGCGTCTGCATTAATGTTCAGCTTTCCGGGTTTATAAATAAACTCGTAGTCGTAATTTTGGAGGCTCAATCTCCAACGTACCAACCTCTTTCCTGGATCGCTCATAGAGCCAATCCATTTAAGAGGCTCGTGATCGGAGACGAGTTTAAATCTTCGCCCGTATAAATACGGCTGAAAATGCTCCAAAGCTTTTATGACGGCGAGGCATTCCTTCTCCGTCGTACCGTAATTTACCTCGGCGGGGAGAAGTATTCGAGAGAAGTATGCTATTGGGAAGTCGAAGCCGTCGTGCTTCTGACTTAGCACTGCCCCTACCGCGTAATCCGACGCGTCCGTGGTAAGCATAAATGATCGGTTGAAGTCAGGGAATTTGAGTATGGGTTCTGTGCAGAGGGCCTTACGCAAGTCTCGGAAACTTTGTCGGTGAGTGCTTCCCCACTCGAACGGCTTACCCTTTTTCAAGAGGTCCGATAACGGCTTGGCACGACTGGAAAAATTCATAATGAATCTCCGATAATATCCAGCGAGTCCGAGGAACTGTCGAATGTTTTTCGCCGGTTTCGGGGTCGGGAAGCGCTTCACAGCCTCAAGTTTACGGGGATCGGGCCGTAAACCATCTCGCCCAATTATGTGGCCGAGATAGCACACTTCCCTTCTCAGAAATTCGCACTTATCAGGTTCAAGTACGAGGTTTGCGTGCCGCAACCGAGCCATTAATCGACGAACTTTTACGCCATGTTCCTCTAGCGATCGAGCGAATACAACGATATCGTCAAGGTAAACGAATAATTCGGCACCTTGGAGACCTCGAAGCACACTGTCCATCAATCGCTGAAAGGTCGCGGGTGCGTTCTTCAAGCCCTCGGGCATACGAGCGTATTCATAATGGCCCTTCGGTGTCGAGAATGCGGTCTTAGCGCTATCGTGCGGATCCATGGGAATTTGCTGAAAACCACTCGCCAGATCGAAGGTTGAAAAATACTGAGCCTCGCCCAACTGGTCCAATATATCGAATATATTCGGTAGTGGGTAGGAGTCAGAGATAGCTTTTTCATTCAGCTTCCTAAAATCTATCACCATTCGCATCCTCGGCCGGCCTTGAGAGTCGGGTTTCTTTGGTACAATCCATACCGGCGAATCATACGGGGACTGCGATGGTACGATTACGCCATTCTCGAGTTTTTTGCCGATTTGTGTTTCGACTTCATCTCGATGAATGGAAGGAAATGTGTATTGGCGAGTGTTTAGCGGCAAATCATTTTCTGTCGGTATCCAGTGCGTAACAAGGCTCGTACCAGGTAACTTATCGCCAGGCAATTTAAATCTCATAGGATCTTCTTCGACGACTCGACGGACGTGAGCACGTTCGACGTCATTCAACCCGTCCAAACGCAAAGCTTCTAGCACTGCCGAAAGGCGGTCCGTCGGCGGAAACGGCTCATCGTCCGACGAACCAATGTCCTCGCTTGGATGGGCCCGGTAATATTCGAAGGGCAATATTTCCTGCGGTGTGACTTCGATATCCACGTCATGGGTTAGTGTATTTATTGCAAGAACGTGACAAATCCCGTTCTTTTGAGATACTAGAGCGTTGCCAATGTATAGTCCAGGTTCGGTCTCGATTCGTGGCAAATAACCCTCGCAAAGATCCGGATTCGTGACAGCAACTGCCAAAGGTTTTCGGGTCCGGGCTTTGATGGTAAAAACATTTTTACGCGGCGCGGGGGAGATCGCTCGCGGCGAATCGTGTGTTAAAAATGGTCGGGGACGAATAGGATCACTCGTCATTACGAGAGCATTATGATGAGACGATAGCTCGGCCTTTTCGCGGCGCATGAATGGTCTACCGAGCAATCCATTACTTTCGGTCACGAAGTTTTTGACAACGTGAAAGGTGTGGGGTTGATCATTTATTGTCAACTTTACCGTTCCCATCGACCACGCCTTTTCGTTCGTTGGACCGACATATTCACGCGATTTCGCGGGGTCATACCTGACGTCATCACGGAGGGCACGAAGTTTGATGAAATTTAAACTTGACCCGGAATCACAATAAAATTTCTGGACTCCATTAACGAGCTCCGGTGCAGATAGTGTAACCACCGGGGACTCTATCTCGTCCTCCGTTTCTGACGAGGAATCTTTTGTTCCGTTTTTGGAGTCAGATAGAGGATATTCCTGTATTAGCGTCTGTCCTGAAACTTTACTGTGCGTTTGTCGTGGGTGGTAAGGGGAGGCTGGCTCGCCGTGTCCGGACGACGAGCCCCTTTCGAGTTTAAAGGCTCGGGACTCTGGGGTCGCGGGCCACGCTGATCCGCGACGGGCGATGATGTTGAGCGTTCGCCGTGGGTGTATCTTTGGGTGGCGGTCCAGGGACAGCAATTGCACCCACCGGTATAGGCACAGCAGTACCGGTGGTTACAGCCACCCCCTTTACGATATTGAGTAGGGGTTCGCTGGTTCCAAGGGCAACACCCACAGCCCGAACCGCGCAAGCAACAATAGCGTCGCTCGCATCCACCTCGGTCGTCGGGTAACCTCGGCCGATTTGATCTAGCCGGCGAATCGTCTCGATGCTTCAGTATTCCCGAGGGTCTGAAATGTTCCGACCTACCAGGACTACCGAATCGGGGTGCTGGAGTAACTATATTCTGCCACTTACGCCCGAAGGACTATATTCTGTGCCACTTACGCCCGAAGGGCGTCGTGGCATACTTCCAGGGTATATTCCCCCCTGTTGGGATGAAAACTTAACAATGGAGAGAAAAACTTGTGTCCGCTCTCCTACGGACCCAACCACTGCCGAAGGTCTGTGCCAACGGGCTTCGAAGAATTAGCCGAGCGGAGTTCCTATTACGATAGTCGTAGAGGATTTACGGGTCTTGGCCTTTCCCTTGAAGAGGAAAAGTTATCGGGGAAAACCGCGTGAAGGTGCCCGTCCAGTCTTTGCTGGCTCCGCCGCCGTGGCAGTTCGCATCTTTTGTGGAACGCCTGTTCAACGACTCGCACCGGTGAATATCGGGCGCTGATGCCTTTACTCCCCGGGCTTATGTGCCTTATACGTTAGTAGCTTCCATGCACAGCTCATGGATTTGTCGTTTTTCTTAAAGAATGGTCATGCGGTAAAAATGTTCCTCCCAAAGGATGGTCATTGTGTAAAAGCATTCAATAAATAAAACAAGTGAGAGACACTCGTTAAGGTCATGTCATAGTATAAAATGCTCTCGACCCGAAGGATAGTCATTTAATAAAATGAGTGCGTCAGTCTCAAAATAGTCCTTGAGAAAGTTTGCTTATTCCAACGGTCGGTCGTAGTCCAGGAAAGCGTTTGCCATTTCGATTGAAGACCGGAATGCCAAGAGAGAGACGGTGAGCAAGTCGCTCTTTGTGAGGCCGAGCTTTCGCAGCTGATCTTGTGTTTCCCGTGGTAGGGCTCCCCTACTTCCTACCACGATTGGCATCACAGAGCAACTTGCCGAGTTCGTTCTTGCACGAACGAACTCCGCTGTGTTGGAATATTTGGCCGTCTTCTCTCTTGCAGCCTCTGCTAAGGCCTGGTCTTTTTCGTAACGAACCGTTACGTCTGCGATAATGGCTTCCTGGTCCTTTATGATGACCATGTCGGGCTTTCTAAGTTCCCCGAGCTCATTGATAGTTGGCTCCACGAATACAGTATTCCGCACGGAGACTTTATTCGCTATGAACTCTTTGATCGAATCATGTCTCCGTATTCGTGCCGCTTTCGTGTGAGTGCACGCTCCGATAACGTGAGCTAGCGTTTCGGGCTGTGCGCGGCACCTTCTACACCTTACATCCAGGTTTCTTGTGGTCTGCCCGAGGACCACACGAGTGCCGAACGTGTTAGCCTAATCGCGTCGGTGAATCGTCCACCTCTGATTAGGCTCGGGTCAGACAACCACTTATTTCCAATTTTATCTCGGGCGAAGTCTCTTACTCCATGTCCCTGCATAGTGAGGCCCGCCCATTGGTTAATAATGGTTTTTGAAGTCTGCTTTTTCAGGTGATCGTACTCCTGTTCGTTTTCTGGCAATCTTCCGCCCAGGAAGATTGCACTTTTCCTAGCAGCTTCGCGGATACTGTTTTTGATTTTCTCTTCTTTCAGAATTGGATCTTCGCTGGCCGTGACTTTTAGATGGGTACGTATAGTACCCAGCTGCACGGTGCGTTCAAATTTGATAAGGCCTAAGCCCCCTTGGGCCTTAGGCGTGTAGAAGAATCCGTTCGCGGTTGATGGAGTGAGGTGCAGAATTTCCTTCACTTCCTGACGGATTCTGTCGTCCAGCATTTTCAGTGTTCCCTTAGCTGGTCTGTTATTCGTTAACGAATAAATGAACCTTGGAATAATGTACGTTTGGAGGAGACTGATCATCTGCACCGGTTTAAGTTTCAGTCTCCGTACATTTTTCACTGTCTTCACGACAGTGGGCACTTCAGTGCCTTTTATTAGGCCTTTCCAAGGTCCTATGTTGACACCCAGGTATTGTAAAGCCTCGTCGGCGTCGACGCTTCGTATCATCTCGCCACTCAGATGGAGTTGAGGGTTTGTGACACACCATGTTTTGGACTTGGCTATTATGCTAAAGGTGCTGCACTTGGCGGGTGACAGAGACATTCCTAGATGCTCTAGGAATTCTGCCACTGTGCTCAGCTGCCTTTGCGCCTCGTCCTTGTCTCGACCGAGGAGGACTAAATCGTCCGCGAAGGCTAAGACCGACACTCCTTCGTTGTTGATTTGTATTCCGGTTGTCTCCGCGCCCAACTTCTCGATAAGCTCGTCAATAACGATGTTAAATAGCAGAGGAGAAAGCGGGTCGCCCTGCTTTACTCCTCGCTTGAGCTCTATGCTGACGTTGCCGTCGCTTGCTCTGATTGACGTTCCACAGTTCGTGTACATTTTGCCTATGTAATCACTGATGAACTGCGGAACTCCCTTGCTTAGGAGAGCCGGGCACAGACTCGAATGCGGGACTGTGTCGAAAGCTTTCGATATATCTATTATTGATATTGTGCCCCCGTAGGCCGCCTTTGCAGTTGATAGCGCTTCGTTGAGTAGCAGTATGTTTAGGCTGCAGCCATCTTCTGCGGTAAACCCTTTTTGCCTACATGACTGTCTCACGAAGCTGCGCAATTTGGCGTCAATTATGGCCGAAAATAGTCTTCCGACCAAGGAACCTACGGTGATGGGCCGCCAGTCCCTGACATTGCGAGGGTCTTTTCCTTGCTTCGGAATAAGGGTTGTCCTGTTCAATCTCCAAGCGGTTGGGTATATTCCCTCTCGCAACAGGATATTGAACAGGAGCGCCAGGAGTTCCGGCGCCCCTTTTATCCCCAGGTGGCATTTCTTTATACGGTCAAGGCCCGCCGCCGAGTCGGCTTTGATTTTCTTGAGCCTCTCGCTAATCGCTTTTGGCTCAATAGGCTGGAAGACCACGTCTAGCTCTTGGCTTGTGACATGTCTTGGGTTGGCTATTGGTGGTCCAGCCTGTCCCCACAGCTCGTTATATAGAGCGCGAATGTCTTCCGCCTTCGGGGGCTCCTGTCGCATTTCTGTGAACGAGAAGTCCCCCGATGTCGCCATCACGGCTAGCCTCTTTGGGCATGCATTAAACAGGTCTTGGCACCTCGCATATGCGAAGCGCTTCCTCCTGTTGCTATTTGCCGGCCTTGTTGCCCTTTTCGACCTGGGGTTCTCTTGTCCCGTTCTTGTTTGTGCCGCCCGCTCGGCTCTTTCTGCCTCCTCTTCGGGCAGTAATACCTGGGTTATGCGGGCTATATGCCCGTCAATTGCGGTGCTTAGCGCTTGTGTCTGCTCCTGTAGAGCGCGCCAATCGTTCCGGAGTTCTTCACCTATCCTGTGTAGGGCATTTCCCTCCGGAATGGTCAGTGAGTTGATGCGTACGGCCATAGCATTCAACCACCTGACTTGGTCTTCTGGCGCCACTTCGCCCTCCTCTGTGCTTTCATAATGCTCCGCTTCCGATTCAGAGGAGTCAGATGGTTCTGGCTCCCTGACCGGCTCGGCTGCATTTTCCGTTTCGTCGCTTGAAGAGCTGACGTTATCAATCGCTTCGGGTTCCTCGGGATCAGCTAACCTTTCCTCCCTCGCCGGCCCCTGTATTGGAGCTGGAGCTGGTTGGGCTCCTTCCGGCGCTTGTATTAGTCGCCTTCTGTCGCTAATTTGTTTGGTGGTTTTTCCTGGGAAGAAAGGTAGCATCTCCTTGTTCGGATACCTTCCGTGTTTGAAGCGTTCGTTTAGTTCGCCGAGGAGTTGGATCTCCTCCTCGGTCCATACATAGGGTGTTCGCCCTGGTCTGCCGTCTCGAATTATTGTTTGGGCCCTCCTGAGGTTCCGCAGCCTTGGATGTTCGTGGCGCTCGTGTTGTGACTTGCCAATCTGCGAGTCGAAGGACCTGCTGCATTGGTCGCACGGGAACTCTCTAGGAGGGCTTTCGGCATGCGGCCCTTTGCACCTGCTCTTGTGACCATACCAATTTGGGAGTCCGGGGAACTCCTTTGCGCACCGGTTACATCTGTATACGATGTTTGATTGCCGGTGTTGTTCGCTCAGGTGTTTCCCCAGATCCTTGATGGTAAGGAAACCAAGTCGCTTATTCCGCCTTGCGCATATTTCGCAGAGGGTGGCGCCCGCCGCTAAGGGAACACTTATGGTCCAATCGTTTTCCGTTTCGCTTGCCAATTCGTCATCACTGAGCCCTTGTTCGTCAGCGGACAAGTCCGCCACGGATGGGCCGGGCTCTGGCTCATCCGTGTCCGAGGCATGGTTATTGTTGCTCATGTTCTCATATTCTGTGGTCTGTTTTTCGGTGCTTTCTTTTCCTGTCCGTTCCAATCGGTACCTTGACGTGCTTTGTTCTCACTTTGTGACCCGGAAGCCGATGGCTTCGTAGAGGCAAGCCTCTACCGGGCTGCCTGCTTCGAGAGCGGGTCCGGCCACCAGGCCAGGCGGTCATATTGATATAACCGCCTGCGGTTCGGAGCCATAGGGCAAACCTCATTGGGTTTGGGCGCAAGATGTTGCGTTGCCCGGTCCGCTCCCTACAGCAACCACCCCGCGGATCGCGCCGTGTGCCATGATCCGTCCGTGTTTTTCTGGCCACGCCAGAATCTTGGGGAGTTGCCCCCTTTCCATGTGCCGTTATTACGGGCATGGAGACCCGTTTCATTTGCCGTGGTAATGCCGTGTCGTCACCTTTTCCGTCCCGGTTCATCATATGAACCTTACCGGGTTCGCTAGCCCGTTTGCGTCTCCACGCCTTCCCCTCAATCCTTATTCCGAGTCGGGTATTCTCGGGGACCGTCTCACTCCTTAGTTTGGCGCCTTATTTTGCGACGCCAATCCAGCGGTACCACGAGGAGGTTAGAGTGAGACTTGGACACACGTCCCATTTAGCAGCTATGGCTTAAGAGAGTCATAGTTACTCTTTGTGCCGCTCCCGTCCCGATTCAGGGCGGGACGCGGGGGAAGACGAACGCGAATCTCTGGGTCTTGTCTCCGTTTTGGCGATTAACGCGAGCGCGTCGCCGACGGGGGTTCGCGGTCGTTCCCCGCACTTTGGCTCTACCGTCCCGGCTAGCGAGTCCGAGGATAGATCCTCTACCATTTCAAGCGCTTCTCGGAGAGATTTTGGTTTCGCGATGTAAAGTAGTTCATTCAGTCGCGAGGGTAACGCTTGACGGAAAGATTCAAGGGCCAGCGTCGCGATTGGGTCGACGTTCATCGCAGAGGCCTCACATCCTAATTCTTTCTTCCAGGCGGTTCGAGCAACGCTCATTAGCCGGAGGATCCGGAGATATAGACACCGGGGTGTTTCACCTTGCTTTAAACGTAACCCGTAGAGTCTACCCAAACATGAGTTGAAATTTCGACGGTGAGTTAATCCGTCCTGCAACGCGGTCGTTAGTTCTCTGACTAATCGAATATTTTGCCCCTGGACACAGGTACGCGCCTCGCCACGTAATCTACTTAGTACCCCGGTCACAAATTCGGGCATTTGATACGGGGGTACGAATGCAGATGCATTCTGGATGTTTTGTAAATAATCACCGAGGGGAATTGGGGTCCCATCGAATTCCGGTATCGACACCAATCTGTTGGTCAGGTTGATGCCATTAAGTATGGCCGATAGGTCGGCGGGCATTACGGTTTCGTTAAGCGAGCCGTCAGGTCCCGCACGACCGGGTCCCGCGCCGGTCCCGAGATTGCCATCGCGAATATCGTCAACCATTTTGATTAATTATTATTATTATATTATATATATATATATTTGTTTGTTTGTTTTTTTCCTATACGGAGAGGATGGGAAATTCGACACTCAGTTCACGAATTCACCGTAAATACAAATTTGAAATTTCTATAACTTAAGGGATATCATTTCCAACCTTCCTATTTTCCAATTTCCACTGAGAGTGCACGGTACGGCGGGTATCCCACCGGTGCCACCAATTTGTTACGTCCAAAAGGGACGATTTTATTTTATGTTTGGGTTCTTTTATTGTTAATGTTTTCAGGGATAACCGCACGTCCCATACGGGCCCGGCGACTCTCCTGTGGAGGAAGGATTAGTAGGGGAAGAAATTCTAATTCGCTGCAACTGGATTAAACATGTTTATTGGTTTTACTTACGATCGTAGTCGCTCCGTTGCGCGGGGACAGGCCCGCCGCGCTACTCACTCACTCTCTCTCTCTCTCTCTCTCTCTCTCTCTCTCTCTCTCTCTCTCTCTCTCTCTCTCTCTCTCTCTCTCTCTCTTTCTCTCTCTCTCTCTCTCACTCTTCCGCGGGGACAGTTCCCCCGCGAGTCACTTCCGCACACCGCGCGCCGCACTTAAAGGTCCTCTAATTTTTGATCGGGGGCTCGTCGTAAGCCCCGATCCTCTTTTCACTATAAGGAGTATGATAGCTTATGATAGCACTGGTGTCTCTGTCCGGGTCCGCCGGGTCGTTAACCTGGGCTTATTACACCGCCGCGAGACCGGTGCTATTAGGGCTTTCTAATAGAGACTCACGATTCTATGCGGGTTCGCCGGGACGTTATGCCGGGACTTAGTACACCGCCGCGAACTCAGCTCTATTAGGAGTTTTCTTCGACTCCAGGAGCGAACCGTGGACAAATTGGAACTGACGATGTTGGTTGCCACCGGACCGACATCGGCTCGGCGGCTATCAACCCGGTGGGGGTTTTTGTCCACGATCACGGAAACTTGCCCGCTCCTGGGGCCCCACGGTCGAACTCTGCGGATCAGGTGATTTCCGATCAGCGGAATCCGACCGGGCACATCCGGCCTCACTTCGGCGATTTTTACCCGACACCACACAAAGACACGAGGCGACGGAGTCGCCGGAAAGCAAAAATTAATAATAATAATAATAAAACAACGTTACGGGACGTGACAGGGCGATGCCTCAGATGAGGGAGTTCATTATACGCGGGAAATAATTGTGGACCAGCAGCAAATAAATCGGTTGAACCGGGACGTCATGTGCTCTGTGAACTATGAATATTTCACCGAAAACGATCGGGCGATATTTTGTGTGTCGTGCTATTTCGATATGCGGGACGCGGTTGATCGACTGATCCAAAGATGTGGCCACTCCAGCGAACGATTCAAAAACATTCGGGGGATATTTTATGGCAACTGCGGCGGGCCGACCTATCAAGTTTCGATGCGCGACATGTGCCCCACCTGCTTAAACTTATATTGGGTCGATGGTCCGTATTATCTTAGTATGATTCAAAATATGATTATGTTTGATAGATTAATAAGATGCATGATTTATTACGTTCCAGGATAACGGAGCCGCTGCGGATATTTGACACACACGCACACACGCACACACACACACACACACACCTCTACACACACACAAGCACACACGCGCACGCACGCACGCACGCACACACACACACACACACACACACACACACACACACACACACACACACACAAACACACACAAAACACTCATCGATGGCGGCTTCCCCCCGTCGCTCCACGGACCACATGCCCCTGCCCCCCCCCCCTCCACATAGGCCCCTCTGTGACGTCACACTCGCCCGGCGACCTCCCCTCGACCGTAGCGCCACCTTGGCTTCCCCACTCTTCACACACCATCTCCCCGTGAAGCAGAACCCCCCGAGCTGCTCTACTTGTGTGTGCGGGACGATAGAAACAAACTCCTGTTACCCCTGGTAACTGGGAGTTGGTTTTATCAATTCTCGATTTTTCGTACTTGGACTTCGACAGGGATGCATTTTACTATGTGCACGACCTCTCCAGCGATGACGGCCATATACCCTGGTCCCTTCATGAGATGATATGCGAACTTATTCGGAGATTGGGTTGCGATCACGAGGGCGTTGTTCAGCGCTTGTTGTTCCAGGTTGCATCGTTGCATTAACACGTCGAGATATCATTGATTAATTTGATTACGAATGTGTTTTTCTACGAAGACGAATTTGGCGTTTACATATGCGAATTCGTCTAGGTTTTCTACGGCTATAGCTTTAGGTTGAGCGAATGTTCCTCCCCTTTGTGTTTCGAATATAAGTAGTTTTGAATGTTCTGTGCAAATTAACCTGTATCCACATAACGTTTGTTCATTTTTATGTGCTGGAGCGAAAGTTGTTCCTTGAGTTGATAATGTATAGATTATTTGACGGTAGTTATGTCCTAAGTCTTTAATTTTTTTAGCCATGCCTTCATATAATACTATACATCATAGTGGTTGAATTTGCATTGGTCTGAAGGAAGTGAATTCCAAAAGGTTTGTCAGTCCTCAAGGTCTACACAAGTTTGGTCTGCTAATAGGCACGTCATTCCCGATTCTAAACTCATCCGATTTGTGTTTAAATTTACAGTTACTTCGTATTCAATTAGTGTGATTTTAACGGATGCTTGAACGACTACTTCATCCCAGCTCCCATAAGGATCCCAGTACTGAGTTTCATAACAAGTTCCATCGTTTTTAATTGAGCCTGCTAGAGTGACGCTTCGTGTAGTACTTTGGTTTTTGTGTAATTCGCTAATTACCGAGTTTCCGATTTTAAATATTCCAAAGGTATGCATTGTTTCACATGCCTCGCAAGTTACATCGGCCAGGTATTCTAACTGACCTTGTGCCACGACGGAGGTGTGGGAATTCATTACGCCGTGGTAAATGAATCGATGAATTTCGACTTTACATTGGATAACTGAACATAAACGGGGCTAGCTATTACTTCAGGTTTTGGTACATCGCATTTGCCAAAATCGATTAATCATAAAGTCGTTATATTCAAGTTGGATGACCCACAATCATATCCAATTATCCCTCTGGTGGGTTTTATCGCCAATAGTAATATAGTTAGAATTATTATATTAATAAACGTGTTTGAAACTTATTTATTTTTACACACTCTTCACTTTATTATTCTCTACATATATGTATATATAAACACTTCGGTTTTGTTTTCCTCTTCCAATCCCCCCTTTTTTCTTTTTTTTTCTGAAAGAAAAGCGAAGAATAAATCTAGGTTATAACAGGTCTATCTGGTTATCGGGATATATGAGTATTCTAACCTATTTATATTAACTACTCGTGGTTTCTTCTTTATTCAAATGTTTACATTTCCTTTTGGAAATACTCCTAACACTTCATGGGGTCCGGTGTAGTGATCGTCTAGCTTCCCAGGCTTAGGCCTTTTTAACAGGAAGACAGAATCACCGGCCTTGCGCGTTTGTGCATTGAGGTTGCGATCATAAATTTCTTTTGAGTTTAGTTCAGCATCGATAAGATTCGTTCGTGCCGAAGATTGGAGTTCATGTCGACGAGTTACTAAGTTTGTTAGATATTCGTCGTACGTGTGCTCTTTGTCGGTGACTATAGGGTCGTTAGAAGGGAGTCTTGCCAATCTTCCGAATACGAGTTCAACTGGTGTGTGTCGTGTGCCTTCGTGTGTACTAGTATTGTATGAGAAGGTTGCTAATTCCAACCATTCATCGCATTCTCGATCTTGATTTGCGAATTGTTTGAGGTTTTCTCCTAGTGCATGGTGAGATCTTTTAATGGAACCGTTCGATTGGGGATGGAAAGCTGTTGTCTTATATTGCTCGATTCTGGAACGCTTGGCTAGTTTCTTCGGGACTTTGCTGAGGAAATTATTACCTTGGTCTGTTAGGACAGATCTAGGTGCTCCAAAGGTGCAAATGAATATTTTTATTAATGCGTTGTTTATTGATTTTGTGGTTGCGTTGGGCAATGCTATGGCTAAATAATATTTGATAAGCTGGTCTTGAATTGTAAGTATGTGTTCATGATCGTCCTTGGTTTTTGGTGAAGGGCCTACGATATCCATGGCGACCTTATCAAAGGCCGCTCCTGGCGTATCTGTTATTATCATAGGGTTCTTGTTTTTAACCCCAACTGATTTTTTTAATTGACACTCTAGACAGTTTCGTATGTATTGTTGAACATCACTTTTGATATTTTCCCAACAATAGAGATGCCTAATTTTGCTGAAGGTTTTTGCTACGCCCTTGTGTCCTCCTAGCGCTGAGCAATGTATTTCCTTTATAATTTTTTTCCGTTCGCCTGATTCAACATACTGAATCATTCCGGTGCAAACTATTGTTTTCAAGGGTGCTAAGAGCACACAAGTGACTTCTGATTATTTTCCAATCTACGGATTGATTGATTTTTAACTGAGTTTAGTTATTAGTTCACCCATGTTATTGATTGATTTCGCTATGTCTGCTGTAACTGATGTGAGACCGTCTGTGAGCCTTCTTATTGGTAGTGCGATGTGAACCTTGTTATTATATTCTTTTGATTTTGCAATTCCTGCTTGTAGGTTATCGAATTTTGGTAATTGATTTCGTGTTCGAAGTTGGGTTGATTCTAGATTGCATGGTTCACCGGAGATGTCAACAAAATAGGCGAAATTATCTTTTCTCTTTAAATAACTAGTCTCTGGACTCTACTAAATTTCGAGGATAATGAAACTGTTCTGTGTCATTTGTGTTTGGTATAATTTGTTGTTGGATCATGTTTCGAGTATTTTCATTGCTGATATACGTGTCTTCTTCGCTTTCGCTGTCTGATGATTCCTGAATACTGTCAAGATATTCGATTTTTTCGTATTTTCACTCTAGTTTTTTGGATAGTTTTCTCGTTTTTCCTAGTTTCTGTATGACTGTCTGTTTCACCTCTGAAACATTCCGGTTTGCGTATATTTCTTTGACACCTCCTTAAGGGTACGTCGTTATTGCTTGGTGGTTTTGGTTCTTGATGGAATTCTACCTGAGTCGTGATTTGGTTAGGCTTATCATTTGGTGGCCCACTCTCTTGAACCATGTGAATATCTCGCGAGTCGAATGGATTTCGTAATAGAGCGTCCGCGTTCACATTTATTTTCCCGAACTTATAAACTACCTCGAGATCGTGCATTGATAATTTTAATCTCCATTTTGAAACGCGAGAAGCTGGGTCTTGGGAATTTTTAAACCAGACAAGAGGTTTATGGTCTGTCACGATTGTGAATTTACGACCGTACATGTACGGATGGGATTGTTTTACCGCGTAAACGATGGCTAATGCTTCTTTTTCGTACGTTTCTTATCGTTTTTCGGCTTTGTTTAGGGTTCTTGAGATGTATAAGATTGGTAAATCCTTTCCAATTTCCCCTTGAGATAAGATACCCCCGATCGTATATCCGGACGCGTCGGTGGTGATGATGAATGGTCGAGTAAAGTCCGGATGCTGCAAGATCGGTTCCTCACACAAAATGTTAATGAGTTCTTGAAAGGCTGCTTGCTCATTATTTCCCCAATTAAAGGTAGTATCCTTTTTTAGCAAATTCATCAAAGGTTTTGCTATTTTAGCAAAACCTTTAACGAATCGCCTGTAGTAACCAGTTAATCCCAAAAACTGTCTTACTTCTTTAACATTACGAGGAACTGGATAATTTTTTACAACTTCGATTTTTTTGGGATCGGGTTTAATCCCTTGATCTGTAATTAGATGTCCCAAATGAGTGACTTCTTTACGTAAGAATTCGCATTTATCGGGCTGTAACTGCAAGTTTGCTTCTCTGAGTCGCGAAATTAATTTTGTATATTTTATTTCATGTTCGCGTAGTGAGGATGCGTGGATCACAATATTCTCCAGATGGAAAAAAAGTTCGGAACCTTCCAGTCCGCATAGTACTCGATCCATTAATCTGTGGAATGTGGCGGGGGCATTTTTCAACCCAAAAAGCATACGAGAGAATTGATAGTGTCCGAATGGAGTTGAAAAAGCTGTTTGATAAGCATCCTCGGGTTTCACTTTTATTTGGTGGAACCCTGATGCGAGATCAAATACTGAAAAATATTTTGCTCGGACTAGTTGGTCCAATATGTCAGTTATATTGGGTAGAGGATATGAGTCTCCAATGGTTTTTTCATTGAGCATGCGGAAATCGAGGACCATCCTCCATCTTTTATTACCGTGGAAGTCTGGTTTTTTGAGAACAATCCATACTGGACTGTTATAAGGAGACTGAGAAGTTTGAACTATTTCTTTTTCGTATAGTTCTTTTACTTGACGTGTTATTTCGTCTTTATGGATTTGAGGGTATCGACATTGTCTCGTATTGATAGGATGATCGTTTGTCGTGGTAATTGCATGTCTACGCGTACATGTCGACGCGAAGACGTAACATTCCCACCGATTTCAATTCAAATGACTTTACACCAGTAAATTAAAAATTGAAGTTTTTATATGAACGTTGTCGTGAGATTAAAATGAAAATGTAAAAAATTGAGAATTATTGACAATAAAAATATATTAATAATAAAATTATTATTAAATTTAAATAATTAATATTTTTCATTACAAATTTTTGTAATCGGACCAGCGACCCAGTATTTTTCGCAATTTTTCAAAACCTTTTGCCCGGAAAATAGATCCTTGAACTTTCACGGTGCCGTGAATTTTATATGAGATGAAGAGAGCAGAGCAGAGAGAAGACGCAGTGCGATTCAGGAGGTTCACCAACTTCAACGATGGAGGTCGATGGGTCAATCGAGTCCAGAATTAGCAAAGCTGTCAGTAAAACCCTCTGACTAAGCTTTTGTGTAACGAGTAAACCAAGTGTGTGAATTTGTAATAAAAGATAAATTTGCAAACAAAAATAATGCATACTTATTTGTCTTTAATATTTATTTATACTCCCTCATGTTTGCGTAAGTTTTAATGCATACAACTAATAAATAATATTGCAATTATTGCATTATTGGAAGTTCACCGAATATTCCAATTTTTTATTCAAACTTGCCTCATACATGAGTAATTTTGTTTTTGCGACTTTCGCCTCGCAACGTTCTTTCTCCAATTTCACTTTTAAAATTTCAATTTCCAAACTCGATTTTGAACGCTCTTCTTCTTTCAGTACATCGACTAGCTCTTATTTCGATTCAGCCAACTCAATAAATTGATTATTTCGATAAGCGGCACTCGGTTTTCGCTGTGACTCAGACAAGCGTTTCCTTTTATGTATGAATGCGCAGGCTTCACATTAACATTTGTTGGCGAAGGGGCGGCATTTTCTTTATCTTTTTCTTCTTCTGTTCTCTCTTTTGTCATTTGAACGTTTTTTTCTTGATCTGTTTGCAGCGATTGGCTTTTTGGGTGACAAAACATTTCGGGATTCCATTTCGTCCAGTCACATTTGGATACCAAATTCAAATCCAGGCCATCATCCAGTATCTATAAAAAAATAATTATTATTCATAACATATTTACATACAAATTATGCTGCAAAAATTTAAAAACCGACATACATACATACATGACATACTTGTATACCTCGACTGGATATTCATCCTCATCTCCAGAATTTTCATTATTAAGGTTTTCGTCGAGTATACATGAGGTTCCCGCACCCATCATTTCCTCACTGTGAAAATGATTTTCTAATCCTGTCACCGTAAATCAATCATGCTGTTTATACGGTCACACATTGGATCTTCTGATACCTGAGATTTCCCTCCACCTACAAGAATATCCCACTATTAATATGAAGGTTCATTATTTGCAACAATTAAAACTGCATGCTGTTAGACTACTTATTGGCTCCAATCTTCAACGTAAATAAGTGATTACAAATAAGTTTCATCCAAAATTAATGGTTACATTTTTAAAATAGTTTTTTACACTTGTTCTGAGGTTTTGAGGTTCTCGGTTTTGAGGTTGAGATCTCGGCGCGAATCAGCAAAGTGCTTCGTCGTCTTTTTTTAAAAGATTGTCCCAGCAAGTCTTAAGAGAGCTGACTGACCGGTGGTTTAAAATGTTGTTATAATTGAAATCATTGCAGATTTGATTCCAGCACTCTTCTTTTTGTTTCACACTGGCACTATTAGTTTTTTTTTTTAATTTTCTATGATATCCTTATACACTGTCACCAGATGAATTAATTTTTCTTTTTCTACCGTAGAAAAATTAGCACCTTAATTTGAAGCAATTTTTCGTTTTTTAGACGCAAATGTATTTGGCAGGGACGCCAAAATCACTGCCTTTGTTTATTTCTTTGTTGGAGGTATGCGATAACATCTCTTGCACTACCCCATTCCGGAAAGCCAATCACAGACGACATTTGAAATAAAAAAAGGACTCGGTTGGAGTAACGGGCTGTAGGTTTCCGGAAACCTTGGTTAAAAGTGTATTGTGGAACGCAAGTACCATAAACCGCTCGTTAAAGCAGCGGTTAGATTCAACGCTTGGTTAACAAATCTCGCGTTTAACCTCGAGTTGTGGAACCGGGCCTCAATGATATAGTCATGCAAAAACCGTCGTTTGATGGCCTTCTTAATACGATGACGCGTGTGGATGAACGGTTCCGACGACTGTAACGATTCTCCGGTGATGTGACAAAATGTCTCTTGGATATAGCCATATCGTTACATATGCAAATACCTGGTCTACAATTAACCGGTTTCACCGATGCTGATGCTGAACGATACATTCTCGAGAACATTCGTAAATTCAAAGACGCTACACGTGCAAGCTGCCTCAACCCTATCTTCGTGGAGCATTATTTCGACATCGTCTTCTTCGAAATTGTCAGTATGTGCAAGAAAACCCTCCTGAGCGAATTACGAAACCTCGGCCAAATTATGCGCATGGGATAAACGCTACAATACAACTCGGCGTAGATTTTTGCATATATTTTCCGATCGAAGCCTGAAAGTTTCGACTTTGGGAGGCCGACCACTTGACCTCCTGACCTACAACATCAGCGACAAGCAACGCCCCCCACGCAGCGAAAGAATCATCCGAACGGACCCAAATATGAGCAACGAGTGCTTCGTGAGCTAGTCGACAGTGTACATTATCAGCCAAGAGACAAACACAATTAAGCGATAAACGAATGGACTCTCTGAGAATAATTCTAGAATAGCTTGATTTTTTAAATTATTCGATACTTTATTCCATACTCTAATAAGTAATTAGCATGTGTAATTCGTAGCTTATAAGTTTCGTGTATGTCTTCGACTATCACGTCGTCGAATGCGCCCCGTTTTATTAACTAGACGCTCTTAGCATGTAACTGTACTTTTAAAACCGTGTAGTATTTGCGCTTCGTTGTAATAAAAAAATATGCTTGTGCAGTCGAATTCAGTCACTCCATGATTTGCCACCCTAGGAATCTACTCGGATCCGCAAAAAACCGCTGATAATAATAATATTAACGTACTTAAGGGACAGGAATTTGGTGAATAAAAACTTTGAAATATCGAGGTTTCGATAATTATTCGCTTATATTCTGATATGATTACATTTTTACACGTCAAAAAATCACGCGTCACGATCTTATAACGTTCGTTCCATAATATTATGCGTGCTCGATTTTGCCTCACCGGGTAAATCGCCATTCCGTCGTTCCAGTATGGCACGCCCCCGAGGATGACGCTCTGAGTTTTGCTCGATCGCACTATGTAGGCCCACCTACGCCGTGTCCCGATGTCCAACAAGGCCCATTCTGATAGTGCATATACCACGAAACCCATAGGTATGTATACTGGCGTAACCAAATTTCCTCGCTCGTCCACCGCGTTGAGCTCGACAGGTAAATTGATGCCAGCCATTGTCGAACCCCACAATCCGGTTATCAGGCAACTACTTGGATACGTCTGGTTACTCCGATCTTCTGTAGCGAGTCAGCAATTTGGTGGTTGATCGTAGCGCTGCTGGTGCATGCAAGCTGGATTCCCAGAGTTGACACCGGTTGCGAGACACCGTACTTTACTCGGTTGATGTAAAGAGGACTCTTGATTTCAGAGTTCTCTGGCGATAATTCCACCGTTGTTGTACGAGCAAGATGATCTCCTCTTTTACGTTCGAAACTCTTCGAATGCTCACAGTACGAGTTCGAAAAACGTTCTGTCGTTCTGAGTAAAGACTCGTTTAAGGAAACGTAGAAACGCTCAAACGAAACGTTGTGAAAACAGACCAATCGCAAATTGTTTTCGGAAACTTGCATGCATAATTACTGGCGGCCACACCCTACACCTTTTACAATGCACAAACCCTAAACAGCTGAAAAATATAGCGATTCACCATTTCCCCACTTTTTCTCGTTTAACGAACCACTGATCATACGGAAAATATGACCACCCTAACGCCGCTTTCCCAGGTTTACATCACACTACGCTATACATAATCAGCATATCGCTCCATTCACCCTGCACAACAGAGTCCTTCCTTAAAACCACGGAAATCACCTACCGCCCATAGAGAGAACGCGCCACAAAACTGTAGGATTATTTAGATGTTATTCGGATCATTGAACAAGAAGTAATTAACAACGAGAACATAACTTTATTAACAATTGACGAATGGTGTAACACAATTTTGTCCGTCTTTACATGCACATCTGAATCGAAGCTCGTCTTTGCCACGAGTAATTATTTTCGTATCCTTGAAACGCGCTTCAGGTGTTCATAAAACAAAATTGCACGGTCATGGCTGGCTCAATTACAAATTGGTGAAAGGAATCAAGCATGCTACAATACCCATGACCTCGAATGCATCTTCACATCCCCTATTCATCTCTCTATCGTCTTATTCACCGCTGCGAATAAGCAGTATACCTATATAGCAACACCGCCCCCACTTAGCTACGAGCTTCCGAAACCGGCCCCAATCCCCCCACCGCACAGATTCCCCCACCACTAATTCCGCATACATGCCCCAGCGACGCGACCGCCAGGCACCCGCACCAAGCGCCGCCGCACGATATCCACTACACCACACCTGTGACGTCACCGCCGTCTCTCCCTGGATGTATATTATTACTACGATTGGCTAAGTTAGAGTCGAAGAGTAATTTCGGAAATTTTCGATTGGGTAAGGGCTACGATCGATGCTGCATTTCTAAGAACTGGGTCTACATTCTTTATCTCGAAAATACTGGGAGGGAAAAATAAAGAGGTCTTCTGCACGGCAAAGTGCCCAAGGTTCGGGCCTTGTCGATTTTATGACCGAATCAATTTCGATATTTGGTTTATTTGGTTGGAAAACCGCCGAAGTTTTCGTGCTATCGTTTCGAGTCGCCATGTAGGCACATTTTTATGATTTAACAAATCTTACAGTAGGGAAAATACATGAACGCTTTTCGGTGAGAAACTACGTGTGGTCTTTCTACGTAATAAGACGATAGTCCGACTCACAACCGTGGTTCTCAAAAACAGTGATTCATCGCACTGAGTATCGTTGACAAATATTCATCATATTATCTAAAAGTATTCGTACTACAATAGTATGCATACAAATAATTCTATTCGGAAACATTTATATAAATATAATTGAATGCGTACGTAGACAAAAAAAATGATCGTTACGATTAAAAAACTACGAGTGACCTGACCCCTGCGGATATTCATCTCAATTTCTTTTACTTTCAACGCACTTGGTAATATGTTTGATTGATTAGACTTCCGAGATCTCCATCTTTCCATTTCCTTCCAATAGAAAAGGGTACCACTGACCACGAGGAAATTTTTAACGTCGTCGCTTTGAGTGCGTTTCCCTCTTGCACGGTCTGTTTTTTCTTTCGGCTGGCGTATGTCATTCGATCCCGCTCTAAATTTTGTTGAGGGGCCATACACTTGATGACAGACGCAGGTGGTATCAACTCGGGCGTCCCCGTACGCCAGCCAAACAGTGAGTTTTCAGCAAAGGTTTCTTTTTCAAAATTAACGACAAAGATCGTATTTTCTAGTGATGATTTCATCTGCTTTGACGTATCGCCTCCGCGGCAAGAATCCATTGACGACCAACGAAGTGTCATGATCTGTCCGCAAATTGGTCTTTTTTACTTCTAGTTGTCGGGAAATTTGTAAAATATTGCGAATTCGAAAGTCGATCTGAATCACAAACATCGCGGGACATTACACCAGGATCACAAAACTGGAGACTTCAAGCTAGGATTAATTTTTTTGTACTACGACCATTTTTCACAATCTCACTGCCTTTCAAAAAACAGCGTAAATTTTTTGTTTATTTCCATTTCGTAAATCAACCGATTTAATTATCATGTAGACGGAATGACACCTCATCGCGGTCGGTATGGTAGAACAATTATAGATTCCCAAAAATCTCTGAATCTCTTGCCAAATGACGTCAAATAGATAGACGAACAGCTGTCTGCCCCTTACCTTTCTGAATTTGAGGAAAAAAACGTAGTTTGGCTTATGATAAGCCAATCTACGTTTTTTTTTTCTTAAATTCAGAAAATATAAGGGGCAAAGTTTCGACGGGATGCGAAGAGCCGTTTCAGAGATTTTTGGGAATCTATAATTATTCTACCATACCGACCGCGATGAGGTGTCATTCCGTCTTAACAAAGTTTCGTCTCGATCTAATCGATATTCCGATTCGTTTTAACAAGTTAAACAAATTTCTCATATCTTGACTACCTAATCCCGGAGACAATAGGGATAAAGAATTGTTTCTTATTAACCACGTAAAAATAATAAGTAATGATGTTATTGCCGTCATTTTTGGCTGCTTGTAGTTCGATTCGCGGCTCCGCAAATTCAGTGCGCAGCTGATGCGCCTCGCCCTTCTCCGCGGCTTCTTCCCGCAGCTGAGCAAGAGCTCTCCGTTTCATTACTGTAATTAAATGTAATTAAAGTAATATTTTTATCATTTTGAATGTCGTGTTTTTTCAATCCAATTGTTTATAATTTTTAACTTTTTCTGCGCTTGTTGTGTCTTATATTTCACTCGGTCGCGGCTTCTACAGGAGTAGATGTACTGGGCTGGTTCTAACTCCGAGATCTCAGGGGGGAACGGGGAAGGGTTCCAGCGTGGGGAAGCCTAGTACCTGGTGGATGGGATAGTCGACCGCGGGTGTGTGGCGGCATGGAGTCCGGTATGCCGGAGTTCTCTGCGAAGGAATGCAGAGCCTGACTTGGGAGAGTGGGTGTGTGACGTAACATGGTGTGGGAAGGAGAAAAGGTCTAGCGCGGAAAGGGGGGGGGGGGGTATTAAAAATAATTCTATGAATTAAAAAAGATAGAATAATAGTTTATTGATAATGAAATTTTACAATAATAGTGTGTGTGTGTGTGTGTGTGCGTGTGTGGGTGGGTGTTTGTGTGTGCACGCGCGTTTGAGGGTTTTTTAAATGCTACCAGCGACGTCATTATTCCGAAACAAAGCAATACACAATTTTTTTCATTAATTTATATAATTATTTTATTGTTTTAAGGAATGATGCTCAAACTCAGAAATGATAGTAGAGGAACTAGGCCGATTCTAACCCAGGGATCTCAGGGGGAAGCGGGGCGGGGGAGTCGAGCGCGGGGAAGCCGGGGTATGCATGGCGGAGGGGGGGGGGATCCTGCATGCGGCAGCCGAGTGCGGGGTTCCGGTGGAGGGAAAGGGGAGGGGGTGGTATTAGAGAGTGGGGAGGCTAGTTTTTGGTGACGATGTCTTCCAGGCGATAGCTGGACCCGCGGGTGAGAGGGGGAAGCCGCTGTCGACTCTGTGGGGGAGGGGGCATCATAGAGTCGCGGGTCCTTGAAAACCCATAAAATCTGATAATTTATTATCAACATTATAGATGTAAGCGTGCGTGCGTGCGTGCGTGCGCGCGCGCGCGCGCGCGCGTGTGTGTGTGTGTGTGTGTGTGTGTGTGTGTGTGAAACTCCCATTTATGGCTAGGGACATTTTCAAGAGTGAGATAACGATAGTTCCCATATGAAGGGTGACTCTTCAAAGCCCATAAAATGTTTTATTTATTGCATGCAGCTGCAGCGTTATTCCAAAACAAGCTTCAACCCGTCGAGGTTTCATTCCACAAGATTACGTCAAGATGTTCACATGTGCGAGTATGTACGCAGTGCATCCGGCCAAGCACCCCCTGGATTTGACCAAAAACGAGCTCGAACTGGTTCCAAAGGTCTTGCTCCTAAAGTATTGGGGTAATTTTATTGGTTTACTGTGGGATCGTTTGCCGGAGCATCATCGGAACGATAGTGAAGTGATATCGTATCTTCCATGCATGGAGCATTATAATACGCCACAGATGAAGGATCACATTGATGGTCCCCCACCCCAACGTCGGGACTGTGAAAAGTGTTGCGAGGGGGGAAATTCTCTACGTGCGGGGTTCTTGGAACGTGTTTGAACCTGTTACACATGTCTATGATTGGATAAGTGGGGAGAAGTTACTAAAATCAGAGTGGAGGGGTTACGAGGGAGCTTATGATTTCGTGGACCAAGCTCAGACTGCACTATTCCACCGCGCCATCAACTTCTCCGAAAAGAGCTTTGAAAAAGAGTGAAAATGGATCTCTCAAATATCAACAAAGTCAGCCTGATGGCGGATCTCCTCCCAACGAAGAAGCTGTCAGAACTCCACATCCATTCGGATCATCAAATCACGGACAGGAGAGTTGTACAGGCCAAGTTTGGAAAACGCTACATCGTGGACGTTGCAAATGAGTTTTGCCGTCTTCTTGCCAGCGCGGCTGGTAAAGGCCTTCGATCAAGATCTGAAAATGTTCGAGAGTATGCTACAACTGGCGCGCAATGGTCAACTCCACATGAAGTACATTGGTGGAAAATATAACAGCGTCGAGTTCCATCGAGTCTGACTATGGTGGAAAAGAACGCTCGTGAAGGCCCGGTGGAAACAATGAGTACAACAGCAGCCAGCATCATCACCATCGTAGAGTGCAAGGACTGTTTGCATCACTCTCATCATCTTCGTAGAGTTTTCGACGCTCGAGTCTGAGTATGGTGGAAAAGAACGCTCGTGAAGGCCCGGTGGAAACAATGAGTTCAGCGGCAGCGGGCATCGTCACCATCGTAGAGTGCAATGACTGTTCGCATCACAGTCATCATCGTAGATTTTTCAACGCTTGGTGCTATGTAAAAATGTACAAAAAACTTTTTCATTGAATATAATGTAAAAAAAAAAAATTGTCGTCAAACTGTATTTGCCGTAGATATAGGAAATAAATGGAGAACGATACTTGTTCAAAATGTTTTTATTCATTTAAAAAAAATCCCTCGCTCACACAACGCTTCGTACACAGAGAGCCAGCTTTTCAACGACTTTACATTCGCTTTGGTGCAATTGTATTTTGTATTGAAGAAATGATGGGGACATTTAACGTTTGCGTATTTCGGCAACTTCTGCAGCGATGGACAGTCCAGAGTCTCCAGATCGATGACTTTTGTTGCTGAATCCGTGAATCTCGATAGCCATGAGCACTTTTCGAATCCCTTGGCATAGATCGTAGGAGCTCCTTCCAAGATTCCTCGAATTGTCGTTCTAGCTGCCTCGTATGGTATGCCGCTGTGTTCCCATCGTATTCCATGATAATTGCGTTCCAGCCACTTGTTTGTCATTCTGTACTTGGCCGGTAAAGCGTCCCATGCGAATGGTACATCGAAGAACAATGGCAGCGGTTCAGCGTTCTTCTCATGGAGTTTGACGATGGACATCTCCTTTAGGACAAATTCGTTGACGGGTCTCTTGAACCCTTGCACGTCGACGATAAGCTCCATGTTGACTGAAGTGGGCGCGGATCATTGGCATGATTTTATACCAATTTTTTAACCCCACCACTGATTGGATTGTACTCGACAATACGATCATGGAGGATCATGCAGTACGTAGAAGTTTGCGGTGGAATATTGTTTTTCAATTCAAACTCAAGGCGCACATCAACAGGACCGGACTTGAGCGAATCGTTTTGTTTTGAGCAGTCAATAACAACGAGGGGGGCTTTTTCTAAAAATTCCATCCTACTCAGCCATGGTTCAGCCTCATTGTTTTAATAGGTCGGTTGAAAGTTTGCATACATCTCGTAGAGAAGAGCATATTGATTTTGATCAATGTTCAAATTCAAATTTCCATATGGATAACATTGCGAGTTGAGGTATAGTTTGACGTCGCTCAGGTTACAATGATCAAAGTGGCTCGCATTCTGTGCTTTCTTATTTTTTCGCCCCGTCTGCAGCGCGATATGACATATCGTGGCTTCTCCAGCTGATTCGAAGTTTTCACAGACCACACATGCTTGGAGGTGGCAGGCAGCAATCGATAGTGTAATGTCGAGAAATGACACGAGTTTTAATTATGGCAACCTTTTTATTTCACGGTTTACAAAACAGTCTGCCAGTCCGACTTCGAAGCGCGGTCGTAGCCCGAGAGACGCGGTTGACACCAGAAATTGAACAAAGAAGGTTAAGAGCTCTTCACTGGGACAGAGTCACGAATTGAATGCCGCGAGTGTATCGCGGGAGGTGTTTTTAAAGGGTCGAACGGTGGGAAAATGGTCGTGGTGGGAAAGAATTTGGGAAGGGTCTGGAAAGTTTGGCGGGAAAATAGGCACACGGGTGACTAAGTTCCAGGAAAGGCAGGCGGCTGATTAGGCGGGGCGATTAGAAGAGGACTCTGGAACCTTCGGCGGAGGATGGACTTCGGAGTTGTGTGACTGCATTCCGGGAAAGGCGGTTGTTTGGTTAGGTGCAGAGTGCATGGGAAACTAGCGATAAAAAGGGTCGCGGGAAAGGAATTTGGGAAAAGTCACGTAGGCCACGCAGCTGGCGGGATTACCATGCAGGCGATAATAAATGCACTTTGGGACTCGGGAGAATGGAGCGCGGCGTCGAGCGGAGCCGCGGGACAGGAAGCGATAAATTAGGCACGCAGGCCCGTGAGTCAGAGGTACAGAGAGCAAAGGAGATAAAAAAAAATAGGTAGTGGACAGGAATTCGTTACAATATTCATACAGTTCCCATGTACGAAAACTCATGGAAATTGGTGCATCTTTGGCGAGAAACTTTAACAGTTCAATTTTTCGCTGATCTGAGACGGTGACATACGGTACGAGCCATTCTATTTTATGCAATACGAGTTTATAGTCTTCGAGCGCTGTTTGTACAATGGCATTGTCATCGGTCTTTGATCTTGTGAGAATCAGCTCGTGCTTGGCATTTACGACAATCTTTCGATAATCCTCGGCAAATCCAAGGAGCATGTTGAGCGGTATACAGACATCAAAGTTTCCTGACACATCTACAATTTGCTTGGTTTCTTTGACATCGAGCCATCCAATGTTCTCGAGCATATAACTTTTGGCCGGTGAGAGAGATGAATATCCCTTAATTACACTCGTGATGCCGACATTCTTATTACGATCGATTTCTATGGCATTCAATTCATATCGCACTTCCTCAAACAAATGACAAATAGCATTGTTGACGAGACTTGTAGCAGTGGTTGGCGTCCCATCTCGCTTGGATAATTTTCCACATATGTGTAGGGAACTCTTGCTTGGCAGGATGGAGAGGTCTTGATGTTGGATGGCAATACGGATTTCATCGCTGTTATTGAAGGTTGAAGATGCATATGGCTGATGAGCGTGAATCTCACAATGGATGATGGATTCATCTAAGACCACGGGTGTCTGAATGTTTACGATTTCTTCTTCCATTTCACGCAGCAGATGCACAGAGCACAGACTAAATAATTTTTTACACGCTTTCGCCACGCACTTTGAGACCCAAACTCTTCAAGAGTAGCACGTTTTGAGGTGTTAGCACTTTGGGCGCTGGCCGACGACTGATTGTTTTTATCCATGACCGTTTATTGTTATTGGAAGATCTGTTGAAAACAATGCCCATCACGACTTTATATGCAGGCGTATGGTGATTACTTCACCGCGGAAATTTACCAAATCACTGTCTTAATCCACTATGCGAAGCTGTATCGTGTCAATCGTTCGGCTCGTGATTGGCAGATAAATTACTTGGGAGGGAACTTCAATGATCTTATAGCCCGGTGGCACAGATGGAAAAAAATTCATGAATTGTGTGTACTTTTTGTCCGTTAATATAGGCGCCAGCGGTAATGTTGCACTCAACGCGTAGGGCGTTCACTTTAAGAATGGCTACTGGAAGATCGGATTCGTGTCTTTTATTGGCTTCTAATTTGCGTGCGGTGAAGCCTAGTAGATGACCAATAGAATCTTTTGGCTCAAAATTGACATCACGATCACACTCAATATCACTGCGTAGCGTGTTATTGTTGGGTTTAATGCTGATGCTGATGTTTTTACGCGCGAGCTCTGCTTGTACAAACGTCTCAATATCCTCTATTTCATAACTGCCCGTAGGTATCGTTAACACCTCATCTCCCACGTACAGTTTATCATGGTTAATATTTATATTGGGAATAGAGTTGAAGGTTAACAATTCCACGAGGCCGAGAGTATAATTTTTTTGTGGCGAGAGTTCGATGGGGGGAAAGTATTGCGCCTCAAGTATGGACGATGAGCTAGATATGGTCAACGTTAAACTTTCGTCCATGATGCTGGTAAATTAACAACTGAATTCCCCACATCATTTCCCCCCTATATATAGTGTATATTTGTCTTTGTGTTGCAGCTGCCGACAAATAAACTTGAGGCACAAATGTCCACATTCAATCGTATCATATTCCTGATATCTAGTATAATTATAATGAACGCTACCGACACGAAAATATCTCATGAGCTCGGATGGTGGTGGAAGATTGCCGAAACTATCAAAGTACATGACTTTCGATCCGGTCTTTTTGTGAGCGACCCAGTGTGTTCCAGGACCAACATTTTCATCCAAATTTACAATTGCTGCTTCACATTTGAGGGGTCCGCTCGCTGGCAATATATCGCGCATGTAAACTCCACGAAAATGTGGAATCTTTAGGATTTTTGCTTATTTGAGTAGGTCGCGGTCGGTGAGGGGTTGGTGTGGTAGCGTTACTTTTAGTTTTTTGGCTTAATATGAAGGCCCAATCCCTGCTTATATGGTTTCAGATGTAGACCCCGACCTAATGCAATTGCTTCAATTGTTCGATTATGACGATTACTTTCATCCAATTCACGCTTAGCTGCTTGAGCAGCATTTACAGCTTTAACTATACTAGCCGCACCACCCGACAAAGCACCCGCAGCGCTAAGACCCGCAAAAATGGGCACGAGGTGTGCGCACTTTACCACCTTGCAACTTTACCGCTGCACGAGCACCCTTTAGAGCTGATTTGATAATCTTATGCGGATCATTACTCTGAATCATTATCTTCTTTGCAGCACCAATTATCTTTCTCAAACAAACGCTACCCTTGCGGGCCTTCATTCCCATGCCAAATTTTCTCTTTGTCTTCATAATATTTGCCACACCCCAAGCACTGGCCTTTTCACCGATACTAGCGTCTCTCGCGGTAACACGTTGCCTAGCCTGTTCAGCCAACACTTTATCCGCCAAATGTCTCGCCTCGAGATTATCCGGATTTTTCGAATACGCAATATGGTGTTGTTTGCAAGCCGTATCCAATGGATTAATGCCCGAATCGCCACGAGCAAGGCGCTTGGCCAACTTTGTGCCTGGTCCACAATACTGATATCCAGGCAAATGTAGTTCAACGGGGAGTTTGTTGATTAGGCGGTTGACCAAACCTTTACCACTCTTCCCATGCACAATCATGTCTAAAGACAATACGCGACTGATGGATAATCCCTATAAGAAGCCTATTTATATGATTTCGCCATTAGTCGTGTGTAAGATGACGTCCAGGAAGCAAACTATCGGAGACGGACTTCCCGTGATAAATTTCGACGAGTTTGTCGAAGACCGTGGAGGGAAAAAGAAACGTCATGGGAATTTATTGCCGGATAGCATACGTGCACTGTTTTGCGGTCCATCGAATTGTGGGAAAACCAACGCTTTGCTCACTCTTATCATCCATCCGAATGGTTTGAGATTTGAGAATATTTACTTGTATTCCAAATCGCTCAAGCAGCCAAAGTATAAGTTGCTCGAACACCTACTCGAACCTGTGAGTGGAGTTGAATATCATCCATTCGAGGCGCATGAACCAAGTGATAGCACCAAGTGATGCACGATCCAACTCTATATTCATATTTGATGACATAGCATGCGAAAAGCAGGATAATGTTCGGGCCTTCTTTTCCATGGGACGACACGAGATTGTTGACAGTTTCTGTCTTTGTCAGACGTACACTCGTATTCCCAAACATCTCGTGAGGGATAATGCAAATTTCGTGGTGCTTTTCAAGCAGGATGATATGAATCTCAAACACGTGTAAAATGATCATGTTAATACGGATATGACTTATACGTGCTTTAAAAACATGTGCGTGAAATGCTGGAATTCTGACAAGTATGCATTTATTACGATTGACAAGGATAGCGATATTAATGATGGTCGATATAGACAAGGTTTTGATTATTTTCTCACTATTGATAAATGACTCATCGCTGGTAGTTGAAGAGACAGTATTGCGCATGCCGTGGTAGTGTCAACATGAAGAGCGATCAATTGTTGCGTGAAAAGGATGTATTGCGTGAAACTGCCAAGGCGAGCGATGCAATCAGACGAAAGCATCGAATGATGAAAATTGGGAAAGATAACGATCAGCAGAGAATGCAGGATATCTTTAGGCCTATAGTGGGGCCATTGGAGAAATTGGTGTCGTATAAAAACGGAGAGGTGGTGGCGGTGAAGGAGGAAATTAAGGATGAAAAAGTGAGTGATAATGTTGAAGAAGAAAAAGAAGATGCGTTAAATAGTGTGAAAAATCAAAATGCGGCACATGATTCCTTGAAGAGTGGAACACAAGATTCGTTTAAATTGATAGATGAGGATGATGATGACTTGCAAAATGTCGATGAGCTGATCAGCGAATATCTCCTGCTATTACAAACAAATAGAATGGCAAGCTTGGATGTATTATATGGTGTAAGAAATCTCGCTAACAACAAGTTAATGATTGGGAATTCTCCGATAATTTTCGACACTCAACATATTCGTGTGGGAGATGTGAGTTATACGAAAACTGTTGGATTAACGGAGCTGTTGTTTAAAAAAGTGCCTATTGTCGAAACTCTCACACCGGATGATTTGAAAAACTACGAAAAGATTGTAATCTCGACGAATGCTCACAAAAAATTTTATAAGCCTAGTGAGGCTATACGACGTAACACCAGCCACAAATTTAACACATATATCGCAAATATAGTCGATCACCATGTGGGACAGGGTATGCCAAAGTATAAGCTAGCTAGAAAAAACACCCAATTGGACTATATTTATTGGGACAATCCAAACGAGCTAGTGGATCGCCTTCGCTTGCTTCTGGCATACCAAGCAGCCGGAAATTCATCACACGCGAATGAAATTATATCGATTATTGAGAAATTGCGCGAAGCTGAAATCATTTATTAACTCGACATCGGAGAATTTACGCATTCTCATCATGAGTGTCGATGTGTTTGGACGTCATTCAAGTAGGAGTGTACTCCACAGTAAGCAAGGTCCTCCAAGTCGACCAGGGATTGGCTTTAGAATTACCGCAGATGGTCATTATGACTTGGGGCAGAAACGATTGTGTAACATTGCAAATCCGGAAGGAGAAGATGACGCCATCACTCTAAGCGCTTTACAAAAGAAATCTCGAACTATCATTAAGAACATTCGCAAAGAAATGAATGAGAGTAGTCAGTTGTTGGTTCATGGACTTGAAGCTACGATACGAGACATTGCGAGGACACTCGAGGCCGATGTCAAAACTCTACAAGATTTGGTGATTCGTAATTCAAAAGTCATTGTTGAATTGGACGCACGACTGAGTGGACTGGAAAATGAACGAAAAAAGGGGCGCCCTCGTGCTGGAGCTACATAAGCCTGCTCGACGAAACTATCCGCGTCGACATGTGGACATCCGTGGCTTAGACGAGATCTGGAAAGCTGATCTCGTCGATATGTCATCATACGCGCGTCGCAACTCCAAACACAAATTTCTCCTCACCGTCATCGATACCTTCTCAAAATTCGCCTGGGCCGTGCCAATGCTAAGTAAGAGTGGTAAAGATGTGGCAGCAGCAATGAAGTCGATCCTCCTTGAGGGACGCATACCGCAGAACTTATACGTTGATCGGGGAAAAGAATTCTACAATTGCAACTTTAAGGCCATCATGAAAAAGTACAATATTTACATGTATTCAACATATAGCAACTTGAAGGCATCCATTTGCGAGCGTTTCAATCGTACATTGAAAAATAAGATGTGGATGCAATTTAGTCTTCGTGGTAATTATAAGTGGATCGATATTCTTGATAATATAATTGCCGAGTACAACGATTCTGTACACCGCACCATTAAGATGAAGCCGAGAAATGTCATCGCGGAACATGAGAAGCAATTGCAGCAGATTTTCAATAAGCCTCCAATGAAAAGATCGCCGAAATTCGCCGTTGGTGATAAAGTGAGAATCAGCAAATTTAAGACTGTTTTCGAAAAGGGTTACACCCCAAATTGGACAACGGAAATATTTACAATCTATCGTGTGAAAAAAACTCATCCCGTGACGTACCACTTGAAGGACCGTAAAGATGAACCGATCGCCGGTGGTTTCTACGAACAAGAGCTTCTCAGGGTCAAGCACCCCGATATCTATCTCATTGAAGCGGTATTGAAGAAGCGCGGTAATCGAATGTTTGTAAAGTGGTTAGGTTTCGACAATAGCCACAATAGTTGGATAAGTAAATCCGATTTGTAGTCGATAATAAAGAAAATGGAAAAATATGTATGTTTTATGACTCTTGACCTGCTGGTCGTCCCCGCATCCCTCCGACTCCACAGCAGGCTTGCTTCCTTCCCCCCTTCTCGCCGTCGCCCTTTTTCGTTGAACGTGAGGAGATGGATAGAGCGAATAAACACATGTGATTATAAAAAGTCCGCTTCTTTATTTACGGAAAATAATAAATCCGTTCTTGCACAATATATACAACAAACATAATTTTAACATCGAGTGAACAAAATATATACATAATTTTCACGAGTTTTATACATCGATATTCACAAAAATATACACAATTTCATATCAAGGTTGTGGAAAAAAAAATTACAAAACTTTTCACGATGGTATTCTGTAATGCCACCATGGTAGGGTATCAGCGGTCCCAGGTATGATATACCGCTTATCATCATGAGGACTTAGAGCGATTTTTGTCTCACGAATGGTGTAGACCTTGTGCAACTTCGATCGAATACACGTTTGACTACGCATCATTTCAATGTCTTCCTTCAAGCATTGGGCATAATCGTCAAACGTGATTGTCCTAGCCACAACACTGCTCTTGACACCTTTAACTTTTTTAGTATCCTTCTTACTCTCGACACGTGTCGCATACATTTTCGATCGAAGTCCAATGAACTCGGTCATAATTGCACCATTGCATTCGTCTTTCATGAGACCGTGTACCTTCTTCTTGACAAGCGGCATATCATACCTATTGTCCGCTGAATAGTCGCTCGTATTAAAATTTTCAATGTCGCACTTCATGTCTGCATATACATCTTCGCTTTCAATGGCATATATGAGACTATCTGTATCGGTATACATCACTTTACATTTATTCCGATACAATGGTACCATATACTCGTGATGAAATCCATACAAGCACGTTTTGGATATGTGGAGTATGCACATACCCACATATATCGGCTTGTTGAACTTCACCTCGAGATTGCGCAATTCTACGGCAACAAGGTTTTCGGAAAAAACGCTTCGGCTATGGAAGTTTGGCTTTGCAATCATTGCCTCCGCGCCATACCTGCCCTCCCATTTTGTCAGAAGCTTTACATCTATTTGATTGCGCACATTCTCCATCGTTTTGCCAAACACCGCATTATTGATCAATTTGAATAAATTCTTTGCAAAATCGTTTTTGGCCAGCGCTCGAAACTGAGTATTTAACTCGATATATGAACGTAGCCATGGGGATTGTGTGAATTGTAATACCCTATGGATTTTCGTGAGGCAAAGTCCATGACGTAAACATTGTTGTAAATTGCTGTAGTGTATGATGTACCGTTTTTTATCGCAGACGGTTGCTAGCAGCTTTTCCTGCTGCTTACCCGGTGGTTTTTCGTGTATTGGGCAAAACGGTAGGTCTTTTCGCACATCATGTAGAGATTGGGGATATTCCAAGTCGACCTCAAGGATGTAGCCTGTAGGTGAATCTAGCGCGATGGATAATGGATGAAACTTGGACACGTCGTTGACCCATCGAAAATCTGCATATGGCAAGGGCTGACACATTGCCCATCCATACAAATTGTTGACGTCAAAATACATCAAGTATGATGATGCTTTCGATGGATCAAACGACTCCATGTACTTATTATTAGCGTGTGCATATCGGTTTGAGTATTGACTGAGACCACCGCGTATACCCCGCTCAACGAATAAAACCATGTCGATTTCAGTTAGCAATTCAAACTTGACTTTCGAGTGTTTTAACATTGAATCCCAGGTATACCCCGGCAATGTGTAGTAATACGCTGGATCTAGGCCATAGCTCTCAATACACGTATTCCGAAAGTTTTCGAAAATATCAGCTAATAGCAAGACATCTGTCTTCAAGTACAAATCGCTATAGTCACCCAGCGTTCGAATGGAGAACCGCTCCCAAACGTTCTCCGCATGTGCGTACTCGCTCTCGGATACTGTAGTATCTGTCAGGGAACTATAAAATGCATCACGTGGTGGTAAGCAAGTGTCGTCCAGCCTGCTCACGTTGTCAATATACTCATAAGGGAAGACCCTTTTTCGCGTCAGCAAATTGAAATTGTCCGTCGATAGAGTTGAAAATTGCATGCGTAAAATTTTGAGTTTGTCCTCGGTCAAAAATGAGGCTAATTTGTCGAGACTGGTATTGAGGAATTTGTATGAATCGATGATGCGCAATTGGATTTTCTGTTTAGAATCGTCTGTGATTTGAATGTGCTTCGTGAAGGAGATTTATTTCTCTTTTGTGATTGGAAGCACATCGGTCTTTCCTCCGAACGCTGTGGCTACTTCCTTGATGATAAAATGTGCATCGTAACCCGATAAATTGTGAAAAACTACTGGAATGAAGAATGACTGTTTGTAGTTTAAATTGCAATTAGAATGGGCAGGGCCTCTATAGCGTCCAGTCAGATGGCAATGATCTCGAACGCGTATATCCTCTTGCGCGAATGGTTTCCTGCATATATGACATTGGGTCGCTTTGCGAAAACTTGTCCACTCGCTCGGTGTCAGATAAATCATTGGGACATTGTCGCAGAAAATTTCTTTTATGCGAAATGCTAGATTTTTCAGTTCTTCGACAAACCATGAGACACAATCAGCACTGCGACGCGAGTGATATGAAGATAATGAATCGTCATACGAACAACGCACGTAATATCCAATACTAAACACTTCATGTTGTTGATACATATCTTTTGCTTGGGTCTTCTCATCGGGCTTGCCAGCACACACTCCAAATCAGCATAATCGATGAAAGGATGTCGCTCTTTTCGGCTAAATTTGCTGAACTGGAGCCACTTGTTGGTGTCATTCGGTAGTCGGATCGCGCAGTCGTTTATCGCTCCACAATCGACCTCGTGCGATTGCAATTTTTCCTCGGAACCAAAGTAGTGCAAACACCTGCAAAAAAAGATTGTTTTTTGTTTAATTCGTCTAGCATATATAATTACCTATATATATATATTATGGTAACTACATACCGATCACAGATATATTTTTTATGTCCCTTTTTGCTCAGTTGCTTCGTCACGAGTCTCGACAGATTCTTGATCCATACGAAGTGCCCCACATTGTTGTCCTCAATATCTTGCATATACAGCAAATTGATGTGCTTTTCCTTCTTATTTTGAGTCACGCGTATTGGAACGATGTCCTTTTTGGCGGTGGTGGTGGTGTACACGTTGATGGATAAATTGTTTTGCAGCTCAAATATTTTTATTTGGCGCATGGTTACCGGGAATTGAATGTCCTGTAGATTCAGTACGTTTGAGTAATGTGGGTAAAATGGCGGACGGTCACTGTGTCGTTCGGCTGGGTATAAAGCAGCGACAGCTGCCCACGCGAAACATGCGTTATCGTTGGATTTGACGTTGATCACAGCTCTCTTCATCATTATTTCCCGCGGTAATGATATGGAGCACCCAGCACGCATCGGATTGTTCTTATTCACATTTATTGTGAGGTTAAGTATTTTCCGTAGAGCCCAGCCACTATCTCGTTCTTGAAATTCGTCGAGTAAGGTTAAAGTGGGCTTCATAACGCGTTGCTGGTATCACTCATTCAAATCGCTTGTGTTAAAAAGTTCATAATTTCGCGAGTTGACACTTTTATTAGCATGTTTGTCTCCACTCGCGAATTCGCCATTAAACACTGTACTAACTTTGATACTGTTGTGTTTGCAGATAGTATTTTGCACATGTTTAAGCACTAGGTCGCGAGCATCGTTGAGAAATTGCCGTGGTTTGATGTGGTTGCGATTGATTACGGAACCGGTCAATATTCGACTATTGAAGGATGTGTCAATCTCTCGCCAGATTAGCCCATGATGACCGTGTCCTGCACCCGTGTGTATAAAATGATTACGCACAGAATTCCTCAACCCTTCCAGCCGCGCTATTTGGGCTATCAATGACTGTTGAAGTCCAATTGATGGTCGCGGGCGCTTAATCCGGCTTTGCGTTTCCAATTCTTCGATAAACTCAACGCACCGTTGTTCCCACACAGCAAAATCTTCGTATGAACTTAGAAGCGCGGCTTGGTCGTGCAATATTTGTTCGAACTTCTCCGCGTTGCCCTCCATATTTGATGAAACGAGGCTTCCCAAAAGAGATGATGTTCACTAACTGACTGCTCGATTCAAAGTGCGAACACTTTTGAGCGCAGCAGATCATTAAAAATGGTTTTCCCCTTTACACATTTTTCGTCTTTCCCTACCATCTCGGAAAATATCACCAACCCACGAGAATTTTCTAATATCGCATTGGATTGCCGGGAAAAATAAAAGAGCATCTCAGTCGAGATGTGTGTAGTGAAAAAAAAAATTCAAGGGCTCTCCATCGGTGCTCAAGTGGTCCAACGTTGAAGCCTAAAAAAAGGTCTTTATCCATAGATCTCCGACAGTTTATAGTTTTTAAAAATAAACACTGCGTTATCATATATGCTCTGAATAGCGGAGCAATAAAAAAATTCTAATAGCTCGGAGAGTGGTGTTAACGAAGAAAAAATTCTTAACCATGGGGCTAACGTGTCCAGACCTGCATGATCTCAAGTGTCGGCATCAAGGCTTGACGTTGCACTCTCTGTATATATTATCATTCAGAGATGAAAAACTAAAGCCCTGTAATATGAAAATGCATTTTTTCCCCCGGATCACTGTCTTCGTCGCACGCTGTCGTAAAATTTTATGGGTTTTCAAGTGTGGACCTATGGAATGATGAGGCTCGAGTTGCAAATGCGAAGCGATAGGATATGACGGTCCCTGGCGCTCGACGTAAGAAAAAAAAGAGTCGTAAAATTTGAGACTTTCCGACGAGGTGGTTGAAACGTTGCAGTGTATAACAGTGTCTCGGACATGAGTCTCCGTCCGGATATTTAGAAAAAAAAGAACATCTGGATAAATTCATGCACCTTTTGTTAGTCCTCTACGTAACTTCTTAAGAGACAACGTTTTTTTTTGTCGTATTTCGTCTATGTTCAAGTGTGAAAGCGCTTTCCATCTCTCATACTAAAACTATGTTAAAAAAATCGAACAGCAGATAGGCATCCCCACCATACTAGAAAGAACCTATAGGGGTTCGAAAATATGCACTTCCCCAAAAGGGCATTTGGGGCAGCAGTTTTCATCATTATAGTCTCGAACCTCGGGAGAGTGCACTTTTGACTGTACATCGACAAGATAGCGTGAGAAAGATTAAATATGGCTGAAGAAATCGTGATTTCGGATAGTGAAGAAGAAATGATTGTGGTTGACGATGTATATTTAGCTGAATATCACGATTATGATGGTGACGTCATTGAAATCAATGACGGTGGTGAACGCCGTATGGACGTCAACCATGGAGTTGCCGAACCGGACGATGATGATGAGCTCGAGGTCATCGTTATTGAAGATGAAGAGCCAGAGGTCATTGCCATTGAGGACGACGTCGACGACGACGTCGACGACGACGCTGACGATGAAGATGATGATGATATCGACAACGCCAACCATGACGACAACGACGATCAAGTCATCTCGGATGACTCGGATTATGCGAGTGATAGTGATGGTGGTGAACACTATGAATACTCGGAAGGCTATTTAAATAGACTGGCCGTAAATAGTTTCAACGATATGGACAAAGTTTGCGTGTACCATCTGTTTTATGAAGTCGTGCACATGGATATTTCGCTGTGCATATCGTGTTTCGTCAATGCAAGAGGCGCCTTTATGGAAATGCGTGAGGTTCGCGTCCACACCGTTGAAATACTAAAATTCGTTGAGGGAAAATATTGAAAGGACTGCAGAGAGCCTTTATTCCAAGCGATGCCGAAATCCGCGTGTTTGAGATGCACGGGATCAAAAATCATTGTGAGTGTTGTGAATTGAATCATAAGAATGAAAAAAAAGTCTTAACAATAAAAAAAATGTTTTCTCTTGTTTGTTTCAGTTTGGTGACACGGGTTGTGAATAGAGACTCATTTTGTAATGCATGCGCAAACACACACATACACACACACACACAATTAAAAATAAAAAGTGATTGTTATAATAACAAAAAGTGTACGTTTCATTAACCCTCTCCCTTCTCCCCTCTCACCCGCGGGTCCAGCTATCGCCTGGATGACATCGTCATCAAAAACTAGCCTCCCCACTCTCTAACACCACCCCCTCCCCTTTCCCTCCACCGGAACCCCACACTCGGCTGCCGCATGCAGGATCCCCTCCCCTCCGCCATGCATACACCGGCTTCCCCGCGCTCGACTCCCCCGCCCCGGTCTCCCCTGAGATCCCTGGGTTAGAATCGGCCTAGTTCCTCTACTAATGATACATACATTAGCTGAAGATCCCATTAAAGCAGGTCAAACATATGCTGCGTTCAACTACTTGGTAAAGCAGATACCGACAGTGACTGCAAAACATACCTCGCATCGCAGCATACCGTTCTCGGTAATGACCGACAATCGCAGTTGCTTCTACAAACATGTGCCTATCCCCGAGAAAACGTGTTGTGCAAAATTTTGCTCGGTCGTTTTCAGTGATGTAGAAATAATTTACACAGTAAACGTTCTGCGCATGAAGGATGTGATGACGATGTCGCACACTTATCGTGTTTTCTTCCACCTCACGACTTTCGCCAGCGTCGTCACTCTCATAGCCGGAATACACGAACTGAAGATCATCATCTGCAACATCCAAGTCCATCATTTCTTCGTCGTGGTCGTCGTAGTCATCGTAGTCGTCGTCGTCGTCTTCGGCATAATTGATTATGGTATCATTTTCCATTTGCTCATTGTAGCCGTCGGCAATGTGGTTTTCTTATCCGGTATGGGCATCATTAGCTATTGCTGGGAGCTAATTGAAGCAGGCTGTACATGCGCTACTGAATGTGATCTGCTGCAGCGAATGTTGGTAGTCCCTGCACCACAGCCTATGGCACAACTTATGGCACCGTAACGTTCCTGATATTGGCCATATACGTGGTTCACGGCTCCGAACACACCATCCATTTTAAGCATGCACGAAATGCAGTACATCACCCCAGCACATGGAGTACAGCGCCGTAATGCGCAGCCCCGTTTTCCAATTAAAGTTGTGAATGTTTTGCAAGTTTAATCCTATTCGTCGCTCATCATAACGTTCGTCATCCGAGTCACTGTAATATCCAGTTTCATCACTATTACGGTCCATTTCAGCCACATCCATTTCCTCGTCGTTGTCGTCGTCGCTGTCATCGCTGGCAATGTCTATCACCTCGATTTCGGCGTCGTCGCGGTTGGCAATTCCAAAACCTCTACCCACTTGATCATTTATTACCATAACTTTACCGTCGATGATATCGTTCACTTTGTCGTCCAAGATTTCAATCACTTCATACACTCCGTCAGCCATTATGTTACACTATTTTTCGTCTAGTTTTAAATTTGCTTTTTCGAAAATTTTACGCCGGAGGATGAAGACTGGAATGACGAAAACTGTCGTCCGAAGCCCTCTTCAATGCCTACACTCCATTCAATTGCAGTATGGTGGGGATGGTCGATAGGATGTGTAAACGATTTTCATTTTCAACATTAGTCGGAGCATGTCAAAAAAATGGTCATTCCAAGATGTTGTATCCTGGCCAGGGATTAACGGAAGGTCCAGAAAAGGGACACTGCATCGTGGAGGTGGGAGATGGTCAAATCCATCACGCTTTGACTTTTATGATCTCCGCATAAAAGTCTAGGTCATGGAGACTTAACCGGCTTATTATAATAAGCATCCAAGTATCTTCGCAATGGAAGGAAACAGTGCTCAAAAAAAAAAAAAATTTAACTGTCGAGGTCTTCGTTCCATTCAGAAAGATCATGTTAAGATGTTGCATGTAAGTCCGCCGAATCTCGCCGACTTTTGAGATAGGTCTTAACTAGTTAGGGTTGAAACATTTTTTCTTGTCTGACATTCACAGCCACTCGCAATGGAAATTTGTTTTTTATAGCTTGGATATTCGAAACCTAAATGAAAACAACGTATTTCTTGGGCAAACTATCAACTTTAGGGATCTATCGTCAAAGGTCTTTAGCGCCTATGGACCACTTGGGCAAGAGCATCATAAAATAATTTTTTTAACCCGATGCGCCTGACTTGTTATTTTTGTCTCGTTTTTTCTCGGTCAATATACAGAAGAACCTTGATTATCCAAACCAATTGGGACCGAGACTAGTTCGGATAATCAAAAGTTCGGTTAATCGAAACGTGGGTTTTTTGGACGAGATCATAAACAACACCTTTTTACATAAAAACAGCGCGCGCGCGCGCACACACACACGCACGCACGCACGCACGCACGCACGCACGCACGCACGCACGCACGCACGCACGCACGCACGCACGCACGCACGCACGCACGCACGCACGCACGCACGCACGCACGCACGCACGCACGCACGCACGCACGCACGCACGCACGCACGCACGCACGCACGCACGCACGCACGCACGCACGCACGCACGCACGCACGCACGCACGCACGCACGCACGCACGCACGCACGCACGCACGCACGCACGCACGCACGCACGCACGCACGCACGCACGCACGCACGCACGCACGCACGCACGCACGCACGCACGCACGCACGCACGCACGCACGCACGCACGCACGCACGCACGCACGCACGCACGCACGCACGCACGCACGCACGCACGCACGCACGCACGCACGCACGCACGCACGCACGCACGCACGCACGCACGCACGCACGCACGCACGCACGCACGCACGCACGCACGCACGCACGCACGCACGCACGCACGCACGCACGCACGCACGCACGCACGCACGCACGCACGCACGCACGCACGCACGCACGCACGCACGCACGCACGCACGCACGCACGCACGCACGCACGCACGCACGCACGCACGCACGCACGCACGCACGCACGCACGCACGCACGCACGCACGCACGCACGCACGCACGCACGCACGCACGCACGCACGCACGCACGCACGCACGCACGCACGCACGCACGCACGCACGCACGCACGCACGCACGCACGCACGCACGCACGCACGCACGCACGCACGCACGCACGCACGCACGCACGCACGCACGCACGCACGCACGCACGCACGCACGCACGCACGCACGCACGCACGCACGCACGCACGCACGCACGCACGCACGCACGCACGCACGCACGCACGCACGCACGCACGCACGCACGCACGCACGCACGCACGCACGCACGCACGCACGCACGCACGCACGCACGCACGCACGCACGCACGCACGCACGCACGCACGCACGCACGCACGCACGCACGCACGCACGCACGCACGCACGCACGCACGCACGCACGCACGCACGCACGCACGCACGCACGCACGCACGCACGCACGCACGCACGCACGCACGCACGCACGCACGCACGCACGCACGCACGCACGCACGCACGCACGCACGCACGCACGCACGCACGCACGCACGCACGCACGCACGCACGCACGCACGCACGCACGCACGCACGCACGCACGCACGCACGCACGCACGCACGCACGCACGCACGCACGCACGCACGCACGCACGCACGCACGCACGCACGCACGCACGCACGCACGCACGCACGCACGCACGCACGCACGCACGCACGCACGCACGCACGCACGCACGCATACATACATACATACATACATACATACATACATACATACATACATACATACATACATACATACATACATACATACATACATACATACATACATACATACATACATACATACATACATACATACATACATACATACATACATACATACATACATACATACATACATACATACATACATACATACATACATACATACATACATACATACATACATACATACATACATACATACATACATACATACATACATACATACATACATACATACATACATACATACATACATACATACATACATACGTGAAACTTTTGACACCAGCCCCCTCGCAGCAGAAAGTGCAACCGAGAAGGTCGAGGTGGTCATGCAGAGGGTCACCGAAGCATGCGATGCCACAATGCCACGGAAACGTGATGTCGACTTCCGACCAGCGGTACACTGGTGGAGCGAACGAATTGCCGGCCTCCGAAGGGAGTGTCATCGAACTCGCCGCCGAGCGCAACGAGCTCGAGGCAAACGCTCGTTCCCCGATTTGGAAGAACAGCACAGGAAGGCGCGCTTGAAGCTTAAAAAAGCTATCAAGCAGAGTAAAGCTGAAAGCTGGGGCAAACTGCTCAGCGAGGTGGAAGATGCTCCCTGGGGCAGGCCATACAAAGTAGTAATGACTCGGCTGAAAAGCCAGCCGATGCCATCGCCTGTAGACGCAGCCCTGCTGGAAAAGATTGTTACACATCTGTTCCCTGAGCAACCCGAGGAGGACTACCAGCTCGCGGAGGACGTCGATGAGGACATCCCAGCCATTACTGAAGAAGAGCTTCTTACGGCGATTGCCAGGGTGGGCAACAATAAAGCCCCCGGTATGGATGGGATACCCAACATCGCACTCAAGGCAGCGATCAAGTTGGCACCGGCAATATTCCTGGGCATGTACAATGGATGTCTCAAGGAAGGAATCTTCCCGGACAAGTGGAAGTGGCAGAAGCTAGTGCTCCTCCCGAAAGGGAAGAAGCCGCCGGACGAACCTTCATCCTATCGTCCACTCTGTATGCTGGATACCGCCGGAAAGATCTTCGAGCGCATGATCCATAACAGGATTGAGAAGTTCGTGGACCCTCTACTGGCGGAGGGCCAGTTTGGCTTCAGAAAGGAGCGCTCTACGCTGGATGCCATTAACACAGTGGTGAAGCAGGCGCAGGAGTCGACTGCGGGTAAACGATGGACAAGAGGGTCCAAGAAGTACTGCGCAGTTGTCGCTCTCGACGTCAAAAACGCTTTCAACTCGGCGATATGGAAGTGTATCATGGATGCCCTAAAAACATTAGATGTACCATGGTACCTCCGGAGAATAGTGGCGAGTTACCTATGTAATAGGTGGCTCATGTACGACACAGAGGATGGACCGAAGACGTATAGGGTGACTGGAGGAGTTCCTCAGGGCTCTGTACTTGGACCGCTTCTGTGGATCATCATGTACAATGATCTGCTGCTATTGCAATTGCCGAAAGGAGTGTCCGTCGTAGCGTTTGCAGATGACGCGGCGCTGATTGTCATCGCCAAATTCCTGGAGCAAATCACCGCACTCTTCGGCGAAGCTTTCGCCAAGATAAAGGAATGGATGTCTTCTGTTGGACTGCAGCTTGCAGCCCACAAAACAGAAGTACTCCTCGTATCCAGCAGGAAGGTGATGGAAACGGTAACGCTCAGGGTTGGAAACACCGAAATCACATCCCAACCGTTCATTCGGTACCTGGGTGTGATTCTCGACGCGAGGCTTAACTTCAAAGAGCAAACCGAGCAGATCAGCAGAAAGGCCGCTCGGGTGGCTACCACACTGGCGCGACTCATGCCTAATGTTGGTGGCCCCAGACAGAAGAGGAGGAAACTGCTGTCATCAGTGACGACCTCAGTGCTCACCTATGGCATACCCATATGGGCTGACGCACTGAAAATCCAGGAGTACCGCAGGAAGGCTGCAGCAACGTATCGCGTCAGCGCCTTGAGGGTAGCCTGTGCATTTCGCACTGTCTCCGAGGACGCTATCAACGTTATCGCGGGAATGCTGCCCATTGAGGTGCTCGCTGAGGAGCGTAGAGCGATGTACCAGCAGAAGGGAGCTAGAAATCCCAGTTGTGCAAGGACAGAAGCGAGAGCAACCAGTTTGAACCAGTGGCAGACGATGTGGGATGCCTCTACCAAGGGAAGGTGGACACATCGACTAATTCCGAAGGTGGAGATATGGGTGACCCGTCTACATGGGGAGCTCAACTATTATCTCACTCAAGTGATCTCAGGACACGGCTGCTTCCGGGCTTATCTCTATAAGTTTAATTATGAAGATTCCCCGGACTGCCCAGCATGTGTAGCAGTCGAGGAGAACGCTGAACATGCATTGTTCCAATGCCCACGGTTTAGTGCCTCTCGCGCGATAGTCGAGGATCAGCTGGAGACACGCATCACCCCGGATAACCTGGTTGAGTTGATGCTGAAGTCAGCAGACGCATGGACAGCTGTATCGGCTTATGCTGTCGCAGTAATGAAGGAGTTGCGACGTGCAGAACGCGCGAGGAAGAAGACGACGCCGGAAGACCAGGCAGTCATAGATGAAATCAGCGACACGAACCCCTAAACCACTCATACCATCTCGAGTGGAACGGGGGATGTAAGGTCGTCTGACCACTGTAGGAAGAGCTACGGCTAAGGCCTCTCCCGCGATGTAATACCTAGCGGTCGTCCCGCGGGAGAATTTGTAAGGCCACAGAGGAACGGGGGTTTTTAGTCGGTGCAAGCCCGACACACGGCAATTATTTGCTACGGTGCGCAGGCATTTTCCCGCTAAACCTCTTTAAAAAAAAAAAAAAAAAAAACATACATACATACATACATACATACATACATACATACATACATACATACATACGTACATACGTACATACATACATACATACATACATACATACGTACATACATACATACATACATACATACATACATACATACATACATACATACATACATACATACATACATACATACATACATACATACATACATACATACATACATACATACATACATACATACATACATACATACATACATACATACATACATACATACATACATACATACATACATACATACATACATACATACATACATACATACATACATACATACATACATACATACATACATACATACATACATACATACATACATACATACATACATACATACATACATACATACATACATACATACATACATACATACATACATACATACATACATACATACATACATACATACATACATACATACATACATACATACATACATACATACATACATACATACATACATACATACATACATACATACATACATACATACATACATACATACATACATACATACATACATACATACATACATACATACATACATACATACATACATACATACATACATACATACATACATACATACATACATACATACATACATACATACATACATACATACATACATACATACATACATACATACATACATACATACATACATACATACATACATACATACATACATACATACATACATACATACATACATACATACATACATACATACATACATACATACATACATACATACATACATACATACATACATACATACATACATACATACATACATACATACATACATACATACATACATACATACATACATACATACATACATACATACATACATACATACATACATACATACATACATACATACATACATACATACATACATACATACATACATACGTACATACGTACATACGTACATACGTACATACGTACATACGTACATACGTACATACGTACATACGTACATACGTACATACGTACTGAGACGTACAGGTCCGTCTCATCATTATTTCCCCCACCACACATTCAAAAGGTAACCGATTTTGGGTAAACGCCAGAGAGACCGACTAATTAGATTAAGGGTAGACCAAAGAAATGGAAAAGTAAAACCAGTGAAAACCGAATAAAACCAACTAATTGAATTAAGGGAAGATGAAGAAGGGGAAGAGAAAGCGTTAAAAATCAGGGTATAAAAGGACGAGAATTTGGAAGGAAAGACACTCTTTGAGTCGCTCGTGGATCGACAAGTACTGCTGGACAAAGTACATCCCTCGCGGATCGGAAACGTCTAGAACACGGAACGTTGAAAAACAAGAGAAACAAGGAGTCGCGCCTAAAAAGCGTTAGAAAGATCGCTTCTTTAATTCCTCGTGGATCGGCAAGTACTGCTTGGCAAAGTACATCCCTAGTGGAAGGAAACGCTGGGAACACGGAACGCTGAGAAAAAAGGAAAAAACGGAGTCGCGCCTGAAAGCGCTCTTCATTTTTTGGAAGATAACAAGTACTGCTGGACCAAGTACATCCCTCGTGGATCGGAAACGTCTAGAACACGGAACGTTAAGGAACAAAAAACGAAGGAGAATTTAAATAAATTTATTTTACAAGAAAATATTGGAAAATCAAAAAAAGAAGAAAAAGAGCAACAAGGAAAGTTAATTACTTAAGGGGAGCGAACAATTATCGAAAATAGATAGAGAAATTAGAGCAGGAGAAAATAGGAGCAGAGAAGGTAGCATAGTGAGCGAGAGTTGCGAATAGATATAAGGGAAGAATATTAAATTTGAAAATAAAATAAAAATTAGATTAGGAGATAAGGAAGAGTGCGCTACAGTTATACGAAACACACACACACACACACACACACACACACACACACACACACACACACACACACACACACACACACACACACACACACACACACACACACACACACACACACACACACAGACACACACACCCGCACACACCGTGATTATCGAATTATAGGGATCAGGATCGAAGAAAGGGCCAAGAGGTATCCTGAAATTACGAGAGCGCCGAAACATATGCAAAAAAGGGTAAACCGAGTGCTCGCGACACATCTCTCGAGTAGACGAGCGTAGACCGGTCGGTGGCGACATCGGACGCATAGATCACGGACCGAGCGATCAATTATCGACGCGCGATAATTGATCGGGAGAGAGCATCGATCACCGCGGTACGAGGGTAGGGAAATAGACCGTGACGCGTGACGAAAGAGAGAGCGCTCGCCCGCGGCCCGTAGACCGCGAGTCCTAGCGCCACGAGCGAGAGAGCGCCGCGACTCGACTCGCCCTAAGGGAACGATCCAACGGAAAGCCCGCGGCGTTATAGGCTAAGCAACGATACACATCGCGCGCTAGCGAGAACACGCCGCAAACTCAGGCCAATAGAAGCCACCGAAATAGAAGACAGGGCATAATCAATACCGATCCAGGATAACTGATCCTACCGAACTAAATGTACCGGGCGAGTCAAAAGTAATTGACCGACCGAGAAAAACATCGCGGAGAATACAAAAACAACACAAACAACTCACTACACTTGTACATCGCTTTATTATTGCATTATATCGAGGGGTGTACTTCCGAAAAGCGCATACCTCCGATCGAGTTGAAATTTGGTACACTTATGTTTTTTGGCCTCCTGAGCACGAATATGATGATGAAAATTGGCGCAAATTTGATCTTCATATTGAAAATTCAAAAAAATCGATTTTTAAAGGGTTTTTCTACGTTATTTCAAGAACTATTGATTGGAGACTAAAATGTTTCAAACAAAAGTTGTAGATTGTGTAAAAATAGACATTTTATGTTTGGGAAATTTTTTTGTACAACCATTTTTTTTCAAGCAAAACAGGATAATGCCCAACTCGAACTGAACTCGAAACCACAAAACCTCCCATACTCCACTCGAGCCCAACTCGAAATCACAAAACAACTCAAACCCAACTCGAACCCAACGCAAAACAACAGAACCGCAGTCTATGTGCGTGTGTGTGTGTGTGTGTGCGTGCGTGTGTGTGTGTGTGTGTGTCTGGTCTGTGTCTGTTTGGTCCGCGGGAGAAAGATTCCTCCTACCTGCTACATATATCTAGCAGGTATTCCCCTATCCGCCACCCGGGGACGCGCCACGTAGGGGTTACAGACTCCCCCTGTGGTTGTGTGTGTGTGTGTGTGTGTGTGTGTGTGTGTGTGTCCAGCGGAGATCAGGAACTGTGGGGCGTCACTCCCACATTTTTAACAACTCAAAACCCTCTCCGCTGTGTGTGTGTGTGAATCATGTACCTTTTCCAGAATAGCAGCATTTAATATCCGCGATCAGTTGGGTGAAGGGATCGACATTAAGCTTCCTTATCCTTCGCCGCCACAAAAATTCGCAAAGATGGTCTGACATCGTATCTTTCGTAACTCCACCACGAGATAACGATCGACGCATCCACCGCCAGGAGGATTCAATATTTTGCGTGTACGCTCCGGTGACGCTATCTACAAATTCCTCCGAATGATTCACAGTTTTGTGAACGTAACCATGCGTATTCAAATTCATGTACCCTTTCCAGCAATCTGTGTGGATTTCGGTACCGGCAGCGACATGCTTCTTTATTAGAGCAGTCAAGGTCGCTTCGTCTCTTTTATTTTCTGGACAAATCTCCAGCCGATAATTTTCAGAATGTCCTCTGTGGATCATTCCGAGAATCCACGATCCATCGACTACTCGTCCTCTTTCGTATTTTCGACGGCCGATTTTACATTCATCGATTTCAACGATCTCACCTGGACCACCTATCTGACCTTCTGCCTCGAAATGGTTGTCTAGAGCAACCATGCAAACTTCACGGCAAAAAGAAAATCGATCCGCAACCGTTTCCGTCGATACTGTTTGCCCATCAACAATGCTGCTTTCGTGAATAGTCTGGTCGAAAGTCAAGTTTCTCGCAAAACTGTATGTGATTAGCATACAGGTTGCTGGAGACGTGTGACACCTTTCGAACCAAGTATTTTCGGCTACTGTTGCATTGTGGTTAAATTTGCCTTTTTTTGGCAAATAAATTGACCGCAGCCCAATCGGGACTCGTTCAGAATCATAAGTTTTTTGTGTTTGCCACAATATCTCGTCGTAGGGATCAATTCTATGTCGCGTAACCATTGCAACGTTCTTTCGTGATCCTGTAATATTGGGCATAACTTAAAAATGTTATACGTAATATTCATTTCGACAGAATTGCTGATCAATATGCGGAAAATTTGGAAATCGGTATATGTCGGCTCGACAGAGTGTCTTGCACGAGTATCAATCAGAGTAACCTAACGTACAACTTTCTAACATATCTGGCTACACGTCGCAAATGTCCAAAATGATCCTGAGAAAAATAATAGGTAATGAAGGCAATAAAGGTTTGGTTGCTCGCCGCCGACGCAGATGTTGGGACGGTCCCGCAATAAATGACGTTCAAAGCGTAGGGCCCAACTCTATGAACGTACAATAAGCTGCATGGTTCGCAACAAATTCAATTCGTCGAAATTAATTCTCGACGATTCTCTGAAAATTTTCCGCTATAGCATTTGAACTTTGTGATGATTTTCCGCTGCAGTACGTTAGCTCGGTGAATCCCGAATCCAACTCAAACTGTTTGGCTACTGGAACGAGTCTCAACTCGAACCACTGTTGGCTACTGGAAAGACTTCCAACTCGGACCTAGGGGGGGTCCAGGGGGGGAACCCCCCCGGCGGGGTCAAGGGGCAGCGCCCCTGCGGGGGTGGAGGGGGCGGAGCCCCCCCAGCACGAGAACGAGATTTTTAAATGAAAAAAAACAGTTATTTTAGTTCAAATAATGAAATGTGTGTGTGTGTGTGTGTGTTTGTGCTCTAGTCCCCTATTGATGTGTGAGATGTGTGAGATGTGATAAGGTGTGTGTGTGAGATGTGATAAGGTGTGTGTGTGTGTGTGTGTGTGTGTGTGTGTGTGTGTGTGTGTGTGTGTCGGTTTTTAGTTGGGTTTAGGATGTTCTGTGGTTTGAGTTGGGTTCGAGTTGGGTTTGGGATGCCTTGTGGTTTCGAGTTGGGCATTATCCCGTTTTACTTGAAAACAAATGGTTGTGCAAAAAAATGTCTGAAACATAAAATGTGTATTTTTACATAATCTACAACTTTTGTAGGAAACAATTTAGTCTCCAATCAATATTTCTTGAAATAACATAGAAAAACCCCTTCAAAATCGATTTTTTTGAATTTTCAATATGAAGGTCACATTTGCGCCAATTTTTATTGTCATATTCGTGCTCAGGAGGCCAAAAAACACAAGTGTGCAAAATTACAGCTCAATTGGCGGTATGCGCTTTTCGGAAGTTTATCCTCATGACCAACACAATGGGCCCACGAAGTAAGAAGAGAAGAGTTCTTTTGGAAGTAGTCCACTCAACCCTGCTCTATGGAGCAGAAATATGGGCAGACATCCTGAAACAAAAGACCTACCGGCGCAAGATAGCAGCAGTCCAACGGCGAGGGGCCCTCAGGGTGACCTCTGCTTACCGCACGGTCTCCGAAGCAGCCGTACTGGTCATAGCAGGGGCTCCACCTATCGATCTATTAGCAGCGGAGAGGTCAAAACTCTACGACCTCAAAACTACAGGCAACAACACAAATGAGGGCAGAGCAAGAGTGAAGGCGGAAACGCAAAAACAGTGGGAAGATAGATAGATGGAAGACGTGTGATAAGGGTAGGTGGACGGCACGCCTGATCCCGAACATCAAAGTCTGGCTCACCCGAAATCACGGCGAGACGGACTTCTTCCTGACCCAATTGCTGACGGGCCATGGCTCGTTCAACGCATACCTCTTTAAAATGGGCCTATCTCGCACCCCCAGGTGCAAGTACTGTCCGGATAAAAACGACGATGCCGAGCATACGTTCTTCGAGTGCGAACGCTGGAGGAACTACAGAGCCAACACCGAAGAAATCATAGGCAAAACGCTCAACCCTACGAGCCTGGTGAACTATATGCTACAGCGAGAAGAAAACTGGACAGAAATCGCAGCCTACGCGCAGCGCCTCCTTAAAGAAAAGATCTTAGAGAGGGACCAGTAAGGCAGCAGAGAAACGTCGTATGACGTAAAACGGACTGGGTCGAAGTAATGCTAACGCGGTTCCGACCCAGTCTTCCTTGCACTCACGCGCGGGGAATAAGACGAGGGGGTTTTTTAGTGGGTGGAAATCCCACACTACCGACCATCATCTTTCGGTGTCTTTAAAAGATTTTTCCCCCTCATTTAAAATAAAAAAAAAACATACATACAGACATACATACATACATACATACATACATACATACATACATACATACATACATACATACATACATACATACATACATACATACATACATACATACATACATACATACATACATACATACATACATACATACATACATACATTTTTTTTTTTTTTTTTTTTTTTTTTTTTTTTTATGAGGGGGGAAAATCTTTTAAAGACACCGAAAGATGGTGGTCGGTAGTGTGGGATTTCCACCCACTAAAAAACCCCCTCCTCTTATTCCCCGCGCGTGAGTGCAAGGAAGACTGGGTCGGAACCGCGTTAGCATTACTTCGACCCAGTCCGTTTTACGTCATACGACGTTTCTCTGCTGCCTTACTGGTCCCTCTCTAAGATCTTTTCTTTAAGGAGGCGCTGCGCATAGGCTGCGATTTCTGTCCAGTTTTCTTCTCGCTGTAGCATATAGTTCACTAGGCTCGTAGGGTTGAGCGTTTTGCCTATGATTTCTTCGGTGTTGGCTCTGTAGTTCCTCCAGCGTTCGCACTCGAAGAACGTATGCTCGGCATCGTCGTTTTTATCCGGGCAGTACTTGCACCTGGGGGTGCGAGATAGGCCCATTTTAAAGAGGTATGCGTTGAACGAGCCATGGCCCGTCAGCAATTGGGTCAGGAAGAAGTCCGTCTCGCCGTGATTTCGGGTGAGCCAGACTTTGATGTTCGGGATCAGGCGTGCTGTCCACCTACCCTTATCACACGTCTTCCATCTATCTTCCCACTCTTTTTGCGTTTCCGCCTTCACTCTTGCTCTGCCCTCATTTGTGTTGTTGCCTGTAGTTTTGAGGTCGTAGAGTTTTGACCTCTCCGCTGCTAATAGATCGATAGGTGGAGCCCCTGCTATGACCAGTACGGCTGCTTCGGAGACCGTGCGGTAAGCAGAGGTCACCCTGAGGGCCCCTCGCCGTTGGACTGCTGCTATCTTGCGCCGGTAGGTCTTTTGTTTCAGGATGTCTGCCCATATTTCTGCTCCATAGAGCAGGGTTGAGTGGACTACTTCCAAAAGAACTCTTCTCTTCTTACTTCGTGGGCCCATTGTGTTGGTCATGATCCTCGATAGACTGGATACCGTCTTGCTGGCTTTTATGCATGCCCTTTCTAGGTGTTCGCGAAAGGACAGCTTTTCGTCTATCATCACTCCCAGATAGCGCAGTGCCCTTGTTGACGTCAATGTTGTCTCGCCGATGTCTACGTTGAAGGGTTTCGGAAACCATCTCTGACGCGTCAGCACCACCATCTCCGTTTTATGTTTGGCTAGTTTTAGCTGGCGTTCTTCAAGCCAGGTTTCGACAGCGTCAATGGTCGTTCGGACCAGGAGTTTGGCCTCCTCAACGCTGTCCGCCACTACTGTGGCCGCAACGTCATCAGCAAAGCCCGTTAGCTGTACTTGTTTCGGTAGATTGATCTCTAGCAGCTCGTCGTAATTTGCGTTCCATAGGTCAGGACCCATGACTGAGCCCTGTGGTACGCCTGCTGTCATCTGGTACTCCTGTGTGCCTTCTGTGGTTTTCACTATTAGCGTTCTTCCGTCGAGATAATCGTCGACTATGGCCAAGTTTTCCTTTCTTATCTTGAATCGGTGCTCCAGTGCGTCCAGGATATCGTCCCATTTCGCGCTATTGAAGGCGTTCTTTACATCTAACGTGAGGAGGATGCAAACTTTGCGAGATCGGAGGTTACCAGACCACGCTTCGGCTGTAATCCCTATAATTTTTTTGATCGCGCCGATCGTCGATCGTCCTTTCCGGAAGCCGTGTTGACTTTCGGCGAAGCCACCGACGTGATCGATGTCGCTTCGAAGCCTCGTTTGTATTAGCTTTTCAAGCAGTTTACCGGCGATGTCTAGCATGCAAAGTGGCCTAAAGGACGAGGGGGTTAGGGGGGTTCCCTTCCCTTTATCCAGGAGGACCAGTCTCTGGCGCTTCCAGACGGTAGCAAACGTGCCGGTTTCAAGGCACGCGTTGTATATATTCAGCAGTAGATCCGGGAATTCCTGGGCTATGGTCTTAATCACCGACGTTGGGATGCCGTCGGGGCCGGGTGCCTTCCCTGGTTTGAGGGTCCTGGCTGCATCCTGCAGCTCCTTGACTGTGAAAGGTGGAACTTCACCCCTATTTGCATAGTGCCTTTTTTCTCGCGGCGGGTGTTTGGGAAACAGCTCCGCAACAATGTTGTTCATTATGGCCGGGGGTTTTGGCGCTTCAGGTGAAGCCTTTCCAAGTTTTTTTACGACAATTTGATAGGCTTTGCCCCAGATATCCTGGTCGAGGTCGTTGCAGATCTCTTTCCACAGTGTCGCTTTGCTTGCCTTGATGGTGCGATTCAGTTCCTTTTTGGCCTTTTTGTACTCGCTTGAGTATATGGCTAGGTCAGGGGTGAGTTTTGCGGCTCTCGTTGCTCTACGTCGAAGTTTATGACATCTCTTCCGGAGTGCCAAGATTTCTGATGTCCACCAATATACCGGCCTGTGCAAGGCACGGTTTTTCAGGCGCGGCATGGATGCGTCACAAGAGGTGGTGATGGCCTTCATCGTTATCAGAACCATTTTGTCCGTCTCGCTACTGGTATTGGGAGTCGGGTGGGATTTGCGGGTTGACCAGCTTCGCGAAAGGGACGCTCGTAGAGCTTCTGGGTCGAGCTTTTTAGCGTTCCACCTCCGTTCTTCCGGGCCTTTTTGCGTTGCTGGAGTGGCAGGCACTTCGACACTGAATGTGATGTGTTGATGGTCGCTACCACTGTATTCTTCCGAAACTCTCCAGTTCTTGATCCTGCTCGCAGTTCTTGGGGTCCCCAGTGTGATGTCGAGGATAGACTCGTGGTATCCCGGTCTTCTGAAGGTCGAGGTGTTTCCAGTATTCAGAACTGTGAGGTCAAGCCTTGCTGCAAAATCTGCGACTTCGTTTCCTCTGGTGTCTGAGTAGTCTGCTCCCCATTCAGCCGATTTGGCGTTGAAATCGCCAGCTACGATGACTTCGCCCTGGAATTCGCTAATAGCGTTTTCAATACTGGCCAGCTTTTGGCGAAACACACTAATCCCTTCATTAGGTGATAGGTAGACGCTCATGAAGTAAGTCGTGTGGGTTTTGATCCAGACATATCCTGCTCCGCTCCCGCTGTTGCTGGTGCTTTCTTTGCTCGGATTCACGACCCAGATCGCCGCGGTGCCAGATTTATCCGTGAACCATGTTCTGGCAGTGGGGTTTGAGTGTTGCTCGCATATGATGCAGACGTCGATCTTGTCTACAAAGACTCGTTGACGTAGCAGGTTCTGCGCTAGCACACACCTGTTCAGGTTCCCTTGAAGTACGCGCGTCATTTCTGTGCTCTTGTAGCTTCTGTTAGTACCGCGCGGAATGCCTTACAAGCCCCCGAGCCGGAGATGTGGCGTAGGCCATCCTTGGTATCTTTATCTGGTGTGCATAAGAAGCATTTCGGCTGCTCAGTGCAGTCTACAGATTTGTGGTTTTCTCCGCCACATTTGTAGCAGCACTTGCTTCTATCCGGCCCTTTGCAGAAGCGTGTCATGTGCCCATATCCGAGGCATCTGGCGCAGCGAGTTACTCTCGCCACCGGCCGGATGCGACAGTTGACCCATCCGATTTTTATGCGTGCCTTCTCGAGGGCTTGAGTTGCGCTCGCCTCGTCGATCTCGCAAAAAGCTGCCCGTTGACCTCGCGGGGTAGTTTTTGTTAGGTTGACGCGTTTAATCTCCAGGCCGGTAGTAAAGTCGCGTTTGAGTGCTTCCCTTACATCGTCTTCGGTAGAAACTCCGTCCAGATCGAGAATTTCAATCGTCGTCGTGGGCGTCAGCGTTTTGACTGTACCAATGCTCGTAGTGGCTGCCCTGACCGCATCGGTGAAGGCGGTGCTGTCTTCGGTCTTGTGGCCCATTTCTAGTAGCACACCCCCGTTCTTTGTTTGTCTGATGGACTTGATGTCTACTCCAGTCTCCGTGGGGTTCACTTTCGTTTTGATCTCCTTAAGGAGATCCGCGTATGTTCGCCCTTCGACTGGTTGAACGAGAACAGCCTTTGTTCGTGGCTTCTTCCTCTTTGTTTTCCGGTGGCTGTTTTTGGGATTGGAGCCATCGCTTGCCTGTGGCTTATGAGCCTCGCCTAGTGCAGCCACTGTGTTGTCGGGTGTAAGCTTTTTATTACGCCTCCGCGTCACTTCCGTCCAAGGAGCATCCTTGGCTGGTTTTTTCGATGCCGGTGGGTCAGTAGCTGAAGTAGGGCTAGGTGTAGATAGTTGCCTTTTCCTCGGGTTGTTCATCTCCTGTGGTGTTGTTTTGGTGGGTCTGGGAGTGAACTGTGCCTCGGGTTGTGAAGTCAACCAGGGGGACGTTTGTGTGGTTGATACTGTCCTCCTTGGTGCCTCCTTCGGAGCAGCGTTGAAGCCTTTGAGTGCCAGGTTATAGGCTGTTTCGATGGACCTCGCTAATTTTTTTATCTCGCCATGTACATTGGTTCTGCCCTTGATGTAGTTGGCTAACTCGTCAATCTTTGTACCGAGTCTCTCCATTGGTGTTTGGTGACCAGTATCGGTGGGCACGGAGTTGATTCGTCCTCGGTTGTTGGAGAGAGGAGCGATTTGGCTTCCAGCTTTTGGGGAGGCATTGCTCGGCGGCTGCTCTACGTCCATGTGGACCTCAATTTGAACGTTTTCTTTGTTCGCTTGGTTACGACGGTCGTTTGATAACGACGTCCCGGGGCCCGCGTAATCGCCCCCGACAGACGCCGGTACTGGGGATCCGACCCCCTGCACCGTAAATGGTTTTCCATTTGATGTACTTTCCATGTTTGGTTTATTTTCGGGGTTCCTTCCCCTAGGTTTGTTGTAGGGGTGTCCTTCCTCTTCGCACCACGTTTGGTCCGCGAGGGCTGTTTTATTTCGCCCCAGTCCGCCAGTCTCTCCGACAGCGTCAGAGTTTCTGGTGA